>CM077504.1:43506379-43662123 GCA_039654745.1 Houttuynia cordata | reverse complement strand
ATAAGAGATTCAAGGACATATTTAATTATTTATTCATTATTTTCTAGTTGGTCCCAGGACGCATTTGCCAAACAAGGTGATAGAATACAACAAATGATGGAGCAATGCCAAGGTTGCTTATAGTAAGTGTATTAAAACACTTGTTGCAACAAAAAAGCTTTCACAAAAAGAAAGAGAAAAATTGATATGGTTCCTTCAACTTGTTCTAAGGTTTTCATACAAGCGTGTTTGCAATATTAAAAAAATTGCCAAATTCTATGTTGACAAACCGAGTGTGTACCTGGTTCAGCAGTTCCATTAGAATGCGCTGAACTTCTCTGTCCGCACCAGTCTGAGCATCAAAGCGAGCAGTGGCTATAGCATCAACTTCATCAATAAAGATAATTGCTGGAGCATTCTCTTTTGCTAGCCGAAAGACATCACGCACCATTCTTGGCCCCTGGAATTGAAAGAGTTAATAATTAAACCAAGTAAAACCAAGAAATAAACAAAATCCAGATTGGCTAATTACCAAAACCAAGCGAAACCAGTACAGTGCAAAAGCAAATATAATGCAATATGAGAAACCCTTTAATTTACCTCTCCGAGATACTTCTGAACAAATTCTGAGCCAACCACACGAATAAAAGCTGCAGTTGTGTGATTAGCCACAGCCTTCGCAAGCATTGTCTTGCCTGTACCAGGAGGTCCATAAAGCAGAACGCCGCGAGGAGGGTCTATACCTATTTGTTTGTACAACTCGTGATGGGTTAATGGAAGCTCGACAGCTTCCCGGATCTCTTGTTTTTGGATATCACACCCTCCAATGTCCTGACACCACCATTAAGAGAGTTAGCTTGGCGAGAAGCAACTAAGCCAACTAACATTCTCGTTAATAACCACACTTGGCAAAAGCAAAGGCATGTTTTTTCATCAAACATCATTTATTAAAAGTAAATGAAGGAGGGATACCACATTAAACGTCATTGGAGTTTCTCAACACATCTTGTTCAGGCGTAGCTTAGTCTATATGAGATAAGCTCAAATTCCTATCATCTAAACTGCAATTTTATTCATAATTGAAACAACGAACTGAGCGACATACCCAGACTGTCCATTTTTTTCTCCCTACCCTTAACTTGACAACGGCAAAAACCCTAATCTTCAGCAGCATTATCCTTCCCAAAAAATCATCTAAACAAAGCATTTCCAAATTCTTTAAAAAAAATTCCCTAATTCCAAACCCCCCAAAAATTCCATTAATTTCCATCATGTTACATTGCCAACGCAAACTAAGAAATGCATAATCCAATCAACTCAAGTTTAATTTTCTTTCACCTTAATTCGACAAACCAGTAATAGTCATCTTTGTGCAAACAAGGAGATCATGACATCCACCAACAGCAAAGTTTTAAAATCACTTGTTCTAACCCGATTCAGTGATTTTAACCCGATTCCCAAACTCAGACAACCCAAAAAAATAAAAGTTTTCTTCTCCCTACCTTAACTCGATAAAGCCAAAACCCTCATTTTCAACAGCATTATCCTTCCCCTACATACAAACAAAGCCAAATCATCCCAATTTTCCAATTCCTAAAATTTTTAACCCTAATTCCACACACCCAAAAATTCCATTCCACCACCACAACATCACAACCCCAACCGGACTGAGCAATGCATAATCCAGTCAACATAATTTCAGTTTCCTCTAACCCTAATTCGGTAAACCCTTAAAAAACCTAAATTTATGCGAACAAATTAAACACAAAACTTTACAAAAAGAATTGTTTTTTCTTCAAACACATACATTGTAGGTCACATCGGGCTTCTCGGACTGGCTGAGCAGGGAGATACTCGAGTCCGCCTCGGGCGGCAGCACGTCGACCAACGCGTTCGAATGCCGGTGCAGCGCCACCGACGCGGAGGGCTTGAGAAGCTCCCGGTTAATGGTGCTGAGGATCCGGACGTAGTAGTTGGAGCCGGTGGTGGAACCGACGATGCTGTTGTTCTGGTCGACCATCTCCATGAACTGCCCGATCACCAGCGGCACCGACTGGATCCGCTTCACCTCCTCCTGGGCGCGCAGAAGCTCCCGCTTGAGATTCTTCTGCTCGTCCTTGACGTATTCCTCCTGGATCTCGATGAACTCGAGCTGCCGCTGCAGGGACTTGAGGCGGGAGTACAGATCGTCTTCGGACTCGCCGGTGGAGGAGGAGTCCGACAGCGAGGGAAGGGGGTCTGACGGGAGGAGCGCCGGTAGGGCGGCGGTGGCAACGGCGGCCATGATCGACGGCGACGACGGCGCTGGGCTGCTCTTGGAGACTACTGAGGCTGGCCGATCTGGGGATAGTATATGGGCCTCGGGGTATATATGTAGGAAGGCGTTGGGCCAGAATGGGCCGGGCCGGACTCTTAAATGATTCCAAGTCCCTCTTCTACAACGAAGAACATCAATTTGTAGCGAGGTGCTTATGGTTTTTTTAGTAGGGGTGCCAAATGTCAATTTTAAGGGGCAGCCCGGCGGCCCGACCTGAGAAAATCGGGCCTGAAAATTTCGATGTAGATAGGGTCGGACTATGGCCCAGCTATAAAAAGCCCGCTGGCCCGATCCAAGTATGAAAAATAATTTCACTTTTTTTAGGGGTAATAATCCTACATCCATCCTTGGAGGAGAATGATTCATGGAGAAACTCGCGTAATTAAGAGTTGCAACACGTCTGAGCCTTGTCCTATGTCATTTAAGAACCCAAATATAGGTTAAACACTCATTAGTGGGAAACGTAAAATCTAAATATGAGAGTTACTTTTTTGGAAAAATAAAATATTTTATTTAAAGAATAAAAGCCCTGACCCTAGCCTGCCTGGTTTTAGGGTTGGGCTGAACTTTTAAAAAGTAGTTAGGGTCAGGTCAGGGCCCACCTCTGGCCCGCAAGGGGCCTCAACTCGGCGCAAGCCATTGTATCTTGCAATAGGGTCCCGTTTAATAGATAACAATATCTATTAAAAGTAACAAGATGGATTACTTCTATGTCCAATAGGGGTCCCATTTATTTATATGTGCCATGCGCTACGGTGTTGCGGCCTGTCAGATATTGATTCGGAGGCACATTGGACCAAAATAGAGATCAAGCTCTACCCACAAAATATACAATACAAGTATATATATATATATATATATATATATATAAATATATATATATATAGGGAAAAGTTTAAATGAGATCGCTCTCATGTTGGTTATACGAGGCCACTTTGAATCGTAGCCATTGGATCTTGATCTGACGGCTACGAATATCCATAATCATCTCACCCACTCCTTGATGTGACACACTCACCTACCCATTGATTTGATTTCCACCCTCCGATCGGAATCTAACGGCAATAAAGATTGGCCTCATGCTCCTTATATGAGAACAATCTCATGTAAACTTATCTCATATATATATATATATATATATATATATATATATATATATATATATATATATATATCCTGTTAGCCTTTTCTTTTTTCACAATGTTTGATTGTGTTGGTAACTTAAATCAATTGATTTGCTATTAATTGCAACAATTACAGGGTTAAAGTGTTTTTATGAGACCAAAATAGAGATCAAGCTTTACCCCCAAAATATACAATACAAGTATATATATATATATCCTGTTAGCCTTTTCTTTTTTCACAATGTTTGGAACAAGGAAAGATTTACAGTGTCAGAAAATGAAGAATCTTTCCCAGCAAACACCAGCTTACACCAAAACCGATAAATATAACAACTTTTTGGTATATGTAAGAAAGTTCAAATTAAATCAAGTGTAGCACTTGTTTGTGGGCAAGGTTGTGGACAATTCGCTGGGACAGGAAGGAGAGTCCCATGGCATACTAGGCTTCCAAGCATTTGTCGGACTCGATCCAAGACTGAAAGGAAAACTGATTGTTTTCATTGCTCCCCACTGGCTACGCACATCGGATATTTCTGAGCTCTGTGCCAAACTGGTTTCTTGGTCTTGGCTATGCACATTCATGTTCATACCTTCTGATGAAACAAGGCCTCCCATGTAGTTGTTGATCAACTGGTAGGAACCAAAATCTACACTTGGAGGGGATTTGTCATCATCATCCCCTAGCATTGAAGAAGGCAAGTTTAGAACTATAGATGCAATATCTTCACTACACTTTGATGGTGGTATAGGCATGTCTAGTGGACTGGAGAACATATAGACACTAGGGGCTTCAGTGTTGAAGATGGGATACATGGGTGGCTTTGAGATAGTTGGATTGGTGGGCTTATAGAAGGAAACATCTGAAGTAGGAAAGCTATTTATATAGGACTGGTGCAAGCCATTGTAAGAGAATTGGGTGCCCGTCCCAGGCCCATCTTCAGTTGTGCCTGAGATGCATTCTGAATTGAATTGGGTACATTGAGTTACATGAGAATATATGCCTGAAGTGGTGGTTTCATGTAAATTAGGAGACACCCACGAGTGAGAGAGAGCTCTTTGTGCCATGGAGCTGGTCTTTTTGAAGATCCTACAGATTGCCCATGAATCCTGTATCCCACAAATAAAAATGTTCATATTGATTAATCAATATGCTTACTTATGGAAATGTATCACTTCTTAAAAGCAAGTAACCAATTATGAGGATTATAATAAGGATGAAGCTAGTGAGTTACATTGGGTGGAATGTTTTTGTCCAAAGGTCTTTTAGCATGGGCAGAGTCAGATAGAGAAGGGAGACGGAACTCATGCATCATCCAATCAGTCTTGATGCCCTTGGCAGCTCTTCCTGTATAGAAGACGAGGGACTTCTTCAGCCCAATGCACTTGGATCCTTCAGAGGAGTAGATGGGTCTATCCGTGCCAGTTGCCTTCCAGAATCCTGCGCCAGTGACCCTGTTAGGCCTGGCGCTGTTTCTGTACTTCCTATCACGTGGACAGTAGAAGTACCATTCCTTCTCCCCAGTCGTCGCCAGCTCTTCTTGCAAAGACAATGAGCAAACAACATCAGCACCAACACTTCTAAGCTACATAAAAGAGAATTTGGAAGAAAACAAATTTAAGAATATATTGGAGAGGCATTATCTCTCGATATTAAGCTTCTAACAAAGGGAAATTTAAATGAGACTTGTCTCATGCAGTTTACATGAGCCAAAGTAATATTGAACCATCCAATCTTGATCTGACAGCAACAATGGTGGGTGATGATGATTTAACACTCAATTACCCATTGATTTGATATCTATCATTGGAAAAAAATTCAATGACTCTAAATGACTTATGTAACATTAGCTTTTTGCATATTTGAAAAAGTTTCTTCTAATAACATGAAAAGATGAGGGAAATCTCAAAAAATAAGATATGGCAAAATATCCATAAGAGGAAAAATAGTATATTACTCTGTCAAAATGATTGATGACGCAATATATAGTAATTCTAGCTATACTTTCTTATACTCTCTCGGATCACTTTGAATAAATATAGTTTTTCTTTATATAGATACAGTTTTCTTCAAATGAATAAAAAATTTAGTTTATTTGAAGAAAATAATATTTATTAAAAGTGACCGGAGGGAGTAAGTATATTACTAAAATATTGTTCAAAGAAAGAACATAGGTAAGAGACACTAAAAATAGAAAGAAATTTAGTAGAGCGATAGCATGCAGTTGCATCAAAGCCTGTTTTGAATCAGCTCCTTTCTTTCTCAAAAAAAGAAAAAGGCTCCACTCATACTGGCAACCTAGAATAGAAGACAGAGAAAAGTTGTAGTAACTTACTTGGAAGATCCCAAGGGTCATACTTGTAGATGTCCAGCTGCTTGATTAGCTCAATGGAGAGGGGCTTCTGTTGAACCTTTCTTTTCAGATAGAACCCTACTAGCTCCTCATCTGTTGGATGAAACCTAAACCCTGGCAACATCAGTTCGTCACCCCTTTCCATTTCATTTTTCTCCTCCATACCTTTTTTCCAATTAACTTCAAATCCCAACACGGACTATACACTATGTTAACCTCTTAGTGCTTATTTGAGCAAATTTGGTGGAGAACCACAAGTGGAAAACTGTGAAAGTATGCAGCTAAGAAAGTACTCCAGCTATTGAGGCAAGAACTTAGAACATGTCTGAGAAGTCAGTCCAATGTGATTATATAAGGATTTTGCTGCCCTGAAGGTTCGGCTGATCTTTAGGGGGCAAGGGAGAGTGTGTTCTTGCGCAGAACCCGGAAAAATTTAGTGAGGGAAGAAAGCCATGAGCAGAGGTCTTAAAAGCACTTGCCAGCCACTCAAGAGTACTACTACCAAGGTAGGGAACCCCAAGTCAGAAGCATTCATGGACTTCACTTCTGTAAGACTCTCTAGCTAATTACATGGCTTCCTGATCCATTGAGACCAGTGGGGTGGGGGTCGTTTTAAATCCAAGGCCGGGGATCTCAAGATGCTGGCTGCAAACTCAGAAGTTTATGGGGATTTTCAAATCGTTTTCTTTTCACACTTCTCATTCAGCATGTGTTAACTTCTTTCTTTATTCTCAAATCAAGACAAAGGAAGTTTCAATGAATAGTCTTTTAATTGGCATAAGGACTTTTTCTAAAACGCGGGGTAGCTGACCCAAATTCCAACATCATGAATCCTTTGAATACCATATTATTCAATCTCTGCAAAATTCCTTCAAGCCCCTGGACTTGCAGAAGAATTTTAGTGTGGAACTTCTCATGATCCAAAAATCCCAGATTTCATTTCCTGGCCCTTCTAATCCTTATTCCCTATTGCAGTGGCCTGACCAGCTGTCAGTGGATATTTGGGAACTCATTAGATTCTTTCTTTGCATACAAAATAGGATAAACTGGTCCCTTATCATTTTAAGGCTCATACTAAAAGCCAAAACAGTCAGCTACCTAATTTCTCCAAGTGACCCATAATGCAACATTAAATAAATGATTTCTTTGAGCTGAGCTTATATACAAAAATTAGTGCTTTGAATCTACTGAATAGCTTGTCATATTTGTTTTTTATAGTACTTTTCATTAACCGATGAGCTTTTTAATTCAAATGTAAGCTGATAATAGTAAGCCAAACATGAAACTATGGTAACAGAACTATATGAAATCCTTCCTCAGAAAGGTAACGAGAATTCCACGCCAAATGTTATAAAAAAAAGGCTGAACTCACCAGACAGGTTTGCTCCTTATGGGACAAGCATAAAACCTGGGGGAGAAAATAGTTTTGGACTGTAAATGCAATCACCATTTTTAGTATAACGAGAAAAGCCTTAGTATTACAATAGTGGGTATAAGGACCAATTGTCCGAAAAAGACAGCCATGATTGGCTTCTAGTGGTGCTGCTGATTGATGTGTTCTTTGTTAAAGTGTCTTACAAACCATCTTGCTGTTACTATATGTCTAATCCAATATGATTGGCTTCATAAATATAAAAGTTTCTCATGCATATCTAACAAAATTACACATCCATCCATATGCAGCATTATTCTCATCCTCAACCCTATGGAGATAATAATTCCGAACGGAGGGAGTATGTGATTAGTCTTGCCACCCAACATCAAGATCGGGCTACACCAAGTAACCATGAGTATTTTCTCAACAAAAACAAAACAATCATGATAAATTAATGGTACGCCCCTAATCCCATATTAACAGCTGCTACATTTGGGGAAAATGTGTGTCCCATATTGGTCGCTACATTTGGTTCAGATCTGCCAGCTTAGTTGTAAGCACCTAACCAAGCCATTCTCTTAGCTGTTGGTCCCATGAGTCAATAAAAATAGCAATTTTCCCAATTGTTGTTATTAATATGGGACGAGGGAGCAGGGGCGGGGCCAGGAATTGAATTAGCTCTAAAACTTTGTCAAGACAAACTATAATTAACCTATTCAATCGACGATTATAAGATAAAACCTATGCAATTGACATTTCACAGATTTCATAGCAGAATATGCCTCCTACCGTGGTTCGTTTCTTTTGGGTGGGATCAACGTATGCCAACATACTTCTTGGCGTCAACTTGTTTTTTTTCAAGACTCCTAACTCTTTTCACCTTTGAAAATGTAGTATCAACATATTTTTATTTTATTTTATATCAAAATACAGTTCAATAGTGAAAATTAACACTATAGAACAATCAAATTGGTTCACCGATAAGGAGAACTACATGCTCCAGTGGCAAGAAAAATATTTTTCATGTGACCAAACTACATACCCCCTCTGCCCATGCTAGTAGTTTGCATTAGAAAGCCTAAATGAATAAAATCAACTTGATTTTGGTTTTCTAATTCAAACAAGTAATATAGCAGTTGTCTATGTACTATGTTTTTTTTATATCAGTCCATTTACTATGTTAGCACATGGACAACAACGCCTGAGAAGTTTATGAGACTTTTGACTTTTTTACACAAGGGTAGCCATATAAGGTTAGATTCCAACTATTAAAATCATTTTCACTGGGAAAGGGGCAATCGTTTTAGGGCCTACGTAATAAAACTAAGATATGAAACATTGAATTTAGCAAAAAAGATATGAAACATTGAGGAGGGGCATGTCTCCATAGGATATTTACACAATTACCTTATTAAAAATCAGTTTTTCTATACTGTGACCAAGGTCAGCTGGGGTAATTGCCCCAACTTGCCCCCCCTGGCTCCGCCAGCGGGAGGGAGTATTATTTTTTTTGCAATTTGGTCCCATGTTCATTCATAACCTTTTTGTAGTAACTTAGAGAAATTATGCTGTTCATTTTCATTTATTCATAATCTTAGATTTTCAGATAAGATGTAATGAGTTAGTATTAATACACAAAAGCTTTTGTCGTGGAACCTTATGGATGGATGTCAAGTTTTCATTTATAAGGTGATTCTAATGAACTACCTGTACTAAACTAGTGTCCACAGGGTTATAACTCTCATACATATATGTTTTTTATACTTAATCTCGTACATATATAAAACTATGTTAAAAGTGGTGAGCTTCCTAATAATGTCTGCTAAGTGGTGAACAACAGAAGAACCTACTAATTAATGGGAGCATGGTTGAGTCAAATCCATAGCTAGGGACTCCAAATTTAGTGAAATTCCCCAAATAAAAAGCCCCTCGGTTGGAACCCCTCCTGTCTGTTACTTGACCTAGGATTTGCTCCCAGTACTTGCAAGCGTGCAACTTAAGTTAAAAAAATAGGTCAAATTCTTCAAACCTAAGTCTTCTCCCTCATTTTGTGTGAACATTAAACTCCAAAACAATAACCCATGTTTCCAATGGGAGACTGCTAACCTTTATCTTCGTGTCTTTCACAAGTACCACCTAATTAACTATCATTAGAGGGTTCTAATGATTTTCTATTGATTAATTTAAGCTAATCCATTTCCCTAAAAAGACCTTATGACTCAAATGCATCTGTCTCTGTAGTCTACGCCAAGGATTTGAGCATTGACTTCTTAGGGCCTCCCTGCTTGGCCACCCTCATGAACATGTTTAAATTCTGAATTTGTGAACTAAGGGAATGACGTGTTCTTGTTATTTGATAATAAAGAATTCTAATTATCCTTTCGCTATGGAATCATTCTAATTTTATATACTTATTAGTTGGATTAACAACAATTCATCACAGCCAATAGATAACTACCAAACCAATGAAATATGACATTACTTTTTGTTGAATATCCAACAGTACGATAAATTATCGTTTCTTTTTGTTAAATGTGGTGTTCACATTGATACTATACAAATGTACATTATGTATTAGAAATGTAGATTTGAGACACCCTCATATACATTTTATACAAATACATTGAGCTCTACTAAAAACTCTATAAACAATGTCTTCCACTATGATCACACTTCTTAATGATTTTGTTTTCCTTTTCAGTGTCCTACAGTTTTGCGTCTAAAAGCCATTGTCATGTCAACATCAAGTCAAATTAGCTTTCCAAGCATGTAGGTTATTAATTAATAGTGTTTTTAACCCTGTATGATTTTGTTTTCCTAAATAAGTATATTTAAGGAAAACCCATAATAATTTGGAACACTTTACTTTCAAGTCTGTGTCACTGTGTGGACACACTAACCCAAAACTTGCTCTCGCACCAAGCCTTTATAAAAGTCCATGTTTGTTTTTCTTCTTTGTACTAGTATAAACGCAATTAACTTAACAAGCCAGTAATAAATTTTAGCAATAAATTAGAACTTAGGGGCCTCCCCAAACACCCTAAGGGTCATGATTTTGTACTTTTTAAACCAAACAGGAGGCTTTAAGCTCACTCAAACACATCTTGAATCTAGTTGCAAGAATGTATAATCAACTTGAAAACTACCTTTGCTCACCAAATGAACTTATTTAACTATTATATATGACCTAAAATTTCTCCTACTTCCTTCCATGATAAGTTACTATTCCAAACCTCATCATCACTGCATGTAAGGACGCATGAGAACTCCAAGCAGCCATCTTTAGCATATTATAATCACACAATATTACAAATCAATCTTCTTTAACATTAAGAACATCAGCGACAGTGAAATTATATGTTCTTTTTTTGTTTGTGGCCAATATTGATCAGAAGATACAATCATGAAAGAGATGGGGAATTATATTTCGATATCAATATTTTTTTATCGGTCATTAGGATTCCTTGGATTTCAGACCTTGACAAATGACAATGAACAGCAAAAGACAGCTCCAAACATGATAGAATCTTAATTGTAGCAAGCTTAAATATCTACATATTTCCTATTACGGAAAAATCACTCTATGTCTACTTGCTATGCCATACACGATGCTAAATGCTATTATGATTATGACCACTAATTTCTGCCCATTTTTACCTCTGGAAACTTCACGGTGATTTATTGAGTTTAACCTAATTACCATCGGAAAAGTACAGATGCCCCTCGTCCAACAGTAATTGTCCGGATTGGAAATGCATCATTACTTTACGCAATGTCTTTTGAGTTGCACGGTAGGCCAAACTACAATATGCAATCCAAATATGAAGCTGTCATGGTGCAATATTCAAAGGCCTTTTTGGTTTCTTGTCCACCTTGCAAGTATGAATGCTGCGGATTCCTCATGCCCAGGAAGAAATGTGAAATGTGGTAACATCAAAAAACAAAAAAGAAATGTGACATTATCAACATCTGTAGGTCACATCAAAACACGATACCATGAGATACCAATCGTTTCAACAGAAGTATGCTACTGCTTTCTTTTAAAAAAATGTCACCTATGATGAAGGGAATTTGCCTTCCTGTTTTGACAAGTAACCATCCTCAAAGTCAAAAATACGCCAATATCCAATGTTTTGCAGGACATAGCCATGTTTATGGTCAGGCAAGAACAGGAAGAGTATGAAGACAGCCAAAAAGATATTACATCAGGATGTTTTTTCACGACATACAAGAAATAAACAGAAAGGCTGAAGCTTTCAGGACGATGGCTCCAGGGGTTCAATTCATACATAACAGAATTCAACACTTTCATCCATGAGCGGAGTTTTACGTTCTTGGAGTTTTGATGTATACTAAACTGAAGTGCCATGTTTTGATCCCCAAAGTCCTGAACAACCTCGGTATGAGAAGTGCGCTCTATCCTCTCAATCCTCAGACAAACAATTTGTTGCAAATACAATTCTACAATAGAAAGTGGATAACAATCGGATTAGGAAAGGGAATCTGGCATCATCAGACAAGAATTACGCTACAAGCTCACACTTATTGACTCCGTTGGTAGCTTTACTAGCAGAAGAATGTTGACCGTACCACAAAATTTACAAGAACATACAAGAAATTTAAGAGATAATTGCATTATCCATATGAACAACTTCACCGCAAAATCAGGTAGCAATGAGCACACTTGTGCCAAAAAAAAAGTAGCAATAAGCACAATCATTAGAGTGCCGAATGATTCCAGCATCAAATAATCAAAGAGATCAATAGCTGGTCTATGGTCCTTGTAGCAACTCCTTAATATCATAACCTTGCAGCTGCAGATATATGAACAACAAACAATTAAATGCCACATAAATTTGATCCATAAGTATAGACTGAACTCTAAAAGTACTAGATGATAATATAGAAATGTACTTGAAGAAACGTGAGCAGTAAGATGACTCCGGAGTTCCAGAAGGCATGTATAAAAATTGGCGTTACAAGATTGCGTGTTTGTGCATATGAAAATCCCAAGACGGTTCCTGCAGGAAATGCTCAATTGAGTAACCAAAGATATATATCATGTGAATCAAACAAGTCATTCCAATTGATTAGACAAGGTTTGTCTCACAATGAATTTATGTTTTCCATGATTGGATACTAATCTACGTTAGCCGTAAGTTGAATAATTTATTAAAGAACGACCAATCCATTATGCAGACTTTTGCATAGCTTGATCTCTAACATAAAAATATTATTTTCTCAAATCTGTACCCTAATTACCAAATACACAAGCTTCAGATGAATTCCTAAGTAATGCAACTATAATTTAGATATAAAAGACCAGAGTGCTAGGCACACCCACCAAGCATAAAAAGCTGAGGAAGCTCTCCAGGAGTCAGATGGGCAAGAGCAAATACTGCAGCACTCAACAGCACAGAAACAGGTGTTGGAAGCCTGCAAATATCAAAGATCAGGAAAACTGCTTTCAACAAAAATGATTTCTTCGTGTAAAAAAAATGGCTTTCACCAACAAAAAGAAATGTTAGGTAGGAGAAGAATTGGGTAGGAGCCACGCAAAAGTGTACCCCCACTGCCACAAATGAGTGAAGAACAGATATATCTAGGAAGCAGTCAGAAAATAGGAATGCTCAAAGAAGAAGTGAATAAATTCCCATGGTTTCCCAAGAGAAGTAGTACCATTTTGTCAATGACACCATCAGGAAACCTCGAAATAGTGTTTCCTCAAGAATTGGCGCCAATACACCTGTAATGCCCACCAGAAAGGCTGTGCTGTCAAATAGCAATGGGCATATCAGGCACATTAGACTGGTAAATTTTGATGTTCATTTCCCAAGCTAAACCAGACCATGAAACTGACAATTAAAACAAGCAGGGCACAACACCTGACGGTCGAAGATCCAATTAGTGGTGACAACCGAACTAGAGCATCAGTCTGAGAGATATACACATAACAAAAGCGTAGAAAATTAGTTATTGAAGAGTTTGGAGACTAAAGAAAGTTCAGTAATAATGATTTCAGATTTTATACAGCAAGATAAGGGAAGGTCATATATGGTGCATGCATAGTAGAAGAGCATGTTAGATCTATTCTCCGTAAATGTGGAACATGGAATTTACGGTTTACAAATGCATTTAGAATAAAAAAAGACAAATATTTCAGGTTGTGAAGAAAACATTGGTTTTGAATTTGTTATTCATATGCATGCTTATGGTCACCAGGAAGAGATACTACAAGAGTGAGTTGGGAAAATCCAGCAATATAAAGAAACCCAAAAAATGTCAGGAAAATTATATAGTACAAACCTCCAAAAAATTTCTTTAATATGGATATGACGAAAGACAGTGAGATGTCCCATAAATTTACTAGTACTATGAGTGTATGGTGAGACGCTTTATCAATGTTATAATGTCCAATAGCCAATACTTTGATAACTATTATGCATCTGTCCTACTGGATCGTTTTGTACTTGAACCTATTCAAAAATATTGCCAGAAGACCAGAGGAAGGTTCAACACAACAAAGGTGCAAGAAATCTGATCAGTAATCCTCTCTAGGAAACAAAAAAGAGGAAACAAATGACAATGGCAATTCGTTGTTCAGCACACTGAGAAAAGCAATGCCAAATATAAATAAGAAAACATATAATAAACATATAGAAACAGGACAAATATGATAGCTTAACACGTAGCTAACTGTATGCATCACAGATGACATCTGACCTCCCTTTGTGGATTTTCTCCACTAAATAAAGCTAGACCAGCTCCTAGTAAAGCAATAGCAATGACAGCCACCACGAGCCCAATCACCGCCCACAATAACCATCCATCCTCAAGACTGAATGGGTCCTTTAATTCTGAAGCAGTACAGTCAATTATACTGTCAATTGTCTATTTATATATAACTAAGATCTATCAGATGAACACGTAACTGCAAATTGCTCAAGGGTTTTGTATATTAAGCTTCCTCAGGCTCACCTATTCATTTGTTAAACAAAAAATAAAATAATTTTTTTGCAGTTTTCATTGAAAAAGAAGAATAATGATGGAAGATCTTAGAACATACTGTAGCGAAAAAAGTCATCAGGAAGTGGCTTGAAACTGTTTGTGATTCCGTATACAACCCCAAGTACTACTCCAGTTACAATACTGCAAACAAAGAAACATAGATTATAAAGACTACTAATTTCCAATCCTTTTAGTTGCAACTTACTAAAGAAGGAAAAAATGGCATGAAAAGAAGCAAAAGTGAAGAGGTGCCAAGGATGGTCAACTCATACAATTGGTCTATAAAAAGTATTCCTGCCTTGTCATCTAAAGTCATTTCTGTATTCAGCAAGCCTAAATAGGGTGCAGCCATTGTCTCCAGGAGACCTGTCAAAACAAAACTGCCTGACAAACCTCAGCATCATTCTATAATCTTTTAAACATTATCTATAAAGACAATTTAGAAGATTAAAATTTCCTTTTTTGTCGCCAGCTTTGTAAAAAGAAGGAAGAAAGACAGAACAGCATGTTAAAGTAGTAGATATTGTCGTTTACAGTTTGCATTTCAATTTAAAACGCAGCTTTTGATATTTCTCTTTTGTTTATTTTCGATATTATATCAATGTCTGTGCTATGAAAATCATATAGCTTTGCAGATCATTCAAAAAGATAAATTTTAAGAACTTGCAAGACAGAAAATTTCATTGCACCCACTATGTTTTTGGTTTCAGTATGATTGTAGTGAACCTGATCTATAGTTTGACTTTACATTTCAATTTCAAATTTGCACTTCTTTATAACAGCAACGGATTTGTGAAAAAAAATTGCAATATTTCGAAATTGCAAAAAATTAGTCAAGGTTTCTAAAAAAACATTTATTCAAGGATTATAAAAAAAATGTTTATTCAAGACTTTGAAAAAATTTATTGCACCACACTCTATCAATGTTTAAATTGGAACTCCTTTCAAGATTTCGAATTCCCACATAATAGCATGTGCATAAAATAATATGACTGAAAGCTCCATTTTTTTTACACTACATGTCAAAATTGTCATAGGTGCAAATGATAGATATTCACATTAGTGTTTCATAATAAGATGTCTAGCACATAGGCGAACAGAGAATCAGATAATTAAAAGGACCTTAATCCACATCCAAACATGGTGAGTGCAACAGTCTGCCACTCCCATGGCACTTCCCAGCGTTGGAGGATTGGCCAATCTGATCCAGAGTCCTGAATGGAACAAAAAAAAAATCCATCAAAATTTAATCTTCCATTTCTTACATGAATTTTAAGAATGTCGCATAGATCATTCTTCGCGACAATCAAATTTTCTATAAATCTACATAAAGAACAACAAATACAAAAAAGTTCAGTCTTGATGAAGCAACATTTTATGAGTACACTAACTAGCAATCAACGACCATCATAATTTCATGAGAAGTAAGAACAAACAAAACATAATACTCCATCTGAAAAAAGATCATGTTTTATTTCAATTATAATACTCCATCTGGAAAAAGATTATGACTTGCTTATTTAGTTGTAATAGGGACCAAATCCATAAGCGATCTATAGACTTCATCAATCAGATTCATTTTAGCTAAATATACAACTAACTCCCATTTCCGAAAGTTCTAATTCATATAGATGAGATAGCAAAACCAAATGCGCCGATTCACACCAAAACTAGAAAAAAGAAAAACCCAAATGACGAAAAGCCTCGGCACCCACCTCGGCTCCAGGCTCCTCCTTGGCCTGATAGCTACAGACGAACCGAAACCCACCTCTCCGCAAATACGGAGATGCCCTTCTCCCGAGCCCATCCGATAGCACACAACCAGAATCACGAAATTGGGAACTAAGACGAACATAGTTACATCTGCTTCTACTACTGAGCAGCTGTCCAGGAGTGCAGAGAACAAGCCTGGGTGGAGAGGAAGAAGATGCACGGATAAGAGATGATGATCGAGGTGCAGACGCAAAAAGCATCGACGCCATGAATGGCGACGAGAGGATCCAATCCGAGAATCAATCGATTTCTTCTGCCGCTCGAGGGAAGCAGGAGAAGCAGATAAGGTGAACCAAATTTGGGGAAAAATTAGAAAATTCGCGGGAGAATAGTCCTGGGGCCGGTTGGATGGGTCCCATCTTACATGGGCCAATGAATGGTTCGTGGGGCCTATGCGCCGTTAGCGGTCGGATCAAGATCTGATGGTGCATGTTAATATTTACCCGACCCCTGTATTAACGTGAGCCGTCGGATTGTAATCGGATGAACGTGATCAGGGCACATACTAACCGCACTGGCTTTGGACAAGCACATTGCAATTTCTAGAAATGCTTGAGCAGAATCTGCCATTTAGAGCGTGTGCACTTCCCACTGTCGATAAGAGCAACATTGTTCGGCCAAATATATTGGCTGAATGTGGCTCTCTCATCTGCTTCTTGTGTTTTGGTCAGCTTGCTGTGCCCTCTTCAATTGGGATAATTTGGTGGCTTTTTAGTTTTCTAGCTTTGCGACTTTGTAGTGTCTGTCTTTTCTTGGTTTTCATTGGCAAAAAGAAAGGACAATGGCGGCAAATGTTGAATGAAAGCGATTTATTTTATTAGAGGATGTTGTATGGGGTATAGACCCTTGCAAAGGAGATTTCCAGTGCCTGGCGGCTTTGTTACAAACTCTGTTAATGGATAAAACTTAAGGAAAGTTCCCTTTAATTCAGTTTGACTAATAGAGTCTACCATCAGCATACGCTCGGTGGACTGGATCATATGAAAAAATAAAAGAAACAGAGGAGAAGAGGAGAAGAGGGTTAAGGGTGAAGAAGTGGAGGCGGAGGCAGAGACGGAGACGGAGGCGACACAGGAGGAGGAAGCAGAGCTGTTGTCAGTGGAGGCGAAGATACAGTAATATTCGTCATTTGCCAACTGTTCCAAGTTGCTTCCTTACCAGACTGTTTGTTGACAAAATTCCCTGCCATCATCAACACAGACATAATGCAGTAAGAAGCATTACTCAAAAGCTTTAAAACGTTAGCAGGAGCAAGACGATCAACAGCAAATGTTGTATTAGATTATTGGTGTTGGAAATCTGCACATATGCGAAAAAATATTAATTGCAAAAGAACTGCATCAGTTAGCTTTCATCAATTACATTACTTTCCATAACTTATCAAGAAATTACCGTGCATAATTTGCCATTATTTCTCAAATCATGAGTCTTCTGACTTAAATTAATCAAGATGATACACTTCACCTCATTGCACATGCATTCACCAACTGATTTCGATCTCAATGACAGAGAAATATTGCAGATGTACACAGCTATCTGCTGTTCAAGATGTACACAAACAATGAATAAAAACAACAACAACAACAACAACACTAACAATTAGAGAGCACCTAGGCTGTGCTCAAGCACACAGAAGCTCTCTGTGATAGAGCACTTGGGCCGTCAAATCTATCCTTCCCCCAGCCACTGCACTATGGTAGAAACAACCAAAGCTGCGTCTTTTAGTTTCAACCAAATCTGTAATGTGTTCACGCGTTAAGTTTTCCAACAACAATAACAACAATAAAATCGGCTTCCTCATGTAGGACCCACATGTTTAATGGAGAAAAACACAAACTATTTGAGTTTTATATCGAAACTTATGCTTCACTAAAGCAGCCCCTTCCATCTTCACCATAAAAATTAGATAACAAAAACTGCAGTTTTGACAACTAGGCTAACTCTAGTAAAGCCGAAAGCTCAGATTGGCCTAAAACTTGCCCAGCTTCTTAATCATGGTACCTTCTTAAAGTTCCCACCTTTAAGTTTCAAAGGGCATATGTGGTCCCCATCTGGGCACATGTCTATTTCTGCATCTTAGGGAACAAATGGTTGGAGACACTGACATTTTTACATAACAATAATGCACTCTACTGAGGTCATAGAAAACTCGCATCAAGACTGATTTTTGTGCTCAATTGGAAAGAAAAATAGAGACACTCCTACTCGAATTGGAAACAGGGATTTCGAACTCGATTTGGACGGGGTGCTAAGGCATGTTCGACTGGGAGTTGGAGTCCAAAACAGAGACGGCGTTCAGATTTGGGACTCTCAGTCGAGGTCTATAAAAACAGAACAAAGGCGAGAGAAAAAAAATAGAGCTTTGAGAGGGAAAAAAAGAACTTTTGGGTAGAAATAGGAGTGTTTTCCAACGTGGTTTTGGCCGGATTCCGATGGCAACAAGGTTGGGCTTTGGCCAGAAGGAGAGATAAGGAAGAACAGGAGCTTAAAGAACTGATTTGGAAGATTTTTGCTATAGTGCTACAGTACCACATACTAGTTGGAGAAGACAGTGAATAGTAACCGTGAACAGTGTTTCGGTGAATAATGTGACATGTCTCCGACAAATCAGGCTATTTCTTTTCTTATTTCTATGTCTAGCTAAACTCTTTATCAAGGCTAGATGAAACCTTAGATTTGTATTTACTACTCTTAATTGTTTAATTTAGTAAAATTTGATATGATTGTCTATTGTTAATGCTATTTCATTGTTGTTTTTCTTAACTGCTTTGACCGTGACTTAATGAATGATTAATGTAATTTGATCTTGATATTTCTTGTGTCTAGATAATAACAGGATTATGATTGATTCTATTCTATGTCTGGTCAAGGATAGAATTAATTATATTAATTTATAGTAGATGAACTTTTTGTGTCTGGCAAAGAATGTGTAGTCCATTCATTGGTAATTTGTGTGTCCTGCCAACAACATAAATTACCATATAGCTGCAAATGTGATCTACTCCCATAGCACAGATTCAAAAGGCATAAGAACATGGCGCATACTAGTTTTTAGAAAATAAAACTAGCTGCAGAGTTCTCCAATTCCAGTAACAATTATGAAACTGCAAAAATCATTTATCCTTTCAGAATACAATATGTAGCCAGCCAGCTTTAAGCGTCAATCTATATAATTATCTTGCAGATAGTGGACAAACACGCATCTGTCAGTGTGTAATTTCAAGAGTATATCAAAATATATACTCCACACAAAATAATTTTAAGAGTTTCATATGCCTTATCATTCCGCCCTGTCAGTTTACTCATTTCTCAACTGCAATCTAAGAAGGCAGAAACTTGGCACCAAATTGTCCATTGAAATTAAAATCCTACCTCCCAATTTCATTCTACTATCAAATACCCAATTAAAAATGTACAAAAAAGGTGCGTTTGGGAACATGGATTTGGATTTTGCCAAAAAATATAAATGCTTAGATTTCTAAATTACAGAAATATAAAGATTTATATTCCTAAATTTAGTGTTTGGCAACGTATGAGACTTCACTCTGGATTCACAAATTTGAGTATCCTCAAAGCACCCACCGATCACTCCAATCTCCTCTTCTTCCACGTCAAAGCACCGCTCTTCCTCCTCCAACTTCCTCGCCTCCAAAATTCCATCTTCCATCTCCAAGTTTCCATCTTTCACCTCCCCAGAGCCCTCTTCCTCACACCCATCTCCTCCCTCGTGGAGCTCTTCCTTCTCCACCGGTTTCTCCACAGCTGACTCCTCACTTCCCCGTTCTCCCTCCTGGAGCTCTTCCTTCTCCACCGGTTTCTCCACAGCTAACTCCTCACTTCCCCGATCTCCCCCTCCGATCTCCTCAACCGCCACCAACTTCCCATCATCTCGATTCTTTTCCACAACGGAGACCTCTTCTGCCACCGCAGCATCATCACCAGCCGAGTGGATATTGGTAGTGAAGGAGACGAGGTGAGCGAGGAAGAGGGCGAAGGGAACAGAGATGACGACGTTCAAGAGGAGCTCTTTGAGTATCTCCATCATCATCTTCTTCTTCCTTTTGGTCTGACTCTGCTTCGCCGGCGTGTTGGAGGAGAAGGGGATGGGGGAGGGACGAAGAGCCGAAGCTGGTGAGAAGCGGAGGCGGCGAGAGAGGAGGGAGATGCACGGCGTTTGACAAGAGAGGTGGTCGCCGGAGGGAGGTGAAGGGTGGAAGGATTTTGGAGAAAATAATCTGGTTCGACTCCCCCTAGCCCAAGAATTTGTAAATGACGTCTGTGGGAAGTCATTTAGATTTCTGCAGTTGTTAGTATGAAAGGGGATTTTGTGCCACCAAATCCAAATCCTCAAATCCAAATCCATGTTCCCAAATGCACCCTAAATGGATTTTGAATCAACTACATAAAGACATAAACGTGTTTGTAAATATCCTCACTAGTCAGTCTTGCCACTACGCATTTCAATTTGACCCAACGACTGAAGCTTCTTTGGATAAGCATGTAAAATGAATATATCAAGGACTTCTACAAAAATTTGCCCATACAGTATTTAAAATGCATGAACATCAATCGATAAAGCAAGATTATACCACCCTACATATTTATTGTTATATGGTTTACCCAAATATCACAGGCTTTAATTTTTTTGGTAAGTAAATGGCACAGGATTTACAATATCTTAACTATCCAGGCTCCTTGCAACACTTAACCCCTATTTCTCATCTTTAGATCTCTTATGTACGCTCAACCTAACACTACCTGTGGCACCTATACAGAACAACTAAAGTTTAATTTATGCTCGAGCTAGAGATTGCTTAAACATGACAGTTTAAGCAAGTCGAACTTAAACTAGGTTAAATTGTTAAACTCTTTGGCTCGGATCATGAAACCAACACCAAATTAAATTATGTTGTAAAAGAGTATGGCAACAGATAATATATTTGACTTGGTCATTTATTAAAGGGTGATTTACATATGTTAGGTAGGACAATGGGGTGGAAATAATATGATATCATCAAAACAACTCTTGAATATTATTAAACCAATTTCATGATATAAAAAAAATACCTGAATCATGTAACAATTGCGAAAAAGGCTCAAGCTATGTAAACTCCGCTGCATTGATCTGAACGTATGCCAATCCAGCCAGTGGCGTGCTTATTTGGACTCTCCCTGTCACGGGAGGGATTCCAAGTTCGACTCAAACTGGCATCTTGGGTGTGAGTAGCGGATGGGTCTGTGTGTTGTACCAATTGAAAAAAATGAGAATTCTGATGACTATCCATTACAAAATAGACAGACTTCAATTTTTAAAATATGTAGAAGATGTGGTAACATGAAAATTTTAACCAGCCTGACAGGAGTCAGATCATCATCATCATACGCCTTATCCCAGCTATATGGGGTCGGCGGCATGGATTATATACCGTGTTTGACTCTTATAGGAATCAAAATGGGACAAAATCCATACAAAGGAACATAGTGGCAAGTTTTTATGCCGGATGCCCTTCCTGACACACAGGAGTCAGATGTGTGCCAAAAATCAAATCTAACCTTTGCAGATTTTCCCTGCTAGACTAAGCATGTCCGCACACTGTATAGAAAGAATTGCTCCCAGAATATCTCTATCAATTTGCACAATAGCAATTGATGAAGAAGAGGACTTCTGAAACAGAAAAGGAAAATGTGACGAGCTGCCATGGGCTGATGCACTTAGTTATGGTAAAAACAAGAAAATTGTCATGCCAAAAGGGAGTTGAAGATGTTTATGATGAAACAACCAAGTACCAATGCAGCCGGTAAACAAGAAATATGCTAAACACAAAAACGATTTAACTACTGAAATGCCTATTAGCCTCAATATATAGGAAAATTTTGGCCCCTATCTGGCGTTTTATTACCAAAAAGAAAAGATACAGGAAAACCTGTAAAGTTGGGTAGAGATAAAGGTCAAAAGTAATCAAGCATTCTCGTTTTTTCACCACTGGTGCACCAAAGTAGCTTGTCACTTGGACTCATGGGTATAAAACTTGAGCATCCATAGATTGACCTGTGTGTTCACAAGTGATGCTTAGTGGTGCCTGCATGTGCTTGGGAGTGTTAGTGGATGAGTGCAATTTAATCTCTTCTGCAATAGCTTACATTTTTAGGCTGTGTAAACTGGTAATTACCATGTACAGTGAATTTTTATTAAAGCACAAAACTGATCATTAGCCAAGTGACAGAACAAAACAATAAGGTTTAACCATTGAAGGTGGTACTGCATACATAGAGGATAGTGAGGTATAAAAAATGAGGAGACAACTCAAGGCAGACAAATCACCTATTTCTAATTTTCAATGGATCATATATAAAATCTCAGACAAGGAAATAAGCACGGGGAAGAGCGAGTTTCAGTAAGCCTGTCAAACATGGAAAGTCATTTAGCTGATCTCAGTTCTCGGTCAGACCGCGATAAAATTCCCAGGAAATGCTATTTATGAAGACCTTTTTTCATGTTTTATATCTTGCCAACCTCAGCAATATCTCAACAATATTGGCCTTTCTCCACTTTTTTTCATTCAGTGCCACGATCTCGCCGAACACGAAAATATATTCTCAGCCTTTTTTTACTGCAGGCTGCTTTTTTGGACTTTTTCCTTTGCACACCATTTGGGGTTTTTTTAAGGCAATAGATATCTACTCTTCTCATGCTTCTTTTTCAGGCTCCGCTTTTCAGCGGCATATGACCCCTTCATTTGAGTTAGTTTCTATCACGCTCAAACCTTCGCCTTCTGCCTTTTTTTCAGATGCCCATATTAATACTTCAAGACCTACTAACATTATATTTCATTCCTGAAAGCCCTCTCGTTATTCATCCCACCTGAGAGGATGGCTAAAACTTCTGTTTCTTATCCCCAGTGAACGCAAAGCAGTCGCAATATCTACCTTAATTTGGCCCCCAAGACCTTTGACAATGCGAGCAGTTAAGTGATCTGATTTCCTAACTTTTAGTTTCACATCTCAGTAAATCTCCTTGCAAGATTATTTCATATCATATCATATCATGCTAATGTACGGTCCATCTTCTGAATGTTACAATAATTAATACATAAATGCAGGTGAAGGCTAGATCCTAGACATTTAATCTGATTCTTTAGGTCGTGGTCTGCCAATTGCTACATAATCATCAAGATTACTTTCTGAATCTCTCCATCTCCCTGGCATCCCTCATTTTTGGCCTATTGTGATCCACCAAGACCGAGGTGGCAAACTGTGATTTTGGCATTGAAAACCATGCAGGAATACAAAAACTGGGGATGAAATTTGTCAGATATGGATGGGTCAGTCCACCCAAACTTTGAACAGATCTAACAAACAGGTACAAGTTTGGATTTAGGTTCCAATTTGAATAGGATCTATGTTAAAAGTTTGAACGTAGATCCAGATCAAATCTGTTATTTATTCTTATCATTATAAGGAAGCACCTGTTCCCTACAATTTGGGGTTCATCTTGCACCTCAACTCTGGATTGGTTCGTGTC
Source organism: Houttuynia cordata (assembly GCA_039654745.1). Taxonomy (NCBI): domain Eukaryota; kingdom Viridiplantae; phylum Streptophyta; class Magnoliopsida; order Piperales; family Saururaceae; genus Houttuynia; species Houttuynia cordata. The sequence goes on along the minus strand of CM077504.1, from coordinate 43,638,674 downwards.
AACTCTTTTGTAAGTTTCTTAGGTTTTCATCTTCCTTTTTTGGCCTCTTCAACTTGAATCATCTCTTCAGGTTTCTTACTAGTGCATCCCTTAGTCTTCTTTGTATATGCCCCATACCAATATATAATAAACTCTCCCCATTTTCTCCCTAGAAGTCTTACCCTTAAGTACTCTCTAATATACTCAGTTCCAATCCAGTCTCACCTAATTATTCCACACATCTGCCTTAGCACCCTTCTTCAGCTACATTCAAGTTATGTATATAATTTTTCTTCATGGCTCGTCGTGTATCTTACCCTTAGTTCTTATCACTGTTCTATAGCATTTACCTTTATTTAGCTTGGACATACTTATCAACAAAACCACAAAATATTGTAAAGAAAAACGGCTCCTTCATGTATTAGATTTGATCATATTGCAAAATTGCAAAGTAATTAAAAATCTAGAACATATATTGGATTCCAGATGCAGAGTGCCAAAAAACCAACCCAGGCCCATTTCTAATATGGACCAAGCCTGACCAGACGTCCCAGATTTGGGCTAGAATAGGGTCATTTGAGTCTCGGTTTCAGCTCTAAACAAAACATGGCAGAAGACCATAACTCGCAAGACTCTTCAATATGACTCATATAGAGATCATTGTAAAGCAAATGAGCCGGAAAAACAAGTATCAATCAAATGCATCCTTTCTTTTGCTTCGTAGGTATCCTTTAATAAGAAGAAATTGCAAAGAGACTTGTGGCTTCTTTGTAATATCTAACCAGAGAGGAGTCTAAAACTTGTAAAAGTCAGAAATATATAAGAAACAGTGAAAAATTAGAAAAGAGGAAATAATCTAGACAGTCCAAGAGGATTCAGCTTTAATGCAAACAACTTTTATGCTGTAGATTAGACGTGAAAAAAGTAGTCAATTAGGGTATAACAAGTAGCCACCTCCAGAGCCAGCTTCTGAGGCAGATCTGCACAGATGAACATTTGAGAATCTATCATCCACTTCCACTTAAACCTAAAATAATCAAGAAAAAGCCCTTTTCCAGTTTTATATTAACAATGAGGTGAATAATGTGAACTAAATATTTGCACATCTGCATAGAAGAAGGTACAGACCTTATCCAAGTTACTGCAATTCCCTAATGCCATGAACAGTTGTTTTGTGTTCCTTACTTTGCTTTTCTAGTACAATTTTCCAGCATTTCTTGCAAGCATATTAGATAAGCTTCAGTGTTGCCTTCTTTTTGTCAATTTTTTATCTCTGATGCTATCATAGAGAACTTCATAAGCATAATAAGTTATATAGCCCTTCTTCAACAGCTCTTCCACAAGAATCTTGGGTGCTGCCACCTCCCTTTTATTCGCTTTAAATATGCTGTTCACGACCTCAGGTACCAAACCATTACTCACCATGATCTGAATCACTTCAACAGCCTCTTTCACTTTATGGTCCATACATAGGCAGTTAAGAACCCGACCAAAAGTAGTCAACGAAGGAATAAAACCCTTATTAATCATGTTCGCAAGGAACTTACACGCTTTATCAACATTTCCTGACATGCAAAACCCATCAACCAACAACCTATAGGTAAATCCATTTGCTGGACAACCACAGTATGTCATCTCAAGGAAAACTTTTTCTGCAACCAGTAGATTCAGCTTCTTTGTATATGCACTTATCAGTGTATTATATGTGGCAACTGTAGGGGAGAGCTTAAATTTTTCCATTCTTTTCAATTGTTGATAAGCCCCTTCCACATCATCATTCTCACAGAAACCATGAATCAATGTGTTAAAACTAACATCATCTGGAGCTAGCCCCTCCTTCTGCATATTAGCAAGCAGCTGCAAAGCTTCTTTTGCTTTGTGTAACTTACATAGACTCTCTATAAGTGTATTATAGGTTAAGACGTTAGGCATACACTCCTTCTGTACCATTTCATTAAAAATTGCTTGAACCTCCTCGTGCTTGCCTGCTTTGCAAAGACCATTCAACAAAGAGTTATACGTGATCACATCAGGAACAACACCATGTGTGTACATCCTATCAACAATCTCCAAAGCTTTATCCAATTTCATCTTTTTTGTAAATCCATCAATCAATGTATTGAAAGTGTAAATATCAGGAATATACCCTTTCATAATCACATCATTCATGAGATTCAACGCATCTGACACAGACCCCATCTTACATAAACTGTTTATAACTATATTATAGGTCCACATATTTGGAGGGATACCATTGTCTGACATCTCATTCGTAAGTTGTAATGCCTCTAAAATTTGACCCTGCTGACATAGCCCTTTTACAAGAGAATTATAAATGCCAACATTGGGCTTTAAGCCTTTTTCCAAAGCTTCATTGAATACATCAACAGCTCTATTTGTATCTCCCTCTATGCATAAACCATTGATTAGGGAGCAATATGTGATAGAATCAGGTGTGAAACCCTTAAAAACAGCATCACTTAGAAACTTGTAGGCATTTTGTATGAGACCCATTTTACAATATCCATCGATGATGGTGTTGTAGGTGAAATCATCGGGAATGCAGCCTTCACTCACCATTTTGTGCACATAGGTCTCAGCCTCTACAAACATACAACTCTTACACAGGCCACATATAAGTATGTTATATGAAACAACATCAGGACCGAGTCCTTTTTTACTCATCTGATCCAGCAAGTATACTGCATCATTTAACTTAGATTCTTTGCAGAGACCTTGAATTAAAATGTTATATGTATATATATTTGGAAGGACACCTCTTTTGAAAACCTTTACCAAGAGCCTAGTGCTTTCCTTTACATCTCCCTGACTACAAAGCGTATACATGAGCTTATTTAATGCAGATATATCAGGACAAACCCCTTGCCCAAGCATCTCATCGAATAAAATACGAGCATCTAGGTTATGTTTTTCCTTGTAAAATCCACCAATTAAAGTACAATAAGAAACTGGAGTCATCAAACAACCCTGCTCGGGCATGTTTCTAAGAAGTCTAAGTGCAACATGGGGACGGTTCGTCCTACAAAAGGACTTGATGCGTACGGTGAAAGTGTAAGCATCTGGAGCAATTCCTTGATCCAACATTCTAAGGTAAACTTTGTGGGCTTGATCATAGTACTTGTACTCGACCAATATATTCATTACAGTGTTATAAGATTTAACAGATGCCTCACAGCGGAAAAAGTCCATTCTCTCAAACACATCAACAGCTTCTCTTATTCTGCCAAATCTCCCATAATTTCTCATGACGTTAATATAAACTCCTTCCAGTAAGCTATTGTCAATGTTCAGTCTCATATCTGATAGAACATTTTCCATGGCATTAAACTCACCATGGGAACCAAGTTTTTTCTATTATACAATTGTAGGTAAACAAGTTGTGCTGAAACCCATCTTCTTTAGAAGCTAAATTGAACATTTCCAAAGCCCTTTGAGGGTCCTTCTGATATTTTATGACACTAGTTACATGTTTGGGAAGTATGACTCGGCTCATTCCGCGACAGCGCTAAGAGCCAAACATCCTCATAACTCGTGATTTTAAGTGGGAAACCATATTAAACCCCTATCTTCAATTTGCCCAAAAATATGAAGCCAGCCCACAAGCATCAAGCTGAACATGGTAAAGGGAAAGAATAAGCAATCAATTAAGATGCAAGACAAAGAACAAAACAACAGACCACTTAACATACGTGTGATTAGGATTAAACCTTTCTCTCTGACGCAACAAAATTATTTTCGGAATATTAGGAAGTAATGAATAAAACATACTCCCTCCTGTCACTTTTAATAGATACAGTTTTTTCCCAATACATACTAGCAAGAAAGAAAGGCTTTTGGCTCCTGAAGAAAATACAGTCAGCCATAGGAACTAGTTTCAGAAGAAGTAAAATGGCTCACATTTCAGACCCCCAGTTCTCCAGCACATAAGAAATATATTAGAAGCCAATATGCAAAAAACATTGTCATAAAGATTACATCTAACTAATTTTTGACATAATAAATTGAAAATAGCGTCGTAAGTTGAAAATGAATATCAAGGGGGAAGTGTAGCTTATAAGATACTCCCTCCGTCCATTGAAGTTCTTCTGGATTACAAAATGAGTGAAATTTATTGGACTCTAGGATTCAATCCAAAATGACAGTGTTTTCCCTCTTCCGGTGTTTTCAGTCTTGACAGAGCAAATCCAGTCATGTAATGTTCGACCCATAGTTTTTTAAATCTAGAGGAGCTTCATTGGACGGAATGAGTAGTATAAATTTTTTCTATTGTTTTTTTTTTTTGTTGCTAAGAATGTAAAACACTATGATGAGTCTGGCATACCTATAAACATCTTGTAAAAAAGTCTCCCTCATGAACATTATCTACACTCTACCCTTTTTTTGGTACCAATCTACACTCAATTCTAGCTCAATGGGTTTGCACAGGGTCGTAATTTGACATTGTCATAAAATGTTGCAAGTAAAAGTACAAGAACTGTTTCGTTAACATTTTGTTATGTACTCTTTGGGTTGTATATCTACACAAGGTAGATGTTGCTAAGCATTAGGATGAATATCTGCTTATCGTAACTTGACTATCAAATTCAAGTTATTCTAAGAAGAATTTGGAAGTTAGAACTGAATTGCCTCGACCATAAGTAACTTGTTGGTTAGGATTTAGGAATGTGTTCTCTTCATGAAATCCATTCTCTTGGCACTTCCTGATTATTAAGATATTCATTTCTAAATAATACAAAATGAACACAGCCACAAAAATCGCAAAAAATCTCTACCAACAAGTCATCACAGCACATTACTAAATCAATCTTCAAAGGTAGCAATAAGTGATCATATCATGGAAGCAGAAGAAAAAGACAAAAAAATAAAATAAAAAACCTTGAAATAATTGGGGCAAACTGCAAAAGTAAAAGTTAATCTGAAGGTGATAATGAAAGAAAATAACTCAAATCTTCTGGAGCCAGGAAAGCCATGAGCTCACCTAATACCAGATAAGAAGACTCCATTACTCTGTGAGACTCCATTAGCCAGAAAAGACGAGCGGCAAGCGAGAGTACAGAGCGCGCAACAGTGCTCAACTTTGTAGGAGCGCGTCTGGCCTCACCAATATTCCTTGCCAGCATTGCCTCACCAACAATAGGAGCATGCCACATCAGCAAATAAGAACTCCAAGGTAAACTGGAAACGGGATCAACCGGTGCTTCGTGTCTCCTCTTCCCCACATTTCCCACCAGTTTGCTATGGTCGGGCAAGTCGCCGGTTGGCGGCGCAATCGCCGGCAACCACTGATCTTGGCTATCAACAACCGCTTGCAATCTGAATTTTTTTAAAAAATTATGAAGGCGGCAGCATTGAGCAACCGTTTGCCGGCGGTGGTGCGGTCAAGATGTACTCATCCTAGTGGGGGCCATTACCGGTGAGTAGATTATTGAGTGTACTAGGCGTGCCAGGTTAACTTATAATGTTCTGCAGGACATTTCAGGGGAAGCATTTATTATCCGCCTCTAAGCTGTCCAGCAGCATGTCCACTGTTAATACGAGTCGTTGATCATTAAAATGGACGGCGCACGCATATTTACTGCGTGCTCAACCAACCTGGTGCTCATTTGAGGACGGAAACCATTGAGGCGGATAAAAAAATTTCCCCATTTAGTGAGTTTTTTTTTTTAAAAAAAGTGTCTAACCCAGTCGCCTTTTCATGTTGTTTTACCGGCTTTGGGTGGGGCCACTATTTTCGTTAGTCATGGTACATAGGGCTGTTCGCGGCCGGCCGTGTCCGCGCCGAGATGAGTTGTCTGTAGATTTCGGCCACGGACACGGCCAAGGGACCTCGAAGAGCCGTCTTTCTGAGGTCCGAGGAGGAGGAGGGGCGGCGGCCGGCAGGGTGGAGGAGGAGGGCGGCGGGGTGGAGGGAGAGGGGGGCGGTCTTGGAGGGGAGGATGGAGGGGCCGGCCCTGGGTCATCGACGCGGTCGCGGAGGAGGAGGGGCGGCGACTGCGTCGATGACCAACAGCAACGGATAAAAAAAATAAAAATTTATTTTTTACCTGTCTTCCGGCGTGCTGTGGCTTGCGGTCGTCGCCCAAGTCTCACGCTGAAGGAGGGGTGGCAGCGGGGGTGGAGGAAGGAGGAAGGAGGGGTGGCGGCGGGGGTGGAGGAGGAGGAGTGGAGGGGCAGAGGGGAGGGAGGGGAAGGGAGGGGAGAGAAGAGGGAAAGCAGCAGGGGGAAGGGCGGGGGGGGAGAGAAAGAGGGAGGGGAGAGAAGAGGGAAAGCAGCAGGGGGAAGGGAGGGGAGAGAAAGAGGGAGGGGGAGAGAAGAGGGAAAGCAAGCAGAGAGGGAGGGGGAGGGGAGAGAAGAGGGAAAGCAGCAGAAGGGAAGGGGGAAGGGAAGGGAGGGGAGAGAGAGGGAGGGGAGGGCCGTGTCCGTGTCCGTCGGCCTGGCGGACACGGACACAGACAAATGATTGGCGGACAGTTTTTAAACAGACACGGACGACTTCTGTCCGTGTCCGTGTCTGTCTACGAACAGCCCTAATGGTACATGGGCCCTACTATTAAATCTGTGAGCCCTCCTCTAGGGCTGTTCGCGGCCGGCCCGCGTCCGCAGGGCCGGCCGCGTCCGAGGTGTCCGTGGCCGTGTCCGCGCCGAGAAGAATCGTCCGTGGATTCCGGCCACGGGACACGGCCAAGGGACCTCGGACAGCCGTCTGTCCGAGGTCCGAGGAGGAGGAGGGGGCGGGGTGGGGGGAGGAGGGGGCGGTCGTGGAGGGGAGGACGGAGGGGGCCGTCCCCAGGTCGTCGCCGGCGGTCGCGGAGGAGGACCTATATATTGACCTATGAGATTGACAACATATACCTAAACTTTATACTAAATAACTTACCAATTAGTTGAGGATTGAGTAAAGTGCATGGGGAGGTCGACGACTCTCTGGCACCCTGGCATAAAAGTGACAAGGTCAGGCCATTGCACTTCACCCAATAATTTTTTGAAATATAAGATATTTGAAATTGGCTTTTCTACGAGGGAAAAGTTTTAATGAGATCATTATCATATAGCATGCATTAAAATATATGATCTTTATCATTATCATATAGTCAATAATTAAGATCTGACAGCGATAATGATTCACACTTACCGGTCAAGATCTACTGGTGATTTAACGGAGATGGCTTAGCTCATACAAGCTACATGAGAAAGATCTCATGTATACCAGTCTCTTTCATGTATACCAGTCTCTTTCTACAATTCACATAAATCTTTGATGAATAATTTTATACCGCAAACATGGCGGCAAACACGGGAGCAGGTAACCTCTACACGGGGGAATTTTTGGCATTTGATGAAAATGCCTCCGACTCATGTTTGCTCCGGCGTTTGTTCATGTCCGACTCAGCTTACTTCGAGTATCCTGCGTGGGGATTTTTTATAAGCTAGGTACAAAGCCTATGTGGCATACCTAGTACAGGCAATAAATTATTGACCGGGAGCAAAGCCTGCGTGGTATGCCCGGTACTCAGTATCAAATATCAATGTGCGGGACCCCGGACATCGAATATTTGAGCCAATTCAGAAGCGAAGCCATGTCTCGATCGAATTTTCCGAGACTCAAAGAGTCAGAGAGAGGGAAGGGTGGAAGAGGATGCCAGAGTCGTCGTCATCGTCGGGGGGAATGGCTGCAGGCGGCGCTGATGGAGCTGCGGGAGAGGGTGGAGACGGGTTTGGAGTTGGACGACGAGGTCATCTCCGGCCTCGTCTCCTACTGCGAGATGGCCCCCCCTCAAGACGCCCGCGAATACCTCAGCGTAATTCCATCTACTCGTTCCTCTCTCTCTCTCTGCTCTGTCATACATCTCAAAATGGCTGATTTTGATCTTGCACAAATTGTTTGATGGATGGGTGTGTTTGCTTGTGTGATGAAAATGATTCCTTTTGTTTATTTTCTTCAATAGAGAGGTTTTGAGGACCAAATTCTTGTGTGAATTGTTTCAAAGTGTGTTGCTTTTAGGGAAAAGTGGTATAATGTGAAATTGTGAATTCTGTAAGATAACCAAGTTTCCGAAAAGCTCGAGCTGCTTGGAAACGAAATCGTAATTATTTTATTTTATTTTTCAACACCCCAAAGCGTCCACCAAGCACGGGCATGTGGAACACAATAACAAGACTTGCACCCAGGACCTCCTAAAACCTGGAGCTCTGATACCATGTAAGATAACCAGGTTTCCCAAGAGCTCAAGCTGTTTGGAAACGGGAAGTTTATTTATATATTTATTTTATATTTCAAAAAAGTTAGCGTTGTTGTTAATGACTCCCTGCATCCCATATTAATAGCGTAGTGAACTTTATTGAATTCTAAAATCTAGTTTTAGGGAAGCAGAAGAGGAGGCTTTGAGGGAGAATAAGGAGGTGGTCTGGACTCCGGGTTTATTATTATGGAACAAACATTATTTAAAATTGAGCTATTAATATGGGACTCAGGGCGTATTACTAGACATGAAGAAACTAATCTCTGCCTTAAAGTTCCTGTTATGGTAAATGGGATGGTTGCTGTCACCATCTATATGAAACCATAACCATATCATGGTTAAAAGGGTGATGAACTGTGAATTTTAATTATACAGTAGAGTTTTGAATTTACATGCTCATTTATTTTCTGAGTATCATTATTTATTTATCTGATTTGTCATTTTTATTTGTTATCCCCAGTACCTGTCATGTTTGCTCTTATTGCTGAAGGTATCGATTTTTAACAGTTGATCATCTTTGGATTATAGAATATAGTTGGCGAAGAAGCAGGCCGAACTGTAATCACAGAATATATGCACAGGAGAGGTTTAATAGATCAATTTGACAACACACAAGATGTGCAAAGTGCCAAGTTACAAGTCTACATGAAGCCATCTGCAGATATGAACATAAGTGGTGGATCCAGAAAACAGAATAGAACGCTTCAGAAGGAGTCACCCGTTATCCTGAATCCAAAAACCCCAGCTGAAACTTCTGATACCCATAACCGGAACAAAGCAAACTCAAGCAATTCCAAAAAGAAAAAGTCTGGAAGGGCGATATCACTTGCAGATGCAGCAAAAGGATCAGTTGTGTTCCAGCAGGGAAAGCCTTGCTTGTGCCAAGCTCGTAGACATAAGCTGGTAAGCAACTGCTTGTCTTGTGGAAAAATAGTTTGTGAGCAGGAAGGAGAAGGCCCGTGTAGTTTTTGCGGGGCTCTCGTTTTAAAAGAGGGAAGTACTTATGCTGGTTTAGAGGACGCAATGGTTGCTCAATCTGATGCTGAGGTTGCAGCTGAAGCCTTTGCTAAAAGACTTGTGGATTATGACCGTAATGCTGCTGCTAGAACCACAGTCATTGATGACCAGAGTGATTATTATGAAATTGAAGGAAATAGCTGGTTATCAGCAGAGGTATGCACTTAGTGCCTCTTATGTATTATCCAAACTTCTTTGAGATATGTGTGTCTACTTTTTAAAGGTCCCTCTGCCTTTTTAGGCCTGTTTACACAGTAATTCTCTGCTTGGGCTGTCTTATCGTCATCTGGAAATTAAGCTGTGCGGTTTTTTGTCTAAAAGAACAAAACACAGATAGATGGCCGAGATTTTATATGTAGAGTAGGCCTGGTTTTGCTATGTAGATATATTTTGAGGGCATGCCTGAAGCACGGATTTTTTTGTCCGCTTGTGTTGGCGTGTGCCATCCCATGGTGGACATTAATACAGGGGGCAGGCTTGTGTGTATACTGACGGGCTTTTGTTAAAAAAAAACTTCGATAATATCTAATGATTGTTATGAATAGTTTGTAACTTACTCGATTAGAAATGGATGCATGGTTATGCAGTGGATTTTACTGTGGCAACAGATGCTGTATATAAACATTATCATTTCCTGATTTCTCTCGTGCACAAGATTCTTTTTTGTGTGGTGCTGGAAGCAAATCATCCATGATTTATATAGATTCTTTAGTTGTGAAAATTTGATTATGAAAATACTTATCCACCTTAGCTCTTCTCTTCATATACTTTATAATCTAATCTTCATGTTGCTGTTGTTATCCATTAGGAAAAAGGGCTTTTGAAGAAAAAACAGCAAGAAACCGAAGATGCTGACCGTGCCAGACGAAGTAAGGTGATTGTCACCTTTGATTTGGTTGGCCGCAAGGTTAGTTTTTGTCTGAATCTCTAATGTTCCTAGCTAAGTGCTGTTTTGACCATTTTTCTAGTTAGGCAAATTATGTCTTTTCGTACAATGCTTTTAATTTATGGGTTTTAAATTGGTCCCTAACCCCCAGAACGTGGGGACACTGGAGCAAAACCTTCAACTTGAGAAGTTTTATTATATCTGCATTCCATACGTGTGGCCCCTTTCATCTATTTATGCAATGCTTTCTGCTTCAAACTTAACTCTTCTTAGTTTATCCAGGTGGTTGGGCAGTAGAAAGGAGGGCATTGTTCAGTCTTTGCCAATTAAGAATATTGGATTCAGACTAAATTTTTCTGTATTAAAATTCTCTTTCAGGTGCTATTGAATGAGGATGAAGCACGAGAAATGGAATCAGAGCACAGAATTTTACGACCTACGGAAGAAAGGGAAATCAACCGAATAAAACCAAATCCTACTGTCAGAATCCAGCCTATCTTTGTGGATCCAGGTCCTATCAACATTTCCACCAGGGTGAAACGTAACACAACACTGCCCAGTGGTCTTTGTTTAGAGATCAGTGGGAGAGTGCAGCACGAGGGAAGTAACTTTCAGTTATTATTGTCAGAAGGCTCACAGGACCAAGATGACTCCTGGAAACGCCCACCATTAAGTAGTGGTTTATGCTCGAAAGGAGATGATAATGAATGTTATCTCGATTAGTGTTAGTTAAAGTGTCGAGTTTCTGACAAATTCATACTTCTCTGAATCCCCCCTTGTATTTTGCTTTTGGGTGAGAAGAATGGAAATCAAAACGTTTTTTCATTAAATCTTTCTTCTTTTCATATTGCTGATTGGCATGTTCAATGTAACCTGGAGCTTTCATGTGGGCTACTGGTAATTCAGGCAGGAGAGCGTTGTTGGATATCTCTTCTGTTTCTCGTGCACCGTCATCCTCCTTCCTGTCAACATAGGTTGTTTCATTACACTGAAAATGTGCTATATCTCCCTGATTCCTCTTGAGAGTTGGAGGGATGGAAGATGTTGTGTCTATATGCGTATTGACGTTTGGGCACGGGCCTTATTTAAGGAGGTCAAGGTCCAGATGCAAAGTCAAATTGAAAGAGCAAGTTCGTTTGCAATCTATGAGCAGTTAATGGGTCAAGCAGACATTGTTTAAATTGCGGAGTAGTAAAATTCTGTGCAAGTTGCAATTTAGAATTAGAAATTGAAAGTTCAAAGCAATTGGAATTCGCTACAATTGGCTCAAAGATAACCAGGAAAATAACTGAGGTGTTCATCAAATACAAGCAACAGCAGGAAGGCGCTCGTGAAATGAAATGTTTGTACATCCCACACCATAATAGTAGGCCGCCAAGTCTCATATTTTCCTCACGAGGATCCTTGTCTATTGAAATACTCTTCTTCCCGCCCAAAAGAGAAACTGGAAGTGAATTCTCCATTCTGCTGATCCTTTGATTACTGCATTTCATTCGTTGTTTTCTCTCCTTCAAGGGGATCTCATGTTCGAGTATTGTTTGCGCTTGGGCGGTCGCCCGGTCGGTATTCTTTTCTCCAACCCTTTGGAGATTGCTTACTAGACTTCAGAGTCTCCATTAGTAGAGTTAGTAAACTGGGAAAGCTACCAGATCAATCGATCTCACCTTACCTTATCATGCTTTCGGTGTTGACATTGCACGTCTAATTAGTGTTCCCATCTTCTGTATACCATGTTGGACTGCAGGTTTTTGTTCCTGATCGGCCTCCAATAACCTCTGCATGTTTTGTAGGAAAGAATAAATAAATTGAAAATTGGTAACAATATCTTGGAAAGTTGCCGATCCAAAAGGAAAAGAAAAACATAAGCTGCCATGGCCTAGTCTCTTTTCTGATATGGCGCTAATCTCGCCGAATGGTGCCCTGAGGGCAATCTAAAAGTGTCTTGCTAAGAAATTATGGAAATTAGTTATTATAGCGCACATGAAGGGCTGCCAGAAGGCCCACAACATTTTTCATATGTACCTGTTTATTTACATAATCATCTCTTTCTATATAATCCTACAATCTTTATATACCTATTTCCGCATAAACAAAACTGGTGAAAATCCCATTAATGTAATTGTCAAAAGTATAATTCTCTGAATTGACACATGAGTTGTTTTTTGGTATACAATTTGACAAACAAGTTCATTTTTGTGTTAATGGAATCACAGACCTGAGCTGCTTGGAGCTTCATATAGCTAGTGGGGATCATGGACAATGGACCAACCAATGATGTGGTCCCGGGAACCATTGGAAAGTACGTCATCATGACAGTTAACGTAGGTCACGATCGTGCTGGCCACTAAGCAGTAACCACACCGAATATTTGCCGACATGTAGTGGGTCCCACGCGGGCCATATTATCTTAGGGCGTGTGCAGAGATATTTATTGACCACGACCGTACGAATGCCGCGTCCCCATCAATTATGGGTAAAATTGCTCTTTCAACTAACTCCCTTATCCAAAACTTACGTTAGATTACGACCGGATGACGTTTTATGTATAGCATCATAGCCCTTCTATTAATATTTTTTATGATGAACCCCGTATAGTAGTTTCCCCATTTAGTATTGGGTCTCATTTCACGGACACGGACAACCATCCGTCCGTGTCCGTCCGTAATTAAAGGGTGTGTAGTCCAGTCCGTCCATGTCCGTGGATGTTCGTTAAAAAAATGTCCGTGTCCGTCCGTAGTTATCTGTGGACGTCCGTGGACATTTTTAGTTACAAGGTCATGGTGGAAGGCCTCGGATAGTTTTATTGGCTGAGTATGTTAATGAGAGACACTTAATACCATTTTGCCGGCCGACTGCAGGTGCGGCCCCTGTAGGGGCACAAATTTTTTTTAACTGGGACATCATGAGCACGGTGGCATCCTTGCCTGTTAAAGTATAATGGCAATTGTGTTTATGGTATGGTATGTGGAGACAATTAGGATAATCTTGATTTCTAACTGGAATCACTGCTAGTAATGGCATCAGTTCGCCAACAACTATTAGTTTGAACCATTCCCTGATTCCACAAAATAGATGCGTGGGGAATGGGGATCCTCACTAAAGCAATTAGATTAAGCAATTGGTGCATCAGACACTAAATCTGGTCAATATTTCAGATCATCTGACCATGTCATATATAACACCATGCATAAAAAAACATGAATAAATTTCGAGGAAGAAAACTTTAACCATTTTAAAGCCATAAAAAAACAAAAGCAGATAGATGAGTTAGCAAACACTAATCAAACACAAGCCCAGGATACCACTTTACAGATTCAAATCCTTCGGTATACTTAGGAGACACTAGACATCACTTGTCAAATTACTTAAGAATCTTTCCATCATAGGTCTTTTTTTCTTTAGCATATAAATAGGGAGCTCCAAACAATACCACATTCAGCTTTGTAAATATCTAAACAATTAACTGCCCTCCGTCCATGCATCTTGTCGTTGTACTTAGTTCTGTCAGGGTTTTGTATGAAAACAATATCTAAAATGTCATGGCACAATGAAATCATTTTCTTATCCTATTCTAATAAAAATATTCCTCCATGCCTGCTTCTCTTGCAGTGGGCGGATAATTTTTTACAGCAATGCACATTAAGTTAAAAAAAATGCAAATTCCAAGTTTACAATTTACCTCATCTCTTGTCTGCAACATAGCTAGTTGTGTACGTCAAAAGTAAGCTGCCTCCAATAACTGGATCCTGCAGATATCAATAGGCCCATTTTTCTGTGCCTCCAATAACTGGATCCAAGAGCTTAAGCATCCGTCCGAATGACTACATTTCAATATAAATGGAATCATCCAAGGCATCAGCAATTACCCTTGCACACATCATGCAATTAACACAATTACAGAATTATAAGTTGAGAACAAAATTATCTAGGAGGATAGTTACACTTGGCTAGTAGTTGTTCAAACAATAAACTTTCTTTCAGATTCAAATTGACAAGACACTACCCTTTTATGCAATTAACTTCGATCTAGTTGACTAGGAGGCAAATTTCAAAGATACATTAGGAGTATCAGCTAAAAATCGATCATTTTGAAATGGAGCAATCAATACCCACCAAAGTTATCGAATTTATCAAGCGCCCCGACGAATCAGGCGAGGGAGGCGAACAGGACGGCAAAAAAAAAGAAATTGGGGGTACCTAAGGAGGAGCATCGTCGTCGTCGGAGGAGCTGCCAGAAACAACCTTGGACTGCCCTGAGGCGGCGGGCGACCTTGGACTGCGAACGGAGAGGAGAGGAGACCGAGGCGAAGGTGAGGTGAATGGTGAGACAATTGGCGAGGCGAAGGCGGAGGAGAGGTGAGGCGAGGGCACGGAGGGTGAGGAGAGGTGAGGCGAGGGCACGGGAGGGGAGGCGAAGGAGGCGAGGCGAAGGCAGAGGAGAGGTAAGGCGAGGCGAAGGCGGAGATAGAGACGAAGGAGAGGTGAGGCGAGGCGGGAGGCGAGGCGGAGGCGCTAGGACATGGGAGGACGAGGGAGATAGGGGTCGGGGAGGAAGGAGAGTCAGGGTTATAAGAGAATGGACACGGACATTCGTGGACACGGACAAACTATTGTCCATGTCCGTAATACCCTATTAGAACGGACAGAAAGTGATTGTCCGTGTCCAGTCCGTAGTCCGTATGGATCGTCCATTAAATAGTGGACGAACATGGACACGAACGGATCATCGGACACAGACGTCCGTGAACACCCTTAGCTTTGTGGATGCATGATTTTGATTGTGTGGTGACTATATAATTAAGGGGGCATAGATTATCCAATGTGTGCCTGAAATACATATGCAATCGATCTCGATCTGACGACACATGATGCGCACTGTTTTTTCCATAATATTAAGACAGAATAATATACATATTTTTATTGCTCTTGTGATTCTATTGGAAAGCGATTGCTAGTGAATTTGCTCATGATTCCGAAGAATTTTGCCAAATGGAAATAGACTAAGGTAAGCCCCATAAGACTGTAAAATGTAAATGCAACATGTAGCTTCTGTAAATAAGGTCATTTTTAGAGGAAAGGCTCCTAATGTTATTCGAGACTCATTGCGGCTACGTCATTTGCAGGCTGATTCTCTCTTCATGAGTAGCTCACGTACTATTAAAGGGAAACCAAATCTTGGAAAGCAAGTGAAATGGTGTGCTCCACCTAGGGGAATGTTCAAAATAAATTTTGATGGTGCATCGAAAGGCAACCCTGGTTTGGCATCTGCTGCTGCTGTGTTACGCGATTATAATGGAATGTGGATAGCGGGTTCTGGGTTTGAACTTGGTCATGCTACTTCAGTTCTGGCGGAGGCCTTGGCGTGTCTTGAAGGACTTCGTCTTGCAGCTTGGGCTAGATGTTCAGATGTTATTGTTGAAGGAGACTCTCTCCTCATCATTAACTCTCTTTCGGATTCCAAACGGAATGTGCCAATTTCTATTAAAGTTGTAATAGATAAGATCAAGACTCTAGTAGGTTCGTTTAATTCTGTTTCCTTCCAACATATGTACAGAGAAGGAAACAGATTATCTGATGCTTTTGCTAATTCTGTGTTGGGCGATTTAGGTGGGGGGGGGGGGGTTCTGATGGAAGACTGCACCTACTCCCCTTCAGCCTTTCATTGTATACGATGTTAGATGTGTGTCTTTTGTTCGTTTCTAATAAAATATTTACTTTCTAGCAAAAAAAAAAAAACATGTAGCTTCTGTAGGGAGTTGGGGTGCAAAGCAATTCAGCTAACATGGTGGAGCACCTGTTAAATGAAGAGCAGAAACTCTCCAGCACACGGCAGACCATTTTTCCACATATTAGTTGTGGGGAATGGGGATCTTTAACGTGTAACTTACGTATGATGAGTCCTACAAGCCAAATTAATGCACATAATCTCGGATGGGGCCGGTGCCCCATTTCATGGACACAAGGCTACTAATTTAAGTCCAAATCCACCTCAATGAACCGTGGGGTAGCCCTTTCGGCTTTGGTTTGGTTTCAATGTGTTCATGTATGCACAAAACTGGGAAAAATAGATTAGCCAAAATGCAAAGTAAATACTCTCTCTGGTCCCATATTCCATTATTTTTCATGTAAAAGTGAACTAAGAATAGTGTCAGCATGTATTGGCAATGATTATTTTTCCCTCAAAGGATAATTGTTCATCTTTTTATTTGGTATATAAGTGTTTGTATTAACTAAACGCCAAAAAATAATTTGACCTTTCCTACCTAATTAGAGAATACTCATGCCTTGTATCCTTGAATTTTGTTTGCTTAGTTTGATTCAAGAATTTTAGCACATTTCCCATGAACTTTAGCCCAAATCTGTCTTTTTTCTATTCACCAATCTTATTTGGTTGCACAGGTTTCACAAAACCAAATAATTTCTTACATATAGTTCATTTTGAAAACCATATAAGGCACTTAATATAGACTCAGGGATATACGTGATTTGGAATAACCTCAATATACACACTCAATGTAACTAAATAGAACACCTAATAAGGATACTTCATTTTTGCTCACTTCAAAATAACCTTTGTTCTAATTGTCAAAAGAAAAGAGGAAACACTCAACCAAACCTAGGAAAACGATAGTTAACAGACGACAAATCCAGACCGAACCGTTTCAAACTCAGTCGACCAACATGCCAACAGCCTCGTTAAATGTATTCCACCGGCAAAACGGCAGAATTTATCATTCAGATTTGGGCTAGAAAATAAATCCAGATTATCCTTTGCATTAATTTTTCTGGGTAATTTTATCATTTGTATTAATTAAAAGACACCAAACTGTCACCCATTAATTTTACGCCGACATTATTTGATTCCAAATTCAGATCAATGCCTATTAATTAAAACACAAATTGGGTGACCCCATGCAGGTCCCTCTAATCCCCCATCTATCACTTTTAACAGATACAGATATTGATTTTTTCAAATGAACTAATTTTTCAATGTTGTAGAAAAAATTATATATATTAAAAGTGAGCGGAGTGGGTAATTAATCTCTTCTTAATATGTATAAAAAAAATCTTTTCTTAATAAAATATTAAATACTTCCTCTGTCCTACAGTAATTGTTTGGATTGGAAATCCAAAATGAACTATAATTAGTTCATCTCTGATCTTCATTCTAGACCACCAATATAGGACAGAGGGAGCATTAATCTCCATTCATTTCCTCTCTTTAAATCCCTCATATTTCCTTGTTTTTTTTCTGATATAAAAGCTAATCCCAGCTTAGCTTAATTCTGTATTTTTTTATAATTAGCTTAATTATGTATTACCAAAGCTCCATATATACCACCAATCTCTAAAGGTGGCCTCTTTTTCAGGCTCTGTTCATTCAGTCTTCTTGTTTTTATGAAGTGAGAGCACCGCCCCAGAGGGAGCTGCGGCCATCCTGTCCATCTTCTATTGGGTAAGTGCAAGAAGTCAGCATTGTTCCAGATCTGCTGCTTGCTCTGTCTCATTTTCTGCCTCTTGTTTCAGAAAGTTTACATCTTTTCAAATTTATTTCTTGATTTTTGTGGTTTATATGGTCACTAATTTTTATGAGTTTGAGCTGGGTTGGTCGAGCCCTTTTCGTTCTGCTCGATCTGAGTGTTGCAGATGGTTTAGCGTTGTTTCCATGTTAGTTTGTTGTGCAGAAAGCTTAGATCTTGTGTGATTTTTTCACTATCGCACTGCCATGTTTTTCTGTTGAATGGTGCTTTAATAGGCTGGCTTTCGATTTCTATTTCGGCATCGGCAACATGGTAACTCTAAAGCAGCTTGTGTAGATCTTGATTAACGATGCTGTGATTTTGATTTAGAAATTGAACTTAGATTGCTGAATGCGTGGCCCTGTAAATATTGTTGGGATTTTTCGATTTACTATGTGGGATGCATCCTTTTTCGCATAATCTTGCTTCTAAATGTAGATTTGTACGCTTACATTACATTAAAAGAAAATATAGTTTTATAGTTGTTTGGTTGGAAGCTGAATTTAAGTGTTAAGTTTTGAAGTATGGGTGGATTCTGTGATTTAGTACTCTGCTTGTCTCTGGTATGGGTAATCTGCGGGTACTTGTAACTTGCATTTTAATTTGATTTGTACTTTTATGCATCTAGGAAAGTAGTTCAGGGTTCGCCATGGCCGGAAAAATGAATCCAGGGGACAGGACTAGGAGTTCTATGTCCATTGTCATTGTGGTTGGCTTGTGCTGCTTCTTCTATATTTTGGGTGCGTGGCAAAAAAGTGGTTTTGGAAAGGGGGACAGTATAGCATTGGAGATTACCAAGCAGACGGACTGCAGCGTCTTGTCGGATTTGAGTTTTGAGACCCACCACGGTGGTGCAAGTGACGCCATTAAAGTTTCAGACACAAAATCCGAAGTGTTCAAGCCCTGCAAGGCTCACTTTGTGGATTATACTCCCTGCCAAGATCAAAAGAGGGCCATGACTTTTCCGAGAGAAAACATGATCTACAGAGAGAGGCACTGCCCTCCAGAGAATGAGAAACTGCGGTGTCTCATCCCTGCTCCGGAAGGATATGTGACTCCATTCCCATGGCCGAAGAGTCGTGATTATGTTCCTTATGCAAATGTTCCTTATAAGAGTTTGACCGTGGAGAAGGCTGTTCAGAATTGGGTGCAATACGAGGGCAATGTTTTTAGATTTCCTGGTGGAGGAACACAATTTCCTCAAGGGGCAGATGCTTATATCGACCAACTTGCCTCTGTTGTACCTATTGCTAATGGCACAGTCAGGACTGCTCTGGACACTGGTTGTGGGGTATATCCAATTTTCTTTCTCATATTATTTCTTTCTTTTTGTTCTTTTCAGATTAGTGAGAGATTTTTTTACTCCAGGCAAACAAATTTGCCAATTGTTGAGGTAAATTGATCTCATAAGGAATTATGTGCAGGTTGCAAGTTGGGGTGCTTACCTCTTGAAAAGAAATGTCTTGGCCATGTCTTTTGCTCCAAGGGATTCTCATGAAGCACAAGTCCAGTTTGCTCTAGAGCGTGGCGTTCCTGCTGTTATTGGAGTGCTGGGATCCATCCAGCTGCCATATCCATCTAGGGCATTTGATATGGCCCATTGTTCTCGTTGCTTGATCCCTTGGGGTTCCAATGGTAAAAGGACAGTTCCATGCTTGGTTTTTTATTTTTTTTTTAAAAGAAGAAAAAAGAAAAGTTTTTTTGAGACGATCATTAATAATGTTTCTTAGCAAGTGTTGACTTGAAATCAACATATGTTTCTTTGTTCGTTCTTGCAAATTATTTTCACACCATGAATGACTTCTGTGTCTGTAGATGGAACATATATGATGGAAGTGGACCGGGTTCTAAGACCTGGTGGCTATTGGATACTCTCTGGTCCTCCCATTAATTGGAGGAATAACTTCAAAGCATGGCAACGCCCTAAAGATGATCTAGAAGAGGAACAGAGAAAGATCGAGGAAATTGCCAAACTTCTCTGCTGGGAAAAGGTTTCTGAGAAACATGAGATGGCCATTTGGAGGAAGAGGGTAAATGCTGACTCTTGTCCAGGGAGGCAAGATAACTCAGGCACAAATTTCTGTGAGGCTATTGATGAAGATGATGTCTGGTGTGTTGCTCAATTCTTTTTCCTTATATATTATATGTTTGAGGGGATACTTTCAGATTGAATTTTCAGCATTCATCTTGAAATGACAGTGTTTTTGGTACCATAGGTATAAGAAGATGTCAGCATGCATTACTCCTTACCCAAAGGTTAACAGCCCAGATGAAGTTGCTGGAGGAGAGCTGAGACCTTTCCCTGATCGGCTCAATTCTGTCCCCCCTAGAATTGCTAGTGGTTCTATTTTTGGGGTCTCAATTGATTCATATCAAGAGGACAATCGATTGTGGAAGAAACATGTAAAAGCTTATAAGAAGATTAATAAGCTAATTGACTCAGGGAGGTATCGCAACATAATGGATATGAATGCAGGATTTGGTAGTTTTGCCGCAGCAATTGAGTCCCCAAAGCTGTGGGTCATGAATGTGGTGCCTACTATTGCCAAGAAAAATACTCTAGGTGTTATCTACGAGAGAGGATTGATCGGCATTTACCATGACTGGTATATACTGTCACTGCTTCTATTTTAGCATAATTTATGAGTGAGATGCCACTGCATGAGCTTGTCTTGATTACGTGTAGGATATGTCTGCATAACCACATATGACATGGGACTCTAGCAAAAAAAAAAAAATGACATGGATACTGAACAGAATTGTCATTGAGAAACAGAGATTGTCAAACTCATTACTAGATTCTGCATATGATGATTGTGATTTCTTATCTTTGTCTTGTGCCGTATTGGTATCAGAAATATCCGATGCTTAACTTTTAAATTTCCTTGCACATTAGAAGATGGTGAACAAGGGTCTAATAGTTGGAAATATGTAGTATTGTGTACTGGTTGCAGCACCTTACATTTATGTTTTAATCTTTTTGGAGAAAAGTTTTATTACATTATGAACTGGAGCAATGTGCTTTTCTGGGTTCAGACAATTAAGATGCATATATCTTCGTTTCATGGGTTCATGTTATCATGTTATATAATTTGGTCGCCTTTCATTCAGCTTGTCTGTCTTGCTGCATCAGGTGTGAAGGCTTTTCTACATACCCAAGGACGTATGACCTTATTCATGCTAGTGGCCTTTTTAACTTGTATCAAAATAGGTGAGCCTTTGTGAGGGATATAGTTTTTATGTTGCCTACGTTCTTGAATATCAGTACAGTTAGCTTTTCTTTTTGATGTTCATATTGGTCTCATCTCATTAGTATTTTTAAATTTTTGCTGTTATATCAGGTGTCAACTGGAAGACATTCTTTTGGAGATGGACCGGATTCTCCGTCCTGAAGGGGCAGTTATAATCCGTGATGAAGTCGATGTCATTATTAAAGTGAACAAGATTGCTAGTGGAATGAGATGGACCACGAAGTTAGTGGATCATGAGGATGGCCCCCTCGTTCCAGAGAAGATACTAGTTGCTGTTAAGCAGTATTGGGTCGTTGATGGAAACAGCACAGCCACTGAATGAGATATGTATTACCCCTAATAGAAGAAGTTCCTTGCAACATTCAGAGCATTAATATTGAAGATGAATGGAAACTTGCTTTCAATCGGTTTGAAGCGAGCGCTATTCTTGAGTTTCTGGTGGAGCCGCTTGTAGGACGAAACGAGGACCTGAGTGGCCAACCTCCTTAGTAGCTATATAGTAGCTTTGTTGCCATTATAATTATGGTAGATTGTAGATCAGTTATTAAGTTATTCCACTTCTAGTTTATTTATTTACAATTTTTTGTACTTCTATTTGTAAGAATTTTGCCGGACAATTCTGCTATATCTGGCTGAAGCTGGATTATTAACTCACTTTGGAAACTCATCAGTATTTAAGCTTCCCCCTCATCTCATCTGCAGTAAACTGTTAAATGCCTATACTATTGAAAATTTTGCCGTCCCTGGATTTTTTATTTATTTTTGTGGCATTCACAAACCATTTTTCTTTTTCTAAAACCATATGCATAATGTAAAACTTAGCAGGTAAGCTACGAATGATACACCATCAAATTGTCAGAAAGCACACATTGATGTTAGCAAAAAAGACAGCACACATTGGCATCTGAGAAAGGGAAATCTGTTGGGCTCTCTTTAAAAGGGAAACCTGTTGGAGAACTTCCCCGGGCTGCTAATCTTGTACCTCCGTATATTTGTTGCCAACTAGTCATTGCATCATCACCTGCATTACTCACACGGCATGATGCTGCTTCATGCAAGCTTTGCCTTTTGCTCCACCTCTAAAGCTAAAACATGCTACTTTTTCAAAATGAAAAAACACTAAAGATGCTCAGCAAATGATGTCAACAGATGGTGATACGAGGAAAGATTATGGGCCAGAATAAAAGGACATCATTATCTAATATGGAAGGAAACAGTTGACAAATAGAAATTGGTCATTTTCAATCCTCCTCTGTAGCACTATGAAGGAAACCAAAGTCTGGACGTAGCTGCTGTTCTCTCAAAATGATCTCGTGCATGCGATTTTAGTTGATTTCCCAGACTGAAATTGATTTACGACAGGTCCATATAATAAGCATTTGGGATGGCGCATTTACAACGCAGAAGATACCCACCGCCATTGGGAAATGGCCTATGCATTCTACTTTGGCCTGTTGTTGAGCACACCACACGCTAGGCAAGATGATCATCAAGCGTCCAAATCCAATCTTTGTCCTAGCAATTCTCGTAGCTACCGCGGTCCTTGCCTCCGGCGATGTCGAGCCGGAATTGTTCGATATGATTCGAGTTGATATTACGAACGAGCTGGGGAGTGGAAATAGCCTGACCATCCATTGCAGATCCAAGGACACCGACCTTGGAGAGCGAGTTGTAGCAGATGGAGGGGACTATGCATGGAATTTTAGGGTTAATGCATGGGGAACGACACTCTACTACTGCGACTTGAAGTGGGAAGAGATGAGCGGCTTTGGCTATGATTCCTACTCAGCTAGCCTCGAGATATGGTTTCAGTCTCTGACCATTGACCTTGAGCGTACTACCATTTTTGGGAATTCATGTACATTTGGCCCTAATTTCTCCAATTAATTGCATTTGCTTCTGTTTAATATATCTTATTGTCTCTGTTTAGTGATGAGTATATAATAAGGTTGGCTGCCTCGCACTTTGGGAAGTCTAAGGCTCAATGGACAAGGGTAATGCATGGAATTGTCATGGGATTGTTAGGACAGTAACCCATCTTTGGAGAAGGAGGGCATAAGCTTTTTGTGTGCATATCAACTCTGCATATATTTAGGTTATGTTTACTACATTGTGCGTGCGAGTTCTTTTCTAATTTTTTCCAAGCGATTTATCACTTCCGTTGATGGCTGAGCCCAGCTTAGGAAGAAAATGTTGGGCTCCATGATGACTATTGTGAAATTTTAATTAACTCGCAAGAGCACGAATCGGATTGGGAGTATAGCTTTTTTTATGATATTTTCTACTCCTCTAAAGGACAGCCATATAGCAGAGGGACGTGCAAAAAAACTGGTATAAAATCAACCCACATGATCGAAGAAGACAACAGGCGTGCACGCCTAGCCAAAGCGTGGATGACCCCATTTCCCGTCCTGTAGATATGCTTGAACTTAACTACCTCCATCCCTTTATAGCGATTTATAGTGAATAATAAGAGATAAAACAAATAAGTATTTAAACGTAAATGTTTAAGGATTATGGAATGAAATTATATAGGATAGAAATCTTTATACACCAATAAGAGGTTCATCCTAACCTTAGCTAGAAATCTACTCACTAATTAATATGAAAGCCACATAAAATTCATTGAAATAAAAAATAAATAACTTACAATCATTTTAAAGAAAATAAAAACAAAGCAAATAACGTCACTTGACACTCTTCACAAGTGCCTTACGCAATCTGTCAAAAAGCTTATGGAATTCTGTTTGAGATTAAGAGGAGTCATTAAAACTCCCATATGCCCTTTATATAGAGTTCAAGAGTGGTTTAATCAGGGACTCTTTGTTGGATGTTAGCTTTGTTAAGCTTTCACCCACAATTATGACTATGAGGGAAGTATATGGGAAGGAAATGAGACAATGGTATGAAAGAAAAAATTCTCACAAGTTTTACTATCTCAAGAATAATTCAAGGGACAAGGTTGATACTTTTACAAGAGTACTCTTTCAAACTTCACTTCACCTCTTGAATTTTCTTACTCACTTGTGTGTTGGAACTCCATCTACCATTCCTTATTTATAGGAGTCCAACATCCTTCTACAAGTTTCTACAAAAAACTTTTCTAGACAATTCTTCTAAGTAGGTCTTCTAGAGACTTCTACACTACATACCACATACTCCATTCTTCTAGCATATTCCATGCTTCTAGATTCTTCTCTTTTGGGCTTGCATCTTCAATACTAGTTGGGCCTCTTAGTTAATAAGCTTCATATGGGCTTCTATTATTTCATTATGGGCTTGGGCCCTCATATGGGCTTTTGGTTTATATCCAACATATCCCCCCTTAAACCAAAAACTTCTTCATTCCAAGCATAGTCCTCAACTTGATAAATGTGTCGGTGGGCAAAGCTTTAGTGAAGATATCAGCCACTTGCTCTTTAGTGTTGCAATATTCCAGCTTCACAGTTCTTCCTCCTCACTGAAAATCACATCTCTACTTACCACCACCTTGTGTGTAAGTAGGTTATAGAGCTTGTAAGCTTTTGACTCCTCACTGTATCCAATGAAGATGCACTTCTCTCCACGATCATCAAACTTCTTTCTCTTTGGTTTAGGAACTTGGACATATACTATGCAACCGAAGACCCTGAGATGTGTCACACTGGGTTTATAACCACACCATGCTTCTTGTGGTGTCATGTTCTTCACACTCTTTATGGGACAGCGGTTGAGAAGATATGGTGTACATGCAACAGCTTTGGCCCATAAATTCTTCGGCAATCCTTTCTCTTTAATCATGGTTCTAGACATGTCAAGAATGGTCCGATTCTTCCTCTCAGTGATGCCATTCTATTGTGGTGTGTATGCTGTTGTAAATTGTTGCTCGATGCCGTTCTCCTTTCAGTAAATCCGGAACTCATTCAAGGTGTACCCTCCACCTCGATTAGATTTGAGTATCTTAAGCTTATATCCGCTTTCAACTTCAGCACGAGTTTTAAAACTCTTGAAAATAGTAAAGACAACAAACTTTTCTTTGATGAAATAGACCCAAAGTTTTCTGCTGAAATCATCAATGAAGGTGATAAAGTATCTATTACCTCCAAAGGATGCAGGTTCAATGGGTCCGCAAATATCAGTGTGCACCAACTGCAAGGGATCTACTGCTCTCCAAGATTTTCCACTTTGAAAGGGAGCTCTTTGTTGTTTGCCAAGTGTGCAAAACTCACATAAATATTCCGACTTCTCTATAGTCTGCAATCCATGCACCATGTTTGATGTAGACAATAGCTTGAGGCCACTGAAATTAAGATGCCTGAATAGAAGGTGCCACTTCCATGACTCGTCCTTTATATTACCATAGAAGCATTTATCCAAACTTGTATTGATGTGGAGAGGGAACATTCTATTGGCCGTCATTTGGACTTTTGCAATAATCCTCCCTTGACCATTCATCAAAGAGAGACACCCATTCTCCATGTGTATTTTGTACCCCTTCTCTAGGAGTTGCCCAATGCTTAGAATGTTGCTTCTCATGTTGGGTACAAAATACACATTTGAGATATACTGTGGAGCACCATTCTCTTGATAAATCTTAATTTTACCCTTACCTTTTACGGGCAGTTTGGATGAATCTCCAAGGTTGATGTTACCATGAACGTCTTCAACCAAATCTTCAAAGAGCTCCTTCTTGTCACACATATAATTACTCGCTCCAGAGTCAAGATACCAGACATCTTGTTGATCACGTGCCTCCTTCTGTGCAATGAAGAGTGTGGCATCTTCTCTCCTATCCTCAGACGCTTCTGCAAAATTGGATTGTTGATTCTGATTTACAGACTGGTTGCTCCAGCACTCAGATGCATAATGCTCAGTCTTGTTGCAGTTGTAACACTGGACATTTCTTCTATTTCCACTTCCACTACCACGAGTAGATTTGCCGTTACTCGTGCCACTTCTACTATTGGTGGACTTCCAATGATTTTGACCTTGCCTTTGATAATTTCCTCTTGGCCTCTTCCACGGTCGCAATTAGTGAAGCATTCACGTTGAGGATGACCACTCTTCTGGTCATTTAAAGTTAACTTTGACTCAAGTGCCTGCTCCATAATAGATGGGCTACTGCTCTTTAGCATACGCTGCTCATGCACTTGGAGTGATCCCATTAACTCCTCAACCGTGAGAGTGTCCAAATCTTTTGATTCTTCAATGGTCACAACCACGTGTTGAAATCTGGTTCGTGGTTGTGAAGGATCTCAATATTTTCTCTACTACACGAATATCTTCAATTTTTTCTCTATTTCTTTTTAGTTGATTAACTATGACTAGTAACCTTGAGAAATAGTCGGAGATGGACTCACCTTCCTTCATATGAGCAGCCTCAAATTCGGCCCTTACAGTTTACAAACGAACTCTTTTCACGCGATCAACATCCTTGAAGGAAGTGTTGAGAATCTCTCATGCTTCTTTGCTTGTCTTCGCTTCAGTGATCTTCTCAAATATTGATTCATCTACTCCTTGATAGAGTAAAAATAATGTCTTCTTATCTTTCTTTCTTTGCTCCTTAAGAGAGTTCTTCTACTCTGCGGTATACGCTGCTTCTTTCTCGGCAGTGAGCTCCTCGTATCTGTCAATAACAACTTCCCATAGATCTTGCGACCCGAACAATGCCTTCATTTGAATTTGCCAACTATCATAGTTGTCCTTCACCAACTTTGAAATTTTAGGTTGGACTAGATTGGAAGCCATCTTCTATGTAGGATAAAGGGAGGAATAAACTCAAAGGCCAATATACCTAGCTCCGATACCACTTTGTTGGATGTTAGCTTTGCTAAGCTTTCACCCACAACTATGACTATGAAGGAAGTATATGGGAAGGAAATGAGACAATGGTATGAAAAGAAAAATTCTCACAAGTTTCACTATCTCAAGAATAATTCAAGGGATAAAGTTGCTACCTTTACAAGAGCACTCCCTCATACTTCACTTCACCTCTTGAATTTTCTTACTCACTTGTGTGTTAGAACTCCATCTACCATTTTTTATTTATAGGAGTCCAACATCCTTCTACAAGTTTTGACAAAAAAATTTTCTAGACAATTATTCTAGGTAGGTCTTCTAGAGATTTCTACATTACATACCACATGCTCCATTCTTCTAGTATATTCCATGCTTCTGGATTTTTCTCTTTTGGGCTTGCATCTTCAATACTAGTTGGGCCTCTTAGTTAATAAGCTTCATATGAGCTTCTATTATTTCATTATAGGCTTGGGCCCTCATATGAGCTTTTGGTTTATATCCAACACTCTTTAGGGGCGGATTAGGGGTAAGAAAAGGGAAGTCCTAATTACAGATGGAATAGAACTCCTCGGATACTCATCTTAAACTGGTCTTTTTCACTATCAAGTATTGTGATACTCCTCTTAAACTGGCCTAGTTTCTTGAGGTAGTTTGGTGACTTTGGTCAACCAAGTTATGTTGGAGTTAAGTGCAGTGCTAGTTATCACAAGAGATTTATATCAACATAATTAAATTCACAAATGAAAATCTCCCAAAGTCAAATAAAGCTAACTAACTAAAACTCTTCTCACAAAAAAAGAGCAAAGCTAATATGACAATACCATCTACTGCCTGTGCAACTAGACCATGGGATGGTGATATAGGAGATCACAAATGGTGATCGATGATAAAAATAACCTCTCCCAACAAATTCTTTATCCTCACTAGAGAAAGTTTATTAAACATGAAGAATGACATATAAAAAAACACAAGAAGAAGAAGAAGAAGAAGAAGAAGAAGAAAAAGAAGAAGAAGAAGAAAAGGAGGAATGATGAGAGCTAAATTTCTAGACACTGAGGCCTGCAAGTTTCTTTGATTGCTGAGCAATGATATCAGCAGTGGAGGCACTCTCGGCCAGGATCACTTCATAACCATCCCTCATCCCATCCATTCCTTGATCAAGGAGTTGCCAGAAGAGCCCGCCATCCAGCGGCCCCCCTCCTTTCGCCGACCCGTATATTACGTCATAGGCCGCCGTAAAAACCTCGTCTCTTTTGCGAGTGGAGTAGCCCCTATCTTTGGATGACTTGCCAAATTCTGCTAGCAGCAATGGCTTGTTTATCACTTTCGCTGCATCTTGTACATGGTTATCCATCCACTGCCTCAGGAAGCTCAGTTGTTGCTCATCAGTTGAGCTTGATAACCTGAATTGATACCAGTAAGACAATGCACATGAATTTATGTACAGCTATAGATAGGAAAAAAATTCGATATCAGCACAGATGGCTCATGCGGTGTTGATGTCGAGGCACCGCAAAACGTCGGATCGAAGTGTGCGTTGTGATGATTAACATTATATTAACCAGCCCCCCCCTCCCCACACTATGGTTACGATTATATAAATGAGGCAGCATGAGAAGAAACTATGATCACGATCATGATTAGGACTGCTAAATGAGCCGGGCTCGGGCGGCCCGCAATTGTTCATCAATAGCCCGAGCCTGCTAACCATTAATGGTCGCAGCCTGCTAAAATATAAACAGTCATGGAATGTTATTGGGCTATATACTTGGGCTTTGGAAGCAGTTTGCTTTTTTAGTTTTTCCTATTGTACAACCCCCACTCCCCCACGGCACCGGGGTTGCGACGAAGGGAACAGACGGAGAAGCGATCCATCGGAGGAGGAGAGAGCGGTGAGCCCAAGACTATAATCCAGCTCATAAGCATCGACGGCCTCACCCGCGAGAACGTCGCCAGCCACCTCCAGAAGTTCCGCCTCTACTCAGGCGCATGCAAGGCCTCTCATCTGCCTCCTCTGGTGGTCCCATCTCCGTTGCCGAACACCGCCTCTTCGCCAGTGCACCTGTACCCTGCCACTTTCATCAACACCGCGGTGAGCACCCTCCTCTGCTTCCTCCTGGGGCTGGGGCCGAGCCCTTCTTGTCATTGGTGCCAATTACGGCAATTCCGCAGCAGCAGCCACAGTAGAACCATCACCAGATTGCTGCTGCTGCGCAGTTCTACAGCAGCATGCAGTTTGGGCAATTCGGGTCGCCGCGTGGGGGTTAGTTAGATCGTGGGTTTGGAAATGTAGTTGGAGTTGTTGGCGTAGCGGAGCTTGCCGTCGGGGCGGAACTCGAATTCGTGGAGTGTCACCGCATCATCTCCGACAGCGAGGTCCTCTTCCTTCCTCTCCTCCCTCCCCTTCCCTTCCATCTGATTTTAGGAGTTTCTGTTTGAAAAAGTTGGGTTCTTTTTCAGATAATGAAGGAGGACGACAATAACTGGCCGGAGCCGGACAGGGTGGCGAGGAAGGAGCTGGAGATTGTGATGGGCAGCGAGCATATCTCGTTTACTCAATCTCCGAACCACTTCTCATGCAACTCAATGGATGAAGCTAGATGCGTCGACGATGCGTGAAGGGTGTTCGGCGAAATGGATGAAGCCTGCCTGGTGTTCGACGCATACCTCAGAGGGCTGTTATTGGGCCCTGTAGTGGAGCCCGAGACCGGCTCAATTTGGGTGAGCCCGCTAATAGCCCGACCATTTATGGTTAAATGGGCTCGGGCTGGGCTGGTTTAGCGGCCTCTGAGCTCGTTTACCAGCCCTAATCATGATGCTATTGAGGAATTCTATTTACAGACGAGAGGGTACAATAGAAGGACTGTAGGAGAATATGTTACCACTGGTCTGGGTAGGCGTGAATTGTGGTGAAATCAATATGTTGTACTTGGTTATTGGAGATGAAATCTGTTCCAAACAAGTAGCTATTGGGATTAAACTGCTTCTTTGCTTCTCCATAGAAGCCTTCAAGCCCCACTGCTAGCATATGGTTACTGTCAATGGACTTGACATGAGCTGCCATTTCTGTTACCCAATCCTGTAAACCACACGTACACGTACATTTAGCCAAAGATATAGGATTTTGTAAAGGCATGCATGCCTGTGCCTAATCAATTACCTGAAATGTCTTTCCAGAAAGGTCACTCTCACAACGAGGTTCATTGATGAGCTCCCATGCAAAGATTGTAGGATCATCCTTGTAAGCCACACCGGTGTAGCTGTTGATCCGGGTTAAGACAGTCTGTTTTAGAGGATAAAAAGATAGGGAAATTAGAGCATAATAAAAATATTTGAGTCACTGGGTTGTGACACTCCAAAGTGCGATTATATCTTTTCCCTAGTTAATACTCCTTCCGTCCTAAAATAAGTGCCACATCCTAAAAAAGTGGGTAGTGTGAGTATATCAATACTCCCTCCGTCTACCTGTCTAAATATTGTGTTAGATTATGCAAAATGATGTAGCAAAAATAAGCAAACCAAGCCTGAGAGACGTTTGATTTACTAGCAACAGACTATAAAGGACTTGTTGCCAATATGCAGACAGAAAAGGTGGGCCAAGGCTACATCAAGTAGATGGTACAAATGTAAGAAAGAAGATAGGGCATCTCCAAAGATACACATTACACACTCGTGATATTCTTGTTTAAAAAGACAACTACATGTGTGAGAGAGAAGAAAAGATGAGAATAAGTTAGCTAGACATAGTCACATATGTACCTTGACATGATTCATGTAGTAGCCTCTAACAACAGGACTTGTGTAGAAATCGTCATCAGACTTAAATGGTAATCCCTGTTCTTTCCCCCATTGCACATATTGCCTCCTTCCTCCATAATCCGGGTAATTGTTCACCAAACTCAGTACCAGATATATCCCATGCTTCTTAGCCTCCGAAACAACGAAATCCAGTCCCTAGAAAAGATTTTAAGAAGCCATTTCAAATTTCCTTTTACATTTATATAAAAGAAAAAGTTAATATGTCAATTATCTCCCCCCCCAAAAAAAGTTAATATATATGTACCCAGATCACGCTCGTCGGGCCGTCAGATCAAATGCAGACAGCCCACTGGGGTGGAGCACGCGGATGCGCATGAGCCAGAGTGCATACTAACAAGAATATTATATATTTGCATAATTTTGTGACATGCTGATTCTTCTTACCTTGAATACTTCCTCATTGTAAGAGCCTGGCTTTGTCTGCAAAGGTCTATTGCCACCATCGCTAAAGGCCCAAGTCCTGGCCAAGGTCATACCATGTGCAGCTGCTTGTTGCAAAGCAGAAGTCACATTCCCCCCTCCGGATGGATACGAAGCTGTGACCATCAACCAGTATGAATTGAATCCGTTAGTGTAGAAACGTTTTCCATTCACGACAAAGTGTGTCCCTTCTGCTTTTGCAAAGCCACCATCAGCAAAGACCTGGCTGCTCACACTTTGAATCAAAATCCATGCAAGGGATGAGAAGAGAAAGATGAAAGCTTTCTGTCTACTAGTGCCATACATGTCTGAACTCTTTGAATGATCATACACCAAATACCCAGACAAAGGTAATGAGGAATCAGTGCTTATTAACAAGAAGGTTGGTGGGTCATTTGAAGAACGCATGGAGAATATCAACATTTGAATATTTTTGGAAAGCAATTATCAGAACGAATGTATCTAATTGCCGCAAAAAGTAATAAAAGATAACAAGCATGATCGTCTGATGATTCTAGCTAATAGTGATACATATTGGAGATTTGGTGCATATCATAGATATGCACCAAATCTATTACCACCACCCTTTTGTTTAGATATGTATTGACTTAGAGATAGGAACCAAATATATGTATCAGGGATCTTCGTATATCATCATGTTGACATATCATGACTATGAATATGTTGACCTATTTATGGCTGTATCTAATAATCAAATTCACTAAGGGAAAAATGAATTTTATAATTATTACAATATTGTTCCTGTATTTTCCAATTTTTTAACCCACAAAAACTGGCCCATGCTGCAGCTTAGCACAGGCGAGTGCGATGATTTTCACCCTGGCCACCGGATGATGATCCATGGCCCGGTGCTTTTCCCCCATTATTCAGTCACATGGATCTTCAGTGCAAAAGACTATCCACCCTACTTTATTCATGGTTAATTCATTCCATTAATATTTTTTTTTATAACAAGGGGTGTCTGAGTCCTTAGGCCTGACTAGAAGGGGCAGGGTAACCGACCTCTTAGGGCACTGTATCTCACCGCCAATCCCCTCGGGTGCACGCACGGCCCACACACCGGTTAAATCGGGAATGTAATCTCTGTGGGTGGCCAACGGAGTGGGGTTCAAACTTAGGACATCTACTTCAAGGGGCAGCGCCCTGACCATCACACCAACACTCCATTGGTTGGTAAAGAGAAGATAAGTTTTGCATACTTAATTAAGATTAAATTATATGCTTTGAGTTTTGTAGTTGTTCATAGAGTTAGGCTATTAGTTTTTCTTCTTTTTGAGAAGTGGAGCTTTTTCTTAATGAATGAGAAATGAAGTTAATAAGAAGCTTGATGACCAATGTGATTCAACCACATTCAACCAATGAAACTGTTCTCGTATATTTGATCGCTCGATTAATCTAGGGGCATTGCAACAACATTTCTGACAAGCCTTACATCCATCGGACCAACTATGTGATTAAGCTAGATGACTGATCGTTTAAATATAAAACCCTTGCAAGTGCACAAGGCAATTGTACTACAGTGAGTATTAAAGGGTTGTCGAACCTCAGGGACGGACTAATATTTTACCAAATTCAATTGAAAGAAAGTTGCAGTTTAATTTAATCTAGAGAAAGCAATAAAATTTAACTACTTTAAAATAGATTTTAATTAATATGGAGAAGTGTCAAGGCTTCGAATCCACCACACAATAAACCAGCTTATCGTCTCTCTCTGTTGAATAAATTCTTGATTGGCTAGTATATTCCTCTCGGACATATACTTGTCAATTCAAAATGTAGTGCTCTCCTCTCGGACGTAACGCATAAGCAATTAAAATATGGAACTGTGATCTATCTCTCTCGAGCATAAACCAATGAAATCTTATTCCTTTATAACACCTTAGTCTACTTACATTCCTCTCGGACACGCAAATATTCTTCAGATTGAAACTCAAAAAGAATTCACTCTAGCCTCTCTCGAGCACATAGAATAAATCTCAATAAATTAACAGTGATTCTATAATAAGATTCATACACCAATCAAGGTAAATTGAGATTAAGATGAAAGAAAACGATACAACCAATTTACTCGGGTTTCATCTACGCCTTGGACAAGGATTTAGCCAGCCATCGGACAAGGAGAACGCTGTTGATTCGTTGGCGTCGTTTTGCACTATTCACCGAAAAACACTGTTCATAGGCACTGTAGCAAAACACTGTTCACAGAACACTGTTCATCGTCTTCTCCAACGGGCACGGGTACTGTAGCAAATCGGATTTACTGTAGCACCTTCGCAATTCAACCCAAAACCTCTCCTTTCTCTTCCCTTTTCTCCTCCTTCTCCCCTCCGGCCTTCTCCCTTCTCCCTTCCAGCCAAAACCACGCCGGAAAGCCCCTGCTTTCCAGCGGAAAATATCTCTGTTCAGCTCTCTGTTTTCCGGCCGGGCGTCCTCCGTTAAAGCTCTGAAATTTCTCTGTAAAAAGTCTCCTTTTTCTCCCCCGAATTGTTCTGGTTTTATAGGCCTCAGCCCCGTCTCAAATCGAACACGATTCCCAGTCCAATTTGAAGTGAAATCGAGCCCCAAATCCGGCACCCACTTTCCTATTCCGGCGGACTGTTTTTTTTTTCTATTTCTTTCCCGATTGAGCACGATTCTGATTTTAGTTTCCGAATTGAATATGCCCTCCAAATCCGCCGTCATTCTGCAGTCGCCGTATTTCTACACCATCTCCGGCACCGGCGAAGCACCACCGCCATCGCCGTCTCAAACAGAGCTCAAAACAGAGCTCTGTTTTTTTTTCTGTTTTGTCAAGTTCCGCCGCCGCCGTGCCTCGCCGTCTCGCCTTCCGCCGTCTCCTCCGTCGTAATCGTCGCCGCAATTCACCTCCGCCGCCTCGAGCTACGCCGCCGTCCTCAGCCTCGCCGTCGAGACCCACCGGCGCTCGAGCAGAAGCTCGAGCGCCTCTGTTCTGGACGAACGGCCCGAGCTTCGGCTCGGGCCGGTTTTCCCTTTTTTTCTTTTTCTTTTAATTGAACCGGACCGGAACGGAACCGGTTCATATTCCTTTTCTATTTTTTTTCTTTATTAAACAAAAACCCGTTGTATCGATCTCATCCATCCAATTTCATCTTGATGGTTCTTCTCTTTAATCGTGTCTCTTTTGCGTGCGATATTTCAAATGATCATAACTTTTTGCTCAGAACTCCGAATTGTGAACAGTCAGTGGCGTTGGAAAGCTGACTTCGTGAACTTTAACATGAAGCTTAAATCAGTCTCATCAGAGATATGCAATCGAAGTTGTGAATATTCAATTATTAGAATCACGTTTTATCCCATTTCTGCGTTTTGCTCTTGTTTCCTACAAAAACCAAAAACTATATTAAAGTAGCATAAATTCTAAACAAACACTAGCAGAAACATAAGTTTAGGAGATAATAAAATGCATATTTCATGTATAGATCAATGACCAATGCGATTCAATCATGTTCACCCTACTCCTTCCCACCCTACCCCTTGTTCCGAGTTGAGATGTTGGCCAAGATGAGGGGAGGCGAGTTGGCAACATTTGAAGGTTAGATTCTTCAATTGATGTACAGTGCAGATTAGGATCAGTGTGGTGCAAAGGCCTGTTACGATAAGATGAAGGAGGTTGTGACGACCTAAAAATTGTAAAAAAAATTGATTGGTCGACCTAAATTAGGAAAGTGAATTTGAATTGAAACTCTTTTAATTATGATTAAATGAATTGATATTGTGTTATATTAATTTTCTAGGAATATGATTTGACAGATTCTTATTTTAGACAGGACTCACTGGGATTGAGCCGGGTGCCAGGGCTGAGTAAGAGACTCATAGAATAATGCAAATATCTTGGGAATATCCAATTCTAGAAGGATGAAAACAAGATAGATGGTTGAGATGAGACAGATTTGGGCGTAAGGTAAATTTTGAAAGAATCTTTCTTAGTTATCAAATTACAAGCCTAATCTGCAATAACCTTTCTGACAAGCCTTACATCCATCGGACCAACTATGTGATTAAGCTAGATGACCAATGCGATTCAATCATGTTCACCCTACCCCTTGTTCTGAGTTGAGATGCTGGCCAAAATGAGGGGAGGCGAGTTGGCAACATTTGAAAGTTAGATTCTTCAGTTGATGTCCAGTGCAGATTAGGATCAGTGTGGTGCAAAGGCCTGTTACGATAAGATGAAGGAGGTTGTGACGACCTAAAAATTGTAAAAAAAATTGATTGGTCGACCTAAATTAGGAAAGTGAATTTGAATTGAAACTCTTTTAATTATAATTGAATGAATTGATATTGTGTTATATTAATTTTCTAGGAATATGATTTGAAATATTCCTATTTTAGACAGGACTCACTAGGATTGAGCCGGGCGCCAGGGTCTGAGCTGTGCCTAGCGCAAGGGTCAGGTCTGGTGCCAGGGCTGAGTAAGAGACTCATAGAATAATGCAAATATCTTGGGAAGATCCAATTCTAGAAGGATGAAAACAAGATAGACGGTTGAGATGAGACATAGATTTGGGTGTAAGGTAAATTTTGAAAGAATCTTTCTTAGTTATCAAATTACAAGCCTAATCATGTTCACCCTACTCCTTCCCACCCTACCCCTTGTTCCGAGTAGAGATGTTGGCCAAAATGAGGGGAGGTAAGTTGGCAACATTTGAAAGTTAGATTCTTCAGTTGATGTCCAGTGCAGATTAGGATCAGTGTGGTGCAAAGGCCTGTTACGATAAGATGAAGGAGGTTGTGACGACCTAAAAATTGTAAAAAAAATTGATTGGTCGACCTAAATTAGGAAAGTGAATTTGAATTGAAACTCTTTTAATTATGATTGAATGAATTGATATTGTGTTATATTAATTTTCTAGGAATATGATTTGACAGATTCCTATTTTAGACATGAATCACTGGGATTGAGCCGGGCGTCGGGGTCTGCACTGTGCCTGGTGCCAGGGTGAGGTCTTGTGCCAGGGCTGAGTAAGAGACTCATAGAATAATGCAAATATCTTGGGAAGATCCAATTCTAGAAGGATGAAAACAAGATAGACGGTTGAGATGAGACATAGATTTGGGGGTAAGGTTAATTTTGAAAGAATCTTTCTTAGTTACCAAATTATTAGATTTATGGGTTATTAAAATTAGAAAAGTTGTTAAATTTCAATTTGAATTGGACTCCAAAAAGGAAGGGGACGCCATGGAATTTTAAGGTAAAAATTACAGGTTACCTTAGATAATTTCGGTTTAAATTGAGGTCAACACAAGATAAGGAAAGTTGGTTAAGTATCTAATTGACTGGGCGCCAAATTGGAATGGACGCCAAGAATATTTTTGAGGAAAGCATCTGATTGGCTAGTGGTGATTGAGATAAACTCAAATCAAGGAAAATTAGTTACACCCCTGTTTGAATTGGGAAACCCTAGTGTGCCGTCCTTATTAACCTGTTGGCTGGCCTATTGTGTGGCCGCCCATCCCATATCTCATCTCTTTATATATAGAGAATATATACTATTTTATATACTTTTATACATATTAGTTAGTATCATTTCTTGCTTAAAATAAGAATAAGAGCATGTGTTTTAGTATTAGGTTGGTAATTAATGGTTTAATAATTAGTTTACTCTAATTAAATAATTTAGATGCATTAATTATTTTAATTGAAAGATATTTTATTGCGTGTCTAAGACTGAGCTTAATTTTGTTTATGTAGGTTTCAAGAGTTTGAGTTGTCAGATGATCTCAAAAGTAGGTTTCTAATGTGATACCCGAAAAGAAAAAAAATTACTGATGCGGTCGATCGCCTCAAAAACGATTGATCGTATCTACTGTGATTTGCGAATTTTGTGTGGCGATCGACCGCACCGGCAAGTGTAGTTTCCGATTTTGGTGATTTTAAGATCTTTTTGAGTTGGGAATCCTACTAAATCAAGGAAGCTAAATGGGAGAGCATCCTAGATGGCTAGGAGGAGGTTTTGGATCAACGGTGGAGATTTAAAAATTAGTGTAACTAATGGGGAAAGTGATTTGGGAGGAGATTTCCTAGTCTAACTAGGGTTTCTCTATAAAAACCCATAAGAGAGGACCATGACATGCACATGAACGTCCAACTTCTTGGAGATTTGGCGTTTCTCTTCTTCTTTGCTCGATCAGCAAGGTTTGGACACGTTTGATCCACGGAGTGAGGCGGTTTCGCGAAGAAGAATTGGAGCACTACTCGGGACGATAAGCGATTCGTTGTGAAAGTGGTAGGATGACTTTTACTCACTTCATTAATATGATTTTGACTTTGATGACCTTGTGCTCTATTACCTATATGTGGTTAATGATGAATATTCCATGAGAGAAATCCATTTGATTATGATATATCTATTCTCTTATGGTTTATGCTACTGGATCTATGTGTAATATTTCTTGCGCTAGCACCTAGAGGGGGTTTCCCATATTGCTCAACTCTGTATGTCTTAGTATATTGCTTGGATGATCTAATCATGTACGTTCCAAATTTTGTTGTCTCATTATTTGGTCTATTGTTGGATGTTCCAAATCGGGTATTTTTCCATGGAGGGTAAACGAAGTAGATAGTGACCTATTGTTGTGGTTCATGTTGAATTCAGTGTCACAGTCCTCTTGATGCATAAAAAGGTCGTCTTTTTATGTCCTTTTAGTACTTTACTACTTCATATTTCTGTCAAAAATTACTTGTTCGATTTGGGTAAAGAGTATGCTATTAAGATACTAGTTGTATGAAACAGTGATGTAAATAAAGTGTATCTTAAGATAAGTAATATTACTCTATGCTAAAGCCATAATACTTATGTAACATACCTTGAGAATGAGTAATTATGATTATTACAATGATCCTATGTGTTGTATAATGTATCTAATAAGAATATAACACACTGGATTAAGATTGACTCTCTCGGGCAGAACTGTTTCTGTGCCAACATGTGGTAATTACAAAGTCATAACTAATTGTAGAAGAGTAAGAAAAATATGCCATTTGTTGGGTTGGAAACTAGACTTGTATGGTTATTCTCAATAAAAATTTCAGAATTAAAATATAATTTTACAAATTGTAGTAAGCATCGGAAGTGGGCTGTCATGCAAATGACAGTACACAGAATTATGATTTCTAAGAATTATGACTTAGTATGACTTGGGTATATGACAATTTATGATTAAGATAACCTTAATGAATATCGAAAGATTTGAGTAAGGGTGATTAAAGTAAGAATAATCTATTTAAAAGATGATATGGGTCAAACCATTCTTAATTAAAGCTGTCCCCTACGCCTTTCGCAGTTTTCATATACCGTTTTAGTCAATAGAGTTTCAACTAGGGTTTGAACTCTCGGACCCTGGTATTCTGTCTACTTGATGACAATCGAATTCTATAGTCACTGTTGTGGGAATTCCTATCTAGGGCTACGCACCATGAAAGTAATTGATGAGTTCAAAACTATCGATATATCTCTTATGTGTTAGTTGATGACCAAGATTGAACAAGTTTTTTATCACTCATCTGGTGAGTCGGTTGGTGATTGAGATATTGAAATATCATTAGTACTTCCATGTGAGCCAAACTTTGAAAGATGAGAATCTATAGTTATTCGATACAACCTCTGTTGTTGTGAGTTATCATTCAGTTCCCTGTAAACTATTTCTTCCACTAAGAGTTCTTGTTAGAAACTCTCCAAAGTGGAATCATAATATGCTCACGAGTCATTTCTAGATCCATAGTGATCTCCGATTTATTATGAACATCTGTAGTTCAGCCGATGAAGGCACACATACGTTTTAGACTGTATGATATTACAGAAAGTCTGCAGTCTTTGCTCATTGTGCCCATAAGTACCGATGGGGCCAGCATTCCTAGACGTGTGGCCGGGTTCCAAAGAATAACCTCTAGGATGGTAAAATGATCCACACGGGAAGTGGACCGACCTGAGATTAGAATTTGATGTCTCCTTACACTATGTCTGGAGTTTGAACATATTAATTGTTTCTCCTTACGTGATACTCGTTCGGAGTCTTGAGATTGTTATTCTATTTTGTCATACTTTGAGTTGTTGTTGTCCCTTTGTATGATCGCTATTCAGGTAAGGTAAACCCTGTATTTCAAATCCTGAGTCCGCTGACAGTGAATTCATTTTTTAGAAATTTATATTCTGTATTTCCAGTCCTTTTATTCGTGGGGTTTTGCATCCTACTGGGTATTTCTTCAGAATACTCATGCATCCTCTGATGCAGGAATTAAAAGAGAGTGAAGCTAAACATGTGATGATTACTGGAGTGGCTATGGATAGCACGAGCTTGGAGTGGAAATCTTTTAGTATTGGGTTCTGATTTGACTTTTATTTGATTGTTCGGCCAATGTGTTCCAGGAACTTAATTATTTTGGATTTGATGATTATTTACTATTTACTGTAATAGACTAAGTAGATTATTTCCTTTATTGGCAATATTAGTTTAAGGTTTCATATCTGGACATGGTAGGTCATAATGATCCTGCATCTTTCGTTGTGGCAAAACGTAATGAGATGATCGAGTATTCGGTCACGCGGCAAGTTTCTGATCTATTGACTATCTATGATTGGTTGCTTCTGCACTCTGATCGAGGTCGGGAATTTCGGGGCGTGACATCTAAAAGCTCAAATTTATGTAAAGGCTTAAATCAAGTGCACATACAATCTTAGCCGTTGATTACTACTAAAAAAGGATGGGCGTTGATTTTAAATAAAGAGCCACTCAGATAGGATCTGACAAATGAGAAAGAGAAGATGAGATTTATAAGAAACAAAAAAAACGGGAGAAGCTAGGCTCGAGCTGCACGCTCGCTGCAACCACGAATTTGGAACTTTACAACGACTTGGTTCAGAACTCAAATGGGAAGGTGCTCCACCTGGGCAGAGGATAAACTCCAATTAGCTAGGAAACAACGGGATTTGGAAGGATTGGGAATGGAAGTAAAGCACGATTTGAATCATAGCAATGGCTTGGATTTGGATTTCTACAGAACTCGGATATGGAAAGCATGGGATTTGGGATCATCCCCAAACAAGAAATGACACACAGTTTTGAAACACAATAAGGAGAGAAGAGGACGAGTAGAAGGGGAGAGTAGCTTTTAGAGTTTTCTTTATTTTTTTCTTTTCTTTTTTGTTCGTTCTTTCGGGCCACTGTTGTGCACGAGTTCGTGATGCATTGCTCGACAATTCATGAGAGGACATAGTCTTTAGAGCACAATTATTTATTTTATTTTCTCCAATTTTGTAAGTTACAATTTTTATTTTTAATGAAGTTAATCTCTGTTTTTGTCTTTAATTTAATAAGTATGAGTAGCTAAATTCTCTGCTAAGGCTAGGATGAAGCCATGTTAGTTGTATAGTTTTATGCCAGGAGAATTGATTGTCTTCATTATATGTGCATAATTGAATAATGCTCTCCTAATTGTTATGCTTGAATTTGTAGTTCTTATAATTAGATTTGGATACTAATTGTGATTTACTATTTGCCTATACAATTGATGATTTGGATACAAACATACTAAGCATTGGAGGTCATAAATTTATTTGTAATTAAATGCGCTCAAAGATAATATATTCCGTAGCGAAAGATTGAATTCTACTTGTTGTGAGATAAATTTTGACGAGGATTAATGATCATGAGTGTAATTGTTGCAAATTAACATGTCACGATTCCAAAGGTATTGATATTTCCTACAATTTCCTTTGACAATTAGATTTCTTGGCCTAGTTTAATTTTAGATTGGAAATTACTCTCTTGCTTTAGTTTTAATTTTAAGTGTTAAAGTTTTCCTACTGTAGAATAATTGCCTTGAAATTTAATTTTCTCTCTTTAATTTTGTGTTGTTAATTAGTCGTTGTTAGTATAGATAAACTCTTTCATACTTAATTTAAGATGGTCTTGCTTTCCCAATTACACGAGTCCTTGAGGGATCGACCTCACAATTTGCATACCTATACTAAAAATCGATTCTTGTGCTTGCAAGTAATTAAAATATAACAACATCTCTCTCCCTTGTTATCTCAACTCTCTCTCTAAAGCCTTGATCTCTCTCATCTCCCTCTCTCTCGACCTTGTCATATTGCTGGTCGACATGGATTCGTGATGAAGGGGAGTGTACTCGCGGCTGGAATTGTTTATGAAGTGAGAAGATTTTTCGACGACAAGGTAGGATGATTTTTACATAACTTCCTCTAGATTTTCATTCCCTTGATGCCTAGACTCCTACATATTTTGGAAGTTAGATAATGATATACACTTGCTGATGTGTTGATGGTTATGTCTTTGGTTGTGATTCTTGAATCCTCAAAGTTATATGTTATATTGTTATACTTATTTGATTTGACTGCAACTGATGATTAAATCCTGTTGTTAGTACTCGAAATCAATTGATGAGATCTCTGAATTTTTATTATTCGCTTGTTGATCCATATGTCGACCTTATTTTCCGCCTTATATAGTTTTGATTTGGTAAAATTATTTTGGTGTAAACGACATGTATTTAAAATAGGCCAAGGCTTTGCCAATTTGTAAATTTGTCGACGTGAGCCCTTTGTGTTTGGCATATCTAATTCTGGGACAACATATGTATAGGTATCACATAAGAAATATGATATCTACTGATGTATTAAATTGAAACATACCATACCTTAACAGTGAGACAAGGCCTTTTAGCAAACCCGCTAAAGCCTGCCAAACCAGAAGCGACTATAGTCATTGATGAGGTATAGGGCTTGACCATGTGAAGTCACATTTTGCCCCTTGATTATTTTGGGAATCACTGCTGTAAAACACTTAGTCCTAAGTAGAAATTACTAATTATGTACTATAATAACTTTGTTTGGACCAAATAATTGATCTCAGACTAAATTACAGTTCTAAGCCAGAATTGTTCCTATGCTGACTACTTGTACCAAATCAGTCATAATTAATTTTATAAAAATTGGCAACATATACCATTTATTTGCTGGATTTTAGACACATAGGAGTAACCTCAGTAAAAATTGTTAGTCAAGATTTTGCTCGTATTGTCCATGTCACACCCCAAATTTCTGAACCTCTATTAGAGCACGGAAGCACCAATTCATTAACGGTGAGGAGGTTAGAGATCTGGGACGCAACCGAATACTCAATCATTCTCATTCCCATTTAACATAATATGGGACAAATATAGGATCGATCTTGACTAAACAATATCTGTGTACTTGAATTTTAAATAACACAACCAAAAGTCTACTTAGACTATTACATCCATTACGTCTCACATAATCAATAAAAACAATTCAGCACACAGGCCAACAAGTTCATAAAGAACAACCAATAAAGCATAATAAAATTTAATGCATCTTTACGCCTACAATCAACCGTCAAATCTCCATAAAAAATACCTCGTCAGTTCTTTTCCTTTTTGATTCCTGCATCAAAGGATGCATGAGTATTCCATAGAAAATACCCAGTAGAATGCCAAGAAAACCCACAAAACAAGAAATTACAAGCATACTGACAATACGGTATAAAGAGTAAAGACAAGTTCAATAATATCAGGATTAGCAAATATAGAGTCTACTTACCTGGATACCATTCATCATCAAAGGCCCTCAACGGTCAAGAATAGATAAGATCAAAATTCAAAATTCCAAACGTACAATGTGTAAGTAGAAGACAAAATGAATATCAGCTTCAAACATCCAAAGTGTAGGAGACAACATTTTCTGCTCTCAGCTCAGTCCACTTCCCCTATGGACATCAATACCAGAACATCCTAGAGGTTCTTCAGAGGAACCTGGCCATGCGTCTAGGGATGTTGGCCCCATCGGTGCTTACGGGCACAATGGGCAGAGACTGCAGACCTTCCATAATATCGTACAGTCTAAAAGCGCACACGTTGACGTCATCGGCTGAACTACAGAGGTTCATTAAATAATCTGAGATCACATAGGATTTAGCAATGGCTCTTGAGCATACTATGATTCTACTCTAAGAGTGCTCATCAATGACTCTTAGTGGATAAACAATTTACATCAAACTGATTTAATATAAAAATAACAAGAGCTCTCTCATATAGAGACTCAGACTACAATCTTCCTGAATCTGATTCACAGAGGAGTAAGACAACAATCTCGTTGATAAAATCCGAATTGACTCACATCGGGGTACTCAAGAAATTAGAGTGACCAACATCAGAGAACTCAAATTGAGACTCATCAAAGATCCAAACATTAAACATCGTCACCGTACCTAGCCTTAGATATGACAATCCCCAAGAATACTGATGCATGATCCATATTTCCAGAAATACGCAAGTCACGGATACAAAGTGTGAAATGTTTAACAGGAAACTCTTTGGACATGAAACCGTTCAAAAATCTTGATAATTAAGACAATTAATTTCGGATAGAAAATCTTAGCTCCACATCCCGTACTCGTAATATTACTGTACCCAATACCCTCATAGTCTTACATTATAAAATCGGGTCATTGATACCATATTTACCCATAACATATAGTAATAATACGAATTTAGGTTTTAGTACATAATACTGTATTCTACCCCATGCACATCAGACAACTTCCCTCGACCACCACGGTCTACACAGTACGAATTCCTTTCTGAAATTTTTATCACTTTTAGCCCGGAATGTCTAGTTTTTAACCCAATAGATGACATAATTTTCTATTTTTGTACAATTAATTATCATTTTCCGATTACTGCTCATCGGTGCAGGAACAGTCCTGGCCGAGAGCAATTATCATCATATACTCCAATTAATTAATAGTTTAAACCTAATTAACTATTTAATTACACTTACTGACATTGGTTACTCATACTTTAAATTATTTACAGAACCTAATTGGTTCTGGAATTCTTAGATTCTCTCATCATATAATGTGTTTTATATTACCCAATTGCTTAATACGCTAAGTAACTCCATACACTTCCCAATACCCAAAGAAGACACCTAA
Source organism: Houttuynia cordata (assembly GCA_039654745.1). Lineage (NCBI taxonomy): Eukaryota > Viridiplantae > Streptophyta > Magnoliopsida > Piperales > Saururaceae > Houttuynia > Houttuynia cordata. The sequence continues at coordinate 43,594,729 of CM077504.1, read as the reverse complement.
AATTGGACACGAAAATAGACAATGACACTGTAGCATGAATCCAAGAATTTGTCTTTCAATAACAGAGACATGTATAAAATGAATACCAATGATTTAATAAGGTATCTCATATGATATCATCAATTAGGGTAATGACTTGGAATTTAGCAAGAACTTATCACCGAATCGGTATGAATTGAACAAGGGTTGTATCAAACCATATGAACAGATCATCACATGATGTTTAAGGATAACAAAAGACATGACTTTACGTGTCAAAACATGTGGGGATGTCAATCTAAGCACTAGGACGCATGAAGAGTAGAATATGCACTTAAACTAGTGCGACAATTCAAGTGTGACTCACATATAATCTCAATACATGATATGAAACAAAACTCATATGAACATAACATAGACACACCTTTGAATCATTCAATATCATTCATATAATATGAGTTATCTCATCAGATTTTCAAAGAATAAGGTTTGTAGGAAAAAAAAACATCATACCTTGTATACGAAACCGAAATCTCTACGAGCTTCAACTCTTCCTTGCACCACTTCCTTTGCTTGTGAATTCTCATGAACCAAGGCTCACACCACCACCACGATTGTTGCTGGCTGAAAGGAGAAGGAGACGAGAGCATCCAATTGCTTGCACGACTCCCAAGGCTCCAAAAAAAGGATGCCGGCTCCTCCTTAGTGGGGTTTAAATAGGAGAGGTCTTATTTCCAATCTTTTAATCACCACCGTATATCACTATCCCATCTAAGGTCACGACTTAATGTCGAAAGAGGATCTCCTAGTTAAGGACTTGGTCATCCCATGACTAAATTTCAGTTACAAGTTCCAATATGGTAGGGATTTGGCCAATTAAGGTTACCCTAACCAATTAAGTAACCCCCTCGAATTGAAATCAATTTGCCATGATTTCTCCCTATGACACATGGCGTCTTCCCTTGGGTGAGATCATGTCAAGCCAATCTTCCTTTTGACGTCCAATTGCCGTCCCACTAATTATTAAAATTTCCATAATTGTAACCTCCTAATTCAATTCAATTTCAAATTCAAATCAGTTTGAATTAGGGATCTTCATTGCTATGCTCCATGATTAGTACTAATGTGCGCACGCCCCTAGGCATGTGTCCACGTGTCTCAGGGACCCTGCTCTGCTTTGGCGCCCAGGTGACCCTGGCGCCCAACACATCTGGCGACCAATGCTTCTCTGGCCTCTGGTACGCGTGCAATTACTTACCAAAAATAAATTCCCACGTTACAAAGGTCCAACTTATTAAATCAAAATAATTCCAACGAGTCACAACACTTAGTACTCGCACTCTGGAGCCTGGCACCTACCCTGGCGTCAGGTGCACTTAGCCCTTAGCGCTAGGCCAGCCTCAGCGCCAGGGCTAGTCCTCGCGCCCTGGTAAATTGCTTAATCTGGTTTATCGATTCCACGCATTCATAAGCATCAAAATAATAATTCAACACACCAGATTATAAGATATCACCAAAAATTAAAACAGGCAGCAAAACTTTCCTATTTTAAAACAGTGCCCTAAAATAGTAGTTTGAGTAACCATACTGATTTTTCGGGCGTTATAGTCCATGGGAGTCGTGTAAACCCAACTATTCTTTTTTGAACAAAATAATGTTCTTCATAAAAATCACCTTTCGTGTCTCTCTTGCAAAACCTATGAAGTATTAATAAAAGTAATAAAATTAGTACAATATACACTCATCAGTATAGGCCTAAGTGCATATAATTAATTGTAGGTACAATAATTCAGAAAAGTAAAACGATGGTTGTCGGTTTCATTGAAAGCCAGCAGTATGGAAAAACCATAATTTAATGTATATAACTATACAACTAAATGAATGACTTAAGACATAAAATAATTATTGTAAAAGTCATAGAAAGCCTTACAACTCTTTCTTTAGGTCAAGACTTGTAGCGACCATGTCTCTCTCTCAAGGGATGTTCATTACGAGTAATAAGCCATTATTCTTGGACGCTTCTATTGAAGCTATTCATTGTGAATTAGATGGAACCGAATAATTGCTAGGCTTTGTATACTTGCAATTTCTCTATTTAGCGCAATGATCACTGAGTCAAGTTTGATATCTTTGCATTCCATTTTGGTTGGATTCTCGTCCTTGCGAGGCTTCATATACTTGTAAGGTTTTCACCTATTTGAGGCATCTGAATAAGTTTCCCCAAGGTGAGAGGCTTCATATACTCAAAAGACTCTATCTTGGGAAACTCTCTAGTATGCTCAATAAACCATGATAGACTTTGTGAGGGTGAGAGACTTCGTATACTCAAAAGACCCTCTTGCGAGAGCTCTGATTTATTTGGACCTTACGAGGCTTCGTAATGATGAAAATCTTATTGTTCAGATTCGTATGCTTTTCTTCATATTGATGAAAATCTTATTGTTTAGATTTGTATTACTTTGTTTCTGCTTCTAGTAATCTTTCTTGAGACTTTATTTATACCTCTTTTATGGTTTTACATTCTACTGAGATATCTTCGGAATACTCATACATATGCATCCTACGATGCAGATCTAGCATAAGATTAAAGCTTGAAGGCGTAGCGGGGATTAGTAGATACTTGAAGAAGTTCGTAGTTAACTGCTTTATTTTTGTTTATTTTAAAAACTTTGTAATAAATGACATGTGTGCCAGTAGAAAATAATTTGAGATTATTATTTACAATTGTTATGGAATTATGGAGGAAGGCTCTAGAATCAAAAGATTTAAAATAAGTAGGACTAAGATAGAGTGCTTGGAATTTAATTTTAAGGAAGGTAGAACTATAAGTAAAGCCTTAGTTGAAATAGATGGGCAAGAAGTGTCAAGGTATGATCAATTCCATTACTTAGGATCCATTATCCATAAAGAATGGGATATTGATAGTGATGTGGTGCATAGGATAAATGTGGGGTGGGTAAAGTGGAGGCCAGCCTCGGGAGTGTTGTGTGATATGCGTGTTCCAAAAAGGCTTAAAGGCAAGTTCTATAGGACAACCATTAAGCATGCAATAATCTATGGAGTGGAGTGCTAGGTACCAAAGAGAAGTTGTATAGATAAGTTGAATGTAATTGAAATGAAAATGTTAAGGTAGATGAGTGGGATAACTAGGAGAGATAGGATTAGAAATGAATATATTCGTGAGAGTTTAGGAGTAGCTCCTTTAGAGGAGAAACTGAGGGAATGTAGGTTGCATTGGTACGGGCATATGCAAAGAATACCAATAGATGCTCTTGTGAGAAGATTATAAGTGATGCATGTAAACGATGCCAAAAGAGGAGGAGGGAGACCTAAAAGAACTTAGATGAAACTAATAAAAAATTATTTGACTTTACTATCTTTTACAAAAGAGGTAGACCAAAACATGCCTGAATGGAGGAGTAAGATCCATATCGCCGACCTCAAATAGTTGGGAAAAAGTGCTACTTGATTATGATTATGATTTACAATTGTTATGGATTTTTTATTTAATGATAGACCTATCTTTTGAGATTGTCATTTATATATCTTTTGATGATTGTGTGGATGACGGCGGGAGTTCCAGGTTACATCCCAAGAGTTTGGTGCGTTTAATTATATTCACACTCCGATAAAGCCAAAAATTTGAGGCGTGAGAGAGGCATACCCCCATAATTTGGCCAAGTATAAGGTTAACCTCCTCCGCACATCTCTCCACATTGAGGTGCATCTCTGGGTGGATGTAATGCTATGTTAAAATCTTTTGATAAAATCAGAATTTACCAGATGAACAAGTGCCCCAAAGAGCTACAACATAATAAAAGCAATCACACTAACTAGTGAAGAACATGAGGGATCCCATCAGCCAGTTCTCCTCATATGGTCTACAGAAAGAAAACATTAAGGCGGAGAAGTAGGTATAACTAATACAAAACAAGAGTATTTTCCCACCCTATCTATCTCATTTTTACTAAGTCCGAGTTTTGCTGGAGGGGAAGTAAGGTGGAGGGGGACGAAGGGGAGAGAGCCCAAAATAAAAAGAAAAATTACCTCTGATAAAAGAATTCTTTAGAAAAATATATTTCTTATTAAGAGGAAAGATCAACATGTTCTAGTTTAAGACAAAGTTCTGCATGATTTAGGTAATCAGATGGGAGATCATATTGATTAGGTATAATGCAATGTTATGGGGCTGTTTGGGAGGTCATTCTCATATTTTTAAGACCATTTCACACTGAAACCCGTTTGGAAGATGTAAAAAATTGGCATTGCTAAAAAACTATTATTTTTCATTTCCTTTGGTGAAAGCAAAATGCGATAATTTACCTTTCCTACAATCGTGAAACGGCGTCCCAAACAGCACTTGTAACTTCTTAAAATTATATAAATTCTCTCTAGAATAAAGAAATCTTAAATTCTATACTCCCTCCGGTCACTATTAATAAATATAATTTTCTTTAATTGACATAGTTTTCTTCAAATGAACTAAATTTTTAGTTCAGTTGAAGAAAACTGCATCTATTAGAGAAAATTGTATTTATTAAAAGTGACCGGAGGAAGTATTTTATATCTAAATGCAAATATAGAATATAACATCTATATTTCACTCAAATGACATTATTGACTTTTTTTTAAAATTACATTTCATCTTATAAGATCAAAATTTTATTATCAATTACCCACTTTAGTAATTTCTATATATGACTGCACACAGGAGGTGTAACTTAAGTTATTTATTTGACCGGTTTGATAAGTGTGGTTGAAATCAATGAATATCATTTTATTAGGCTATAGAATTTTCTTTTGCATGATTTCATAGGGGTAACAATCTTTCTGACATGCATACATACAAACAAATAAAAATTTTAAACTATTTTGAAATTAAGTGTGTCCTCGGACTTTAACTAATTAAATAGTCTTATCTGAAAATGAGGAACAACACTTGATTTTATAGTATTCATAGGAAGAAGAGGCACAACCCAAAAGTGAGAATAAGTATATCAAATAAGAACTTGAAAATTCACATTGATGCATGAGTAGCTTTATTGACATAAACTACCTTGTTCCATTAACATTGTTTAAGCCAGTAAGATCCTACGTGTGAAACCAAAACCTTTTGTTTTACACATTTTCAAACTTATCTTGATTTTCATTTCATCCTTCTAATAATTCATAATGTCAGGGCATATTTATCTATAAAGTTTAAATTGGTAGATATGTTTATTCCATTATATATTGGTGCACACAAGGATTTGAGTCCAAATTCTTCTTTATGTACAACTTTATAAATATATTTTAATACGACATTTCATGGTTATGCTAATAATATAAAGGGGTTGAACACAATAAACGTTCAGTTTTCACCCATACAGGTATATCCTAATCTTCCTTGTATGTATGATGTATCAAATTTTTGATAGGATGAAGAGAAGGAGAGAAAGAGTTAAAGGAACGATTATGAGAACGTAACATCTTGGATTTCACCACCTTGATTTAAAAATTAATGGAAAACAAATCAATAGATGATTTTGTTTTGATTGTTACTTTTTCCGTTCCACTTTCGTTGGCATTCATAATCGATGAGTGGCGGGCCATATGGTGGGAACCATGGTAGTTGGAGGGTGTGGACAAATTGGACTAAATTCCAAGTGGAATAGGCCCCAATGAGGTCTTAACCCCCCATGACTCTCCGCTGCCAGCCACCGTCCGTTGCCACAGCGGCTGGTCGCAACCCCCCATGACACTTCGCTGCCAAGTGCCAAAAGGAAAGGGGAAAAAAGGGATGGTCATGGCCTTAAAAGCATGAGAATATACATTGATGTAGGTTAGAAACTTTATTTAATCATTTCTTAAGCTTTAGCATGTGGTTATATGAGTTTCATGCTATTTTGGATTTTGGATTCTAAAATGAAATTGGGAAGGAATATTGACATGGATATGTTTGTGGCTTTGTGATTATAGGTAAATTATATGATTTGATCTGTTTGAGGGCATTAATAAATAGAAATTAATGTCTTGACTATTGTATTTTCCACAAAGCTTCATTGGGGTTTGGGAGAGAGGACTTGCATATATAATCTTAGTAAAGTTCGTAGCTTTTGCATGTAAAATATAGTGAGATGGACTGCACACTTATAAAATGTTCTTCCTTGTAAAAGTAACATGATTTCATATGAAAAACCTCTATGCATTATGTTGTATTTGGAAATATGTAAATGGGCTGATTGTGAGCATGTTAAAAATGATAAAAGGTTAGCAACTTAGCCTTTTTTTTGGTCAAAATTTCTTTTATGAGTGGCTTGTCGCATGTGTTGAGACTTCTTACATTTATGACTTATGTGCCCCACTGTGGGGCTGAATTCACAGATGTGCAGATGGGACTAAAAGTTTGAAGTCCATGGTAGTGTCGCCCATGGTAGCCTGTGGTTAGTACAGTAACCTAGGGTGGGAATATGGCCTCCAAAAAAGGCTTGTGCGCTAGGTAGCGCCTGTCATGGAGTGGTCCCTATCTATTTGATCCGGTGTACCATGAGCATCAGTGTCCTTGCACCCGGTTACTATGACTATTAGGCAATCTTCGGAAGTTAAGGGAATCACCACTTAGTATTCGGTGACAACCTCCTTGGTTGGTAACTGGTGCAATGTCGCACCTTTAACATGTCAGCAAGACTTCGATGATTTCTACATTTGAGGGATGAGACCTCAAAGGGAAAGATTTCCTTGGTAATGCATTTTTAAACTTTCATGTTTGGAAAGCTTGCAGAGTATTCCTCCTTGGTTTGATGATTAATAATGATATCTTGTGTTAGAAATGCTATATTTATATGTTTTAAGATTTTTCTTATGGTTACCCTTAAATGTGTATTGTGCCTTTTTTTTGTTGTAACCTTTCCTACTAAGTAGTTGTACTCACCACCACCCCAGATCTTGCAGGTACCTCAGGAGGACCCGATAGCAAGGAGGTTTAGGAGTTAGTGGCAACACTTCATTTAGTGTCTTGTTTTTGGAGGCAACTGTTGTACATTTTATTTTTGTGGTCAACTTGATATAGTTGTAAAGCACTAAGGTGCTCATTTTTTTTGGATTCATATAATTGTGGATGTCATGGTATCCATACACGGTGGACCCTGAGATGGTTTTTGAAAGAGGCGCGCCATATTTAAAGTCATGTATTGTAATATGTTATCATATGTCTAAGTGTCTACCCCAGAATGTGTTTATAAGTGATCTATAAGTATTGTAGTTTGTTTATTTATGTTAAATATTTGAAAATGCTTTTTTAGGCTTTGCAAAGTGTTTAAAATACAGTCGACGCCTTGCAATTTTTTTTCAAATTTTATTCATTTACTTATATGTTTTATTTTGTTTTATTGATTGAAAAAAACCCCGAAGTGTTAGAGAGAAGGAGGCAAAGGCAGTTAATAGCGGTCAAGGAGCAACCGTGGATGACGAGGAATGAGAAAGACGTTGCAAATGGGACGAAAAAGATCTCTCTAAGGGGTAAAAAGAGGGTGTCAAAATGCTTATCCATTATGTTTTATTGACTATTTTTTTGGTAGCAAAAAATATTCATGCAGTATGATATACCTTGTGATAATATACTATAATTTGACTGTATTTGTATTACATGATAACTACACATAAAACCCTTCCCTCAAAAGATTTACTTTTTCTACTTGTCAAGTGAACATCACCAAATAGACCAAGATACATGATAAGCACTTCGTGCACCAATATTTCTAACTATGAAACTATCATATAGTTTTACAAAAGAGTTATTCGTACACACATCATTTACGAGGAAGCACACATCAATAGGGTTGTTCGTAAGCAGACACGGACATGGACAGAAGTCGTCCGTGTCCGTTAAATTGTGTCCGTCACAAGTCTTACCGTGTCACACGGATACGGCCCTCCCTCTCCTCTCCTCCCCCCACCCGGGCGGCCCCTCTTTCCTACTCCTCCGCGACCGCCCCTCCGCAACCGCCCCCCTCCTCCCCCCCACTAGGGCAGCCCCTCCTTCGTCCTCCTCCACCCTGCCACCCCTCTTCCTCCCCCCGCGTCTCCTCCTCCTCCGCAACTGCCCCCACGTCTTCTCCTCCTTCTTCCACCCAACCCCGCCGCCCCTCCTTCCTCCTCCTCTGCGATCGCCCCCTCCTCCCCCCACCCCCCCGCGTCTCCTCCTCCTTCTTCTTCCACCCCACCCCGCCGCCCTCCTCCTCCACCCCACCACCCCTCCTCCTCCTCCTCGGACCCCGGACCAAGGTCCCTTGGCCGTGTCCGTGGCCGAAATCCACAGACAACTCCCCTCGGCACGGACACGGCCACTGCCATGGACACCTCGGACGCAAACAGCTCCGCGGACGCGGCTGTCCGCGAACAGCCCTACACATCAATGCTCTACACATCAGATCCACCCATAGATCAGGTGTGATCAGTTTCATCCGTGTAAGAATCAAGAACTCATCTTCCAATTCGTCCTGGAATGGGTGCTATGGCCAAGAATAAGAAGAAAACTACATATGAATTTGTCTAATACTCATTAAAGCTGTTAGAAGTAAACTTTCAACTATCATCACTTTTGAAAAATATTATTTGAAAAATATTATGGATTTTTAAAAATGTTTGGTTATTAGTGAAAAGTTCGAAAAACATGAAAATCTTATGATTTGTAACTAATAAGAAAAACTATGTATATCTATTGTAACAATAAAAATAAAAGCATAAGGTGAACTAGATAAAGAAGAAGGTGCAAGACCCTAAATGGATAAATCAAAGAATAATATGGTGTTTTATTGCATAGAAAAACTGGTAGAAAATGGTAGTTTGGTATGCTTCTTTATTTGACAAGCAGGACAAAGATGATTGAGTGAAGCACTATTACAATCAACTTTCAAAGTCCAGTAGGAAAGAGCAGCCCCGAGAGAATAAGCTCATTCGCATTGTGATGTCTGTTGAGATCGAACCTGTCTTTTTGAAAAGGTCTGGAGCGATGCCCGGAGACAACGTCACTAGGAAAAAAATAATAAGCACCAATGTTGTTCATGCTTGAAAACTGATGTAGTACTAGCATCAAGGGTCCGAGATTTATATTGCTGTAAAAGTTGAATCGAAGGGGAAGGTAACGATAGCATGACTGGTTGGTGGTTGGTTCATGAGTGTGCATAAACGAAATAAATTGTTGATTCCTTTCTGGGGGGATTGACATAGATTGATTAATATTCTTTCTCTCTTTGTGGTTATCCACTATGAGCAACACGGTTACGAAACCTCAACTACGGCCTATAGCAGTTACGATATTGAAACTACAGCTATCGCAACATCTGCAATTGTTGATTGATCACCATCTCATATTCCTATCTTTGAGTTTAGGCACATGGCATTCTCGACCTTAAGCTCTTTAAAACTAAAATTGCCGCACAAATTTTGCTTACAACAGAAGACGTGAAACACTGGTGAATCGCTCGAACACTGAGATGGTACACACAAACTGTGCTTTCGGGTCAAGTACGTGCACTAGCGTGCTCAACACCAATCCGGGTGGTCTAATTGCTGGTGGCTACATTGGTGAAGGTTCACCAGCTGATTATGTCTAAATATCCCACAAAGGACAGTGATGATAAGTTCGCCTGAATGCCAATTCTAAGCAAATCGAGCTAAAAAACTTTGTATTTCCCTAGAAAAAATACTGTTCTTACTTTCAAAATTTGCTGGTGCCAATACTATGCTTTAGCATCAGGTATGTGCACTAACGTGTGCGCCACCCCCATCCTGGTGGTCTGATGGCCAGTGAAACTTCATCAGCGGCTACATTAGTGAAGCTTCACCAGCTGATCACGTCTGATCATTTAGCAATGAACAGTGGAGCCAAAAAATACCGCATTTCAGTGAACAAATATTTTTCTTAATTAAAATTTTACTTTTTTTTCGAAGTGATCCAGTGGTTTTTCCAAGCTGTTTATCAATAAATATGGGTGTTTTAAAGCATTAAAGGATTTTTTTTCAATCAATCATTTAAAGATATTGTTAGAAGGAACCTCCCTACAGGTCCACATGAAGCCAAGCCGGCATACATTTTCTGCATAATCCCTACCACATGGATTTTATGTTGACAAAAATTCACCCAAATGAACCACATATGGGTCCAATCTGTACAATATCACCAGGCCAAAATATTAACATGTTCTTCATCTTTAGGTAACAGCAGCTCATGTTCAACAGCCCACACCTTTTCATCTCCTCAATGGGACATAAAAGCCATGCATACAGTCTTGATGTCTCCAGCCAGCAGCTGGGTCCCCAGTCTTCAAGTCCATAATCCATTCCATCTACCGCCCAACTCTACTTAAGTACTCTCCACTGCAACTGCCTCCTACCCCTTGCCATCAGCTGATATTTGCCTCCTTCCTTTTCTTCATCTCCTTTCAGTTCTTACAACCTTCTCACTCAACTATGCTTAGCAAAGTTTCCTTTCTATAATGTTTCTCCTTTGTACTCATCTTTGTTCATGTGTTATAGTGTCACTTCTATTAAATTTTCTGACTTAAATTTGCTGATCTCTTTGCTTTTCCACTTTTTACTTACCTTCTACTTTCATTTGGATTTCTGTATCAAATGTTCTTCTAAGCTTCGAAGTTCTCCTATCCTACTACAGCATTTTCATCCAAATCTCCATGTCTACAATTACTGTAACATCAGCCAGGAACACATCCACTAGTCCAAGCTTGACCGTCGACAATAGCCTCCGGGATGCCTCCTTCTCTTCCTATCTTGTTGAAGAGGATTCTGCTCCAAAATTCAGGAAATCAGGTGAAGACATTCCTTCTGCTCTCAGTTATACTACTGAGCACATCTGCAGACTCAGCCTAGGACCAAGAAGGGACTCTCAGGATGGAGAAATCGGGGTTTTCGACGCTGATAAGTATTTCAAAGGAGAACTAGATGATGAACAAACCCACAACACCAAGTTGAAGTCCAGATTCCAAAATGCATTGTTTCCAATTTGTCCAGATGGGCATGATCAAACCAGAGAAAAATTCAGGACGAGATTCTTCCATGGTTTCAGCTGCAGCTGCTCTGGTAAAAAATCTGTGGAGATCAATGAGAGAGCAATTGGGAAGAGTTCAAACAGTTGCAGGAGAGTTGCTGCCTTGAGGTCACTTGATTACGGAGATCATCATGTTATTGGGAAACCACCTCTCATGAGTGCCTCAAACAAGCAAGATGATTGTTTCAGTTTCCCAGTTTTGAATCCTCTGATGAAAAATTCAAGCGCTGGAGCTGTGTTAAAGGAAGATGAGAAGCCGCGGATTTCGATAGAGGTGTTTGGCTCACCACCCATGGGAAAGATGGATATGGACCCAAGCAAACACAGAAGGCTGCTCATGACTTCCTTAGTAGACTTCGGCAAAAATAGAATGGGCGATAGTACACCATTGAGCCTTTGCAGCACACCGAATGCCGTCGAGGACGATATTGCGAGTGAGTCGAGCTCAGATTTGTTTGAGATCCAGAGCCTCTCGCCCCGGCATGCATCCATCAGCCAGAAGCCACCCAATCCGGAATCCAACTCCACAGCTACAGCCACTCTCACTGCAGCATCACAACAAACGGTTGGCAAGCCTAAGTTTCCAAGAAGGAAGTCATGCTCCTTACTGAATTGCCAGAGCTGCAAGGCTGTGGATGTTGCAAATGATCTGAGAACCTTCTGTAAGACATTCTCCAATAGATCGTAAGTCCATTATCTTCTCATGTACCAGAAGAAGCTCCCTAGTCACTAGATATCTTGCTTCTATTTCATTTATTTGTTGTAAATAGTTCTAGTGACTAGTAAGGCCCTTGGCAAATATCTTATCTAATCCAACCATGAAGTTGGACAACTTCAAATCCTGAAACCTCAAACCAACATACCATATGAGATAATATGTGTAGGACCATGATGTCTTCAAACTGTTTTGCTGGACACACTCTTTATTGTTCCCTTTCTGGTTCAGATCAGAAAGAAAGAAAGAAAGAAGGTTTTGTGTCCATGTTTTGGATTTTAGCGTAAAGAAACAAAAGCTGCATGTCTGCCCATATGAAGCCTCTACAGTTGCTGACCCTTAAACCAAATATTGCCGTCTAAGGGGCCGTTTGGGGCGTGATTATTGCAAAACATCCATACTGGATTCTGGATATTTACTGCAGCATCTATGTGGATTTTTACATCCAGCTGAAACACATCTTGAGGTGTTTCAGCTGGATATATAAAATATCCAGATGCTACAGTGTAGCAAAACATCCCATCTGGATGTTTTGCTTTTAATCACGCCCCAAACGGCCCCTAATTGTCGTGTTTAGGAGGCTACAAACCAGCATCCTTGGATGTTCATGTAGTTGTGAAGGCAAAAAGTGGTGGCCCACACTGTAAATTCCTTGTTTTTGGCATCCACACTGTAAATCTTACCTGGTCAAATTTAGAATCCATATTCTTTTGTAACCACTTAATCTTATCATCTAAACATAATCGGATGTCTCCGCAGAGACTATCTTCTAAACATAATCAAAATAAAGCATACTTGACTACTTACAAATAGGGCTGCTCACGAGCCGAGTCGAGTCGAGTTTTGGCTCAGCTCGACTCGAGCTCGAGGTTTAGAAATTGGGCTCGAGCTCGACTCGGCTCGAGTCGAGCCCAAGGTTTGTCAACTCGAGCTCGGCTCGTTGTAAAGTTTGACAGCTCGAGCTCGAGCTCGGGCTCGCGAGCTGGAGCTCGATCTCGGCTTAAAACAAAAATTCTTATTTCGGTTTTGGTAGGATTCGAACCCAAATGCAAAGGAGCATACTCAAGACTTTAACCAGTTGACCTACAAATATTTTTATACTCTTTATGTACAAAAAAAATATTTATTACATATTTGAAGTGGGCTTCACTGATAATTTTTTTTTTATAACGAGGGGTGTCAAAGTCCTTAAAACCCGACTAGAAGGGGCAAGCAAACTAATCTCTTAGAGCACTACATCCCGCCGCCAATCCCCTTGGGTGCATACAAGGCCCACCCATCATATGCATCAGGTAAATCAGGATATAATCCCGAGCGGGTGGCCAACGGAGTGGGGGTTTGAGCTCAGAACATCTGCTCAAGGGAAGCGTGTTCTATTCATCACACAAACACCCCGCTAATCAACTTCACTAATGTTGCATCTTAATATCAAACTCGGGTCAATCCAGTTCTCGAGGACCTCCGCAGTTACTACATAATAGAATAAACCAAAAAATACAGAGAAAATAAACAAAGGGAAATCCAATAACTCATTTGAATACGCGGGGCATTTTTTAAATAGCCCAATTTATTTAAAACACCCTTAATATTAAACCCAGGTCAATCCAGTTCCCGGGGACCTCTGCATTTACTACATAATATAATAAATAAAAAAATACAAAGAAAATAACACAAAGGGAAATCCAATAACTCATCTGAATACGCGGACAGGTTCTAAAGAGCCTAATTTATTTAAAACATTTAGATCACACGCATAAAAAGATCTAAGTCGGTGATTTACATCCCAGAAGACTACGGGTTTTGATTTTAAGTGAAGAACACAGTGAGGTTGACAAAGGCATTTACTACATAATATAATAAACAAAAAAATACAGAGAAAATAAACACAGGGAAATCAAATAACTCTTTTGAGGGGCCGTTTGGGGCGTGAAAAACGCAAAACATCTACAGTGGATGTTTCACTTTCACTATTCATTTCCGTTTTTTTCACTTTCAGCTGAGATAGTGAAAAAACTAGAATTCTACAGTGGACGTGGAAAATCCATTGTGGATATTTTGGTTTTTCATGCCCCAAAGGTCCCCTGAATACACAGGCAGGTTTTAAAGAGTCTAATTTAGGGGCCGTTTTGGGCGTGATTAAAAGCAAAACATCCAGATTGGATGTTTTGCTATACTGTAGCATCTGGATATTTTATATATCCAGCTGAAACTGGATGTAAAAATCCACATGGATGCTACAGTAGATATCCAATATCCAGTCTGGATATTTTTGTAATAATCACGCCCCAAACGGCCCCTTATTTAAAATATTGAGAGCACGCGCAGAAAAGATCTAAGTCGCTGATATACATCCTAGAAGACAACGGGTTTTGATTTTAAGTGAAGAGCCGTTCAGATTAGATCCGGCGGATGGAGTTGTTACAACGGGTATTAAGGTAATCAAAAGAAAAAAAAAACAAAAAAAACAACCCGAGCCGAAAGCTCGGGTGTTTTAGCCAAAACGGGCGACTGTGAGGCGACTTGCTAGTCGATGACGACAGCGAAAGGGCGAGGCCTCAGGCGAGGCTGACGGGCGACGACCTCAGGTGAGGCTGACGGGCGACGACCTCAGGCGAGGCTGACAGTCGATGACGACGGCGAGGCGAGGCAGACAGGCGAGGGCGAGGGCGAGGCTGACAGTCGATGACGACGGCGGCCATGGGCTCGAGCTCACGATTGGGGGCGAGATCGACGGCGACGGCGTGATCGAGAGGAGCAGAACACTGTAAGGTCGACGAAGGCCTAAGGCGACGGACGGCTGCTTGTCGAGGTCGACGACGACGGCAGACCAGCAGATCGGCGAGGCGAGGGCAGACCAGCTCACGATCGGCGAGGCGGGGCTGACATCCGACGGCGAGGGGGCTGTCAGCCGACGGCGAGGCGAGGATCACAAGGAGCAGAACATGGCAGAGGTTTGGAAAATTTCTGGTTTGATTTTTCGAGCTGATTCTCGAGTCGAGCTCGAGCTGATTCTCGAGTCAAACGAATCGAGTTTTTTCGAGTCGAGCCGAGTCGAGTTACAGGGTGGCTCGAGCTCGAGCTCGAAGCAAGTCGAGCCGAGTCGAGCTGGGCTCGAGTCGAGCCAAAAGTCGAGTCGAGCTGGAAAAACTCGCGAGCTGACTCGGCTCATGAGCACCCTTACAAAACATAATCAAAGGATGATGTACTTCGATTATGGTTAGTAGATAAGGTTTAGTGGTTACAACAAAAAAATTCACAAATCCTTGGATTTTCTTGAAGTTGTGCAGCCCAAAAGTGGAGGCCCACATTGTAAATTTTGCCTATTCAAATATAGCATATGTTACCTTTTTATTTCAGGGAATTTATTAAATAATACACACAAAAAAATTACCGATTAGGAATACTATTCAAAATAATTTCCGATCTAGGTATTTGACGAGCCACGTAGGCACTAATGTGGCACTAGCGCTTACATGGTTTTTTTTTATCCCGACCCGAAAGGTGTCGGTTCTTTGAACCACTTTAACTGTTTTTTATTATTTTAGTGGGACAAACTTCAATGATGCATATCTATCTCATTTCTAATCTGTTCTCGCCCATTTTTTTGTTCTTCCTTATTTTTATAATGATGATATCACAAGATATTGAGCCACCGTATGATATTTATCGTAGTTTTTGTGGTATTTTTTTCGATAAGATATCAAAATTATTATGATATATGATGATTAAAAAAATACTCAAAACAAGGAAGAACAAAAATAATAGGCGAAAACAAATTAGAAATGAGAGAGATATGTATCGTCAGATACTCAAATCGTGAATTATTTTGAACAGTATTCCCGATATGTATTTTTTTATAATTATTAATAAATTCCCCTTTTATTTCTGTTTTTTTTTTTTTGTAATTACTCAATCTCATCTAAACATAATCAAAGTATAGTAGGAACCCGTAGTACACATGTTGCAGGAGGCCGAGATAGTACAAACACACAAAAATGTTTAAGATTCCATACCAAACTACAAAGAAGTACAACAACAAAGTGGAGACGCCCACAGAAACCATCAGTTACCAGCTACTATAATTTAGCATAAGTCATCAGCCCGTTTGTCCTGCACGGAGGAACTTTGGCATATCAGCGCTCGTAGAGAAGCTCTTATTAGCATCCAAGGTAGGTGGGTGATGTGGGAAAGATCAAAAGAAAGGACCAGGTAGTTATGGAAGGGGGAGACATACCGATGTGCATGAAAGCCAAACTGACTAGGGCAGTCACAGAAGGGAGGTGAATTTACTTGTCTAACTCATAACTACACCGAACTTCCATCAAGGAATGTCTTTCCATGAATGATCCACATATGGATTGGAGGTAGGTTGCACATTCTTCGTAATTAATTTCGGCAACAACCATGCAACGACTCTGGTGGACCCCCAGTGTTGTGTCTCCCGTCACAGATGTCAAGGAGTGTGACTTTAGATGATATGGCCTTGAGAAAACATTCATACAAAGCCAAAAGTTGTACAGTTTACAACCTGTAACATGACTGGATATGGCTATTAATTTGGCCACATCCACAAAGGTGAGGAAGAAGAAGAGAAAGGTCCATACGGGAAAAGGTATCAGTGATGATTTACATCATGACATGCATGTTGTAAAGTAATCTGAGGACTGGCATACCACCACACCTTTGGCTACTGTGCTTCAAGCGCTCACATATACAAGGCACCCGGGCTCACGCGTGTTGGCATGAGTTGGGGCTCCGAAGGATATCGGGTTGTGAAAAAAGGCAAAAACTAAGACAGGAGACGGGTGGTGTGTGTTTGAATCACCCACACGCTCTATCGGACCAAGATTCGACAACTCGAGGCCCCAGGCATGCCAATGAGCGCTAGCAACAGCGCATATTAACTTTATTCTGAATAAACAAAATTTCAAACATCATAATTTATTTCATGCAGAGGTGATAAGGTTAAAGTAAAAAAGAATTACACTAGACCTAAAAAAACGAAGAATTACATTGATTATACAGGAGATGCATTATAGAATGGGTAAAGAACAAAATCATTGGAAAGAGTGAAACTGTACAACTACTCAATAGCAATTACAATCCTCACCTCCAGTTGAGATATCAAAATGGTTCTGGATCACAAGTGAACAAAATTTCTCCCAAAAATTGACGGCACATCAACATCTATGACCAAGAGAACTTAAGATACCAAACCCCTTAAAGATCTGAGTTTATGGCTTCTCAACATGATCTCCATGAACAAGCTGGTATAAGACAATTCATAAAGCAAGCATATTTCAGCAACAGAAAACCTGATACGTGATTAGAAAATCTAGGATACGCGATTGGCAGTCAGCGCGTGTCCCCAAGTTGATTGATAGCACATTTTTAAATCAGAAAGCAGACTGGGTGACCATATAAATTAAGGAGATTGGTGTGATCACAAACATATTTCCTCAACAGTTACGAGAAATTGTGATTATATTATTTACCTATAGTAAAGACACATACATAGCAAATTCACTTTGAAGACAGGAAGGCAACCGAGAAATCTTATAGACAAAAAATACAGTTCCACGTCTGACCATAAATTCGTCGGTATCAAAAGAAAGACCAAGTTGGTCAAACTAACACACAATTACATTTAATTATAAGGAAAACATATATTTGACTACATTTCTTATACCCGATTGATTAACCACGAATGCAAAGACATCCTCATTTCAAGTACCAGGAAATAGAAAAGGAAAGTTACCAAGGAGCCAATTTGCTCATATGCTTCCATAACAGCCGGATCTTCTTCATCTTCATAGCCTACTTGCAATATTCTGGGTCCATTAACGGTCCAGAGTGCCCTAAGTCCAGCTTCCTGAAGGATGTAACAAGAAAAAAGTGTTTAATCACAGAGGGATAATACTAACTTCTCAATCATTGATATGTACATGCCCCAAAAAATCAGTTGATAATAAATTCTTTAGACAACTTGCAGAGGTGATGATGATGTATTAGAAAGATATGGCCTTAAACACTAAAAAAGTATGTCAATTTATATTTAGAAATAATTGTGGGCCTGGTGGTTCACAGGGGAGATGTTGACAACGTAGGGAAGAGGAAGATAACACCTAGCAGAGGCTAAGATTGATAAACTAGTTCATTAACTGAGCTTCTCATTATTTTTCTTTTTTACGAACTTAGGGCTTAATTATATAGGCATCAAGTGCCAACAATGATTAGGAAATAGAACCCTTACTAGGAAATAATTTAAGCTATAGATAATACCTCAATATAAGATGAGCTTTTAAAGATATTAGCTAACCCAGGATACCTAATAGCTTAAGACACTAGTAATCCTACATTGAGAGCAATAACAAGAGAGGAAGCGGCAGCAAAAGGACACACTGGCCTGTCCCTTAATGGGCCAGGAAATCACAGTAATCTGCTGCATTCATCTACTATCATTCCTAATCCCTCATCAAAAGTTGAAGCTTATTTTTCTGCTGCTCAAGTTGCAGTATTTTTGTTGTATACTCCCACCGGTCATTTTTAATCGATACAATTAGCAAAATATGCATAACAAAATTAGATTATACCATTCTCTAATAATTATCCGCTCCAAAGATGCCTTCTCTGCTTGGGCTCGAAGGCTAGCACCTAGAGCCCTGCCTCTCTCTTCTGACGCTTCCTGCACCAAGAGCCCTGCCTTCTCCACTCAAAAAGCCTAGGCTTTTACCATGGACCATACATCTCAGTTAAATTGACCAATTATATGACGATCTCAATTAAAAGTGACCGGAGGGAGTATTATACATCAGTAATGTAGTTGCAACTCTGTACCACCCCCCAACACACACATTAAGTGTCATATTTGGTTTTTCAAGTTCAAGCTTATTTTTCTGCCTCTCAAGTTACAGTATTTTTGTTGTACTTTCTATGACAACAATGTCATTGCAACTATATATGTAACCCCCCCCCCCCCCCCCTTCTTCCCCCCTTCCCCCCTTCTCTTTCCAATCAAGTGTCCTATTTGTGGGGGTTTTTCAAATTTTAGAAAACCAAATAGGATACTTAGTGTATATATTCATAATTATAAAAAAGGACACCTAATGTGGCACGGAGGGAGTACATCCTCTATTTTACTTGTCTTTCTGATTAAACTTCCACGACATACCTGTAAAGAAATTAAATATATAGCTTCTAATGCTTGCACACGAATATCTGTGTCCTCAATTGATTCCCTTTCAATAGAAAGTGCACTTGCAAGTTCCAGAGGCATTTTTGCTGTGTCCTCTTTAGAATAAACCTGAAGTTTGTTTCACAAGATTTTGGAGAGTACATTAGTAACATACTGGTATATGCCTAACAAGAAAACAGAGAATGATGAAAACGTAACAGTGAACAACATACATAGCATCCACATCGGAGCTCAGCATTTGCTTCAGGGTCTAATTATTTTACTTGGCATAAATTATTTAGTATTTCAACATATACATGTAATAGATTGATATATTCAGCTTGAGAAACCATCTTAATATATACACCATATACTGGATTTTTTTTATAGGTAAATACCATATATTAGAGTGTATCTATTCAGTTTGAGAAACTTCTACCAATATAAATTATCACATAAACATTCTTACCTTCTTACCAGCAACAGGTAAAAGCAATGCAGGCCAAAGAAATTCAGAGATTAGCAACAAATTTTGTAGCTGATTTGCAGCATCAAAACAACAATTGCGAATAGTACCCAGAACCTGTAAGCAATTGTTAATCAGGAAACACAAATATTTTTAATGAAGAAACACAGGGAAACTGCTTTGTAATACAATTATGGCGGAAAAAAAAAGATGGTGGAAAGAGAAAACAAATGATGCACAAGACCTGATTTCATGGTACAATAACTTTTTTAAGGGCATGTACAACTAGAATGCCCAAAATAGCTATAATAATGTATGAGCATAACAAGGCTAGATTAATTTCAAGATCATCCATGCCTTATCTCAGTAATCCGGGATTAGCAACATTAAATTCCTGTTCAACATTTTTCTTTAAGAAACTTGAAATGACTAAATAAAATCATTGGCTTGGAGTAGAGAGGCTTTATGCCAGATGCCTTTCTAAAACAATCTCCAACGAGGTGAAAACAAGACAAATGGAAAACTCAAACTTTCTTTTAGAAGGCATGTATGCTAGTAGGAACTTTCCGGCCACCATGTTCTTTGCAAGAATTTTCACAAGGCTATGAAAGGAGCTTAAGAAGAAAGAATATATGAGAGACAGAGGGACCATTTATAGGGACATAATGCAGAAAGCATGCTAGAAAAGGTAGAATTTTAGTTGCTAAAAGAACAAAAGATATAAATAGTGGTAATTGAGCTCTAAAAAACAGATAGGAGAGGAGTTATAGGAAAATTTGGTGAAATCAGCCTTCCATAATTGTCCTATGATTTTCGTGTCCAGTAAAGAATAGAACTTTTCAGTCCCACTGTTAATAAACACTTGTCTGTTAGGAATGATGGGTTTTCAAAGAAAAAGCAACACAAAAAAAACTATGTTCTGTTTAAAATGTGATAATATATCTATATATATATATATATATAGAGAGAGAGAGAGAGAGAATAGTACAAAGGCAAAAAATGCTTAAACAACATATTCAATATATCGATTGACATTGTAATGTATGCTCCTTCCTTTATAGGCAAATCAATTTATCTCAACAAAAAAATTGGGCAAAATGCCATGAATCAAGGTGAAAATAGAATTTTTGGGTACATTTTAACCCACCAATGCAGGATTAGCACTTAGCCCTTACAGAAGATTGGTGGCAGAACTTCATGGGAAATGTTAAATAACCTAAAGATTCAGAACAAGAAAAAATTACAGAAAGCTTTTCGGCAACACAAGAATTACCCCTTTTTTGCGGAGAAGACTTGGTGAATCAAACTGTAGAGTGACTTGCTTCAAAAGGTTCCATTTAGGGTCCAGAAGAATTCTCCTTCCTTCTTCCACTTTTGAGATGTTTACAAGTATTGAACCAACATGTTCAAAGGAGTCCTCTGTTTCACATGCATTAAGAAGAAAGCATTAGTCACAGGATCATGATAATCAATATAGCAGCAGTAACAAGAAATTGTCTACTTTATATGACTAGCGTAACTAATGTGAACACATGCACCTTCTGCTTCAGTTGAAGATCGAGAGAATGACCTGACAAGCTTGGAGACGTACAATCCTTGCATTTTATCATCTCCAACCTAGGGCATGAAGAAGCCAGATCAGCATCCTCTAAATTTTTTGCATGGTTGTTTTAGTTAGTATTTTGATCCTTGACCCATTATAACCCACTATAGCTTCCATTCATCACAAATATGAATTTAACAAACTGATCTTGTCATCCAAAAATTAATTTGTCAAGAGAATCCATACAGCATCTGATTGCCACCATTGTCTGGCAAGCTAGCCATTTTGTGTTCTCGAGGGATGAATCCAGAGCAGCCCTCTTGTTCTTTGTGGTGGCACTATTTCTCTTTCTGAGCTTTTCACTCTCATAAGCACTTATATAAGGAATTTTCTTTCTCCTTTACTCTCTGAACTCTTCCTTGTCGAATCTCTCCAAGTCCCACACTCCTCTTTCAATTGGAGGGGAGAAGATCTCTTCCCCACAGCTGTAGTTGTCGGAGAAAATTGCTCCCACAGTTGATTTGATCTTCCCCAAATTCAAGTGTGCACCAACCATAGAGAACAGATATTACACACACACACACACTCTGAGAGAGAGAGGATCACACAAAAAAAAGTGGTTCAAAAAAAAAAGTAACTTTGAAGACTTAAAGAACTCTGAGGTAATACCTGAAGCAATGAAGTTATACCAGAGTCCAGTTGTGTGAAATTAAGAAGGAGCATAACTAACAATCGCCTAATGCCACAATCTTGTTTGTAAAGGATATCCATGGCCATTTTGGTCATCCCATTTGCAACCATTTTCTCTGAAAGTTCTGGTTTATGAGAAAGATTTATGAGAGTTTCAGCTGCTGGTTCTGCAACCTCCTGTATGTTAATATAAGACGATGAGTTTTTTTTTATAACAGTCCATGATTTAATAACTGCAGCTTGTTTTGATATGAATAAAATGTTCATAATATCTCATCAACAGATTATATATGAGTAGTTGATCCCTGTCTCATTTCACATAGATAGTAGCCCTAGTAATGAAAGTCTTAACCTGTACCTTGCTCCAAAAGTAATTTTACATGCATACAAGAATAATTTCAAACCCTACCTTCAACATAAGACTCGTTTACATTTTGTCACCTTTTTAATCTTCTGAACACAGTTGGGACCCACTGTATCAATCAATAATATATGGTCCAAACTCCAAAAACAATAATTCAGACATTCAGCATATTAAAACTGAACTATTATGCCTTAAATACATGCATATGTTCTCCTGAAAGTATAAAATGTGAGCAATCAGAAGAGCTCCATTTGAACCTAGTTAACCAAAAACCTACGCCATGTGAACTATCATATCATATCTCCACGTATTAATGACATAGTCCTCCGTTCCATATTAATAGACAAAATCGAAAAAATGTTTGTCCTATATTAGCTGCTAATTATGGGACGGAGAGAGTATGTTCTTCACAATACAACTTTCAGTAATCCCTCCGTCCGGAATTAATAGCAACAATTGGTTTACCACAATGAACTGACTTAAGAAACACCATTTCTATTCTAGGCCAAATTCTGGTAGCAAATATGAACCACTCCCTACTCTAGTCATCCCTCTGCCTCACATTAATTGTTCGGATTGGCAATTCAAAAAATGAACTAAAAACAACTCATTTCGGATTGCCAATCCAGACAATTAAGCCAGGACAGAAGAAATACAATAACTTACTTTATCCGAGATAAATAGTAAAAGTTCAGACCTTTCCTTGGGACAAAAGCTTGGAAAGCGGGGGCAGCAGAGAGTCCATACATCCAGCAAGCATGAGCAGCTCATCATCAGAGCCAGTCAAACCCCTCACGATGTCAACTGCCGCCTTCTTCAACTAAACCATAAATACACAAAACAAACACCACATTCATCAGCTCAAAGACACGCATCAGAAGATTCGAATGCTGGGGAATGTTCATTTTAAACTCAAATTTGACTGAGAAAAAAAATGGCCAGCGAAGAGGGGCTAACCTGAGGAGAAGGGGAGGACAAAAAGTCGATCAGTTCTTCGAGCTCGGTCGGCATTTTTGAAGATTGATTAGCTCTTCTCCGCCGCCGGAACCCTAAACCCTCACGTCCCTCCGCCGGCGCGTCGTCGTGTGCTTCTTTCGTAAAATCAGAGCTAATGACACTCTTGTCACGCTTAGGGATGGAACTTGGGTCGGGTTTTTACCCGACCCGACAAGACCCGGCCTTATTGGGCCGGTTCTGGGATTGCTTATACAATACCCGGTTCCGGTTCCGGGTCTGAAAGAGGAACCGACCCATCGGGTCGGGTCGGGTCCGGGTTTTCATGTAAAACCCGGACCCGACCCGGGTATATGGTAGATATATATATATATATCATATACTTGGACCCATATTTATTTTTTTTTATGAATATTTTTTTGGGTGAAAGCACTCATATCTCTTGATTTGAGTAGTTTGGATTTTTATAGATATATATTATTAATAAAAAAAATTAAAGGAGTTAATAGTTTAATGTATATGACATTAAAAATATAAAAAAACTGGTACCGGGGTCGGGGCGGGGCGGGTCCGGGTTTCAAGTTCTGGTACCGGGGCGGGTCCGGGTCCTTGAAACTGGACCCGTGGTGGGTCTGGGACGGTTCTGGGTTTGAAGAATTAAAATGGTTCCGGGGCCGGGTATGCCAATACCCGGCCCAAACCCGCCCCGGTTCCATCCCTAGTCACGCTCACCGTCCGTCCTTAGGCCAACGACCGTCCGCCGCAAGACAAAAAATGTCCATTTTGCCCTTACAGCCGGGCTTCTGTAATTACAAGCAGCAGACCTTTAGATTTTGCTTCTTGCTTCTTGAATTTTAGGCCATGTTTGGTTGCCCTCAGGAGGAGATTTCCCAAAAGAATTCAAATTCACTTCTTCGGGTTGCAAATAGGGTAATTTTTAAAAGAAGACAGGGGTATTTTTTTAAAAAAAATGAGGTTTCATGATGAGTTTTTTTGTTATCAAATGCCATTGTCTTCTTTTGAAAATTACACCAAATGCCACTATGACCTAAATTCATCAAAAGAAGTGAATTTTGGCCAACCAAACACCTTATTTCTTAAACCTAGTTTCATCTAAAGATTTTGGATTTCCTACTCCTAAAAGTGCTAACCAAACATAGCCTTAGTTTTGAAGTTAGATTTTGCTTCTTGAATTTTAGTTTTGAAGTCAAGTGTGTATGGTTTGACATAAGGAAAAATGAGCTTTCTTGTAATTAATCTCTTTGGTATATATGCAAAAAGCATATTCTGGACTATGACAATATGTTCTATTACAAACTCGAGACAATACCATCGGAGGAAAATAGAAGCTGAAAACAACCATAAGGGAATCAAACCAAACATGAGCATCAAACCAAAAAAAAAAATTAGATAGCGAGCAACAACATCAATGAATACCAACTCAATGGCACCATCATTTTTTAAAGGAGATCAACATTGTGACATAATCTAAATTCAAATTAAGCATACTAGCAAAAAAATTACTAATCCATGCATTCATTCTATTTCCTCAAAGGTATTATAATTCAAAAGTTACATTTACCTCTCATATGGCTAAGTCTACCAATTAATTCATTTCAACAGGAGAAACCCGATCGAAAAAAAAAAGAAAAATTCAAAAAAGGTAATACAAAATCTGATACAAGAAGCGAGCTCTCTACTGCTTCAAGTTCCGATTGTGGACACCCTCATTTCTCCATTTTAGGTTCCGATTGTTGATAGTTGCAGATCTCGTAACATCATGGAGTCGTCTGAAGGACCATGAACATTATTTCCAAAATTGCCGCTACCTATTGCTGTGATGTTGGAACAACCAATGCCTGTGAGTTGCTGCTGCCGAATTGGAAATGTTGTTGAGTCTTCAAGAGAGGAAGATAATTTGTTATGCTGTAGATGGTCCAACTCCAATGAATGAGGCATCCCTTGGAGTAGATTCCGATGTTGACTTCCAGCCTGAGGAAGTTGCTGCAACTTCCCAAAATTATTCATCAAATTTCCAGATTTATGGGAATGGCCAAGCTGAATCATTCCGGGAGAAGGAAGCCTGCACAAGCCCAAATTATTTGGGCTATTCAACTGACCAGCAAACCCACCAGCTTGGAAGGATGAAAGTGTAGGTTTTGGCAATGTACTCAAACCAGGGAAGGCCTGTGAATCATTAAGTCCATCATATGAGCCCATAGGCAAATAGCCAAGATCTTTGCCACCTAATAGAGAAGCCATGTTAGCCTGTTGAGTTGTGACATTACTAATTCGTTTTAAATAGAGCCTATATTTCTGCAAAAGAAAACGAGAAGTCAGTTTTTGAAGAAATCTTAAAATTCCAAAATAGGAATCAAATGGTGTCTTTGGCTCCAAAAAAATTATAATAAAGAATTGATGGCCAAAGTCTCATAACTAGGACTGCCCCACTCTTGGCCATTAAACCAAATCTTTTACACAGTTCATTGAACTCACGGAATGACAGAATGTCGACTTTGGGCATTTAGGTAGTACAATACCTAGACATATGAGATGAAGATAAGAAGATATTTATTTACAGTTGCTAAAACAAAATCATCAATAGAAGCAAAGTGAGGTGATTAACTCATAATTTGGTGGATTACCTGAAGGTGACTGGCAACATTTTTCTTGGTGAGCTTTTCAACATTCATCAGATCAACAATCCAATAATTCAAGGTACCATTGTCAGTGATGCACATGGCTAGTTATACTTGTAATTACAACCGATGAGTTGGTTTGCGAATTCCTAATTACTTCCTTCGAAAATGATCAACAGAAAAAGTGTTCAACTGCTACTGATGAAAGAATCTTCAATAGCTCTCATTTCCTTTCAGTCTCCCTCGTTGGCTTGCCATATCTACAAAAAATTAACCAATCAGAAAACTCCCAATCAAATGTCATACAAACAAGCATGAAAAACAATCCACAGCATAACTGTAGACCTTAATATGTTTTTTCTCCATTTCATAAATGCAACCACCAACACTACACGATATGGGCATCTCATCTTCACCTATAGGATGTACACGATATACTTACCTATATCATCGTAAGATTCTTACACATTAGTATGTTTTTTCTCCATTTCACCAATGCCAAAACCAACACCACACGATATATGCATCTTATCTTCATCTTATGTTTTTTTCTCCATTACTACGATATAGCCATAATTTAAATGAAATTAACTAAAAAGAAAAAACGATAAATTTACTACAAACCCACGAAATAAAAGAATCATTAAAGCTAAAGAACTCATTGAAGCAATTTCTCAAACAATTGCCACACAATAATTTATCATCATAAAAATACTTGAAACATCATAATTTACCAATACAAGCAACATTAAATGCAAATCTTCACTACCGAAAACCCGTTTCTGCCTACATTAAGATAAAATATGATGCAAAATCTCAACTTTCCTCCATAGAAATTTAACAAAATACTGATCATAAGATAAAGAGAAAAAAACAGCAGTAAGGAAAGAGGTGAAGATAAGAAATTACCTCAACATTGATGGCCTCCTCTTGTAAGAGCTTGAGCAGACTTCTCCAGGAGAGATGTCCGCCTCCGGCAACCAGCCCTAAGTTGTTGGGAGAGAGGCTGTGGAGGGTGTTGGCAGTGGAAAAATTGGCGGTGGGAGAGATGGAACCGGCGGAAGGTCATCTTGCTCTTTCGAGCCTCTTCATCGTCAACAAATTCCCCCCGCACCCTGCTCGTCCCTGGAATGGCAAGTGAGGGCCAAAATCGCCATAATACAGCCGAAAATGCAGGCCCGATTATCACATTTCCACCGATGTCAGCTCCAATTGGCGAGATCCACAGAGGAATTGGAAGGCGTGGTACTATTGCGTGGACGGCGGAGAAAGAAGGCAGCAAGCGGGAGACAAGGAGAAGGAGGATGGCACCACCGTAAGGCAAGGCGCATGCAAGCGAGGCGCGAGGTGCTGCGGCGGGAGACGAGCGGCCAGGGGCAAACACGAGAATCGATGCTTCTTCCCTAAAATCTCCTGGAGGTTCTACGGCTCTGTTTGGTTAGCACTTTTAGGAGTAGGAAATCCAAATTCTTTAGATGAAATTAGGTTTAAGAAATAAGGTGTTTGGTTGGCCAAAATTCACTTCTTTTGATGAATTTAGGTCATGGTGGCATTTGGTATAATTTTCAAAAGAAGACAATGGCATTTGATAACAAAAAACTTCATCATTAGCTGAAACCTCATTTTTTTAAAAAAATACCCCTGTCTTCTTTCAAAAATTACCCCATTTGCCACCCGAAGAAGTGATTTTGAATTCTTGAGATTTCCCAAAAGAAGCTGGATTCTTAAGAATCAAGCTTCTTTTTGGGCAATCAAACAGGGCCTACGTGAACTTGATTTCTGGAGCGAAAAATCCACTTCACTACACGGAGAGATTCATCTGAAGTAGCGTAACTAAACGCACTAACGCGGAAAGCACCGGATTTTGAGAGAATCTAATGCGAAAATCGGCAACCAAACAGGCCCTCAATGTTGCTTGCTAGATAATTGTTGTTCCCAAAACCTCAAACTGTTAGGAAACTGATTTCGAATGTAGCTATTCGAAATTCCAATATCTTTTGCATGTACAAGCAGCTATCAAGTTTTGCATGTAAGAACACATGAGTTATGTTATACAGTGGTTGCCTGTTTAGTCCGCTTTCTAGGCATTGGATGGAAAGCCCATAGATGTAATGATCGAGCCGGGGATCAGAAACTAATGAAAAATGTGGGGCCCACCTGAAGCTAATATTTTTATATTCCAAAAGTTAGATCTTTGTAGACATAAACATCTCATCTTGTTTACCAACTAAAAGTTTCTAAATGACCATACATGGAGCCACGAAATTTAGCTCAGCGCAGTCACAAACACTTTAGATGCTCATCACAAGCAGAGTGGTCCTTGCCTCCGTGGTGTATATTTTACTACGATCTCACAAATTGTTGTCAACAATCTATCACGGAGGGCAAAACTGACTTTTCACTATACAAAATGAACGCCGTGTTTTCGCTAAACTCGGAGGAACTGCGCCTTGCGCGATGTACCGTAGCACGCCCCAACGAGCAAGTCATGAAGATTGGATAGACCAGTCGGAACCTCTTCCCGCCCCCCCTCCCCGGCCAGCCAGCAGGCGGAGCACCACCGACCACCGACCGCCATGCCGCCACCGTCCCCGGTCCAAAACTCCCGCCTCTTCCTCCTCGCCCACTCCCGCCTTCCCTCGCCTACGCCCCTCTCCCACGCCCGCCACTTCCGCTCCCCCCGCTTCTCCCTCTCCGCCTCCCAGCCCCTCTCCCACGACCCCGCCTCCCTCCCCTCCTCCGACATCATCTCCCTCCGTTCCTCCCTCCTCTCTGGCGGCAGAAAGGCCGTCGACATCGCCGAGGACTACCTCGCCCGCATCCGCCGCACGGAGCCCCTCCTCCGGAGCTTCCTCCACGTCGCCGAGGAGGGCGCGCTCAGGGAGGCGGAGGAGCTCGACCTCAGGGTCGAGCGGGGGGAGGATGTGGGCCCGCTTGCCGGAATAATGGTCGGAGTGAAGGACAATATCTGCACCGCCGACATGCCGTCCACGGGCGGGTCGAGGATCCTGGAGGGATACCGCCCGGCATATGACGCGACTGCGGTTCGGCGGCTGCGTGAGAGTGGGGCGATAGTCGTGGGGAAGACGAATCTGGACGAGTTTGGGATGGGGAGCACCACTGAAGCGTCCGGGTTTCAGGTCTCAAAGAGTGTGTTTGACACTCTAATCTCATTTGTTTAGTCAATTTCAATTGAGTATAAATTGCTCAATCCATTTTATGAGCTGATTTTGAGAGAGTAACAAAAAAAATGAAATATCATTAGTTTTGAGAATGAAACTAGCTTCTTGGCGACGAGATTGAAACTAATTCAAACGTAGGTATATTGTGGTTATCGTTGTTATTTTTGTAAAAGCCATAAAAATCATAGCTTTCTTTCTAAGCAAAGTTTGGTAGTTTTTACATTTTTGGTACATGTAACATGAACTTAATAAGCATTTTGTGGATAGTGGCTATTGTAGCTCTTTTTTAATTTAGTGTGTTAGGGCGAGTTCTTTGCACAGAATTGTAGAAGTTCACGAGATTTTTTTACCTGGATTTTTGTAAGCTTATGATTGCTTTCTCAACCATGAAGTTGAGATTACTAACGTCACTGATCCCTCTTAAAACGCTGTTCTTTAGCTTCATAAACTCGTTGAAAGTCAGCCATTTAAAACTAAGGTCCGTAACGTGAAATAATCCCCTTACATTCAGATTGATTTACTTTTTGACAATCGGTATATTTTCTTTTTTAGAATCAGTATCTATCTGAAATTTTCGTTATATTCAATATGACACCAAAGTTTGCTCATGTAATCTACAATCAACCTTTGAAGTGTGTGATCAGTGTTATCGTTGAAGCTTATGATGGTGAATTTTATCTTTGAAGCTTGTGATGGTCATGGTGAAGGGCTTCATTATTATTGTAGGTCACTGCAAACCCTTGGGATGTGTCTAGGGTCCCTGGAGGGTCGTCCGGGGGCTCTGCTGCAGCTGTTTCATCAAGGCAATGTGTAGCCTCTTTGGGAAGTGATACAGGTGGCAGTGTTAGGCAGCCAGCATCTTTTTGTGGGGTAGTAGGTATGAAACCAACCTATGGGCGTATATCTCGATTTGGGCTCATGGCATATGCATCATCTTTGGATGTGATTGGTTGCTTCAGTTCATCTGTTGCCGATTCAGCAATACTTCTTTCGGTGCTATCTGGCCATGATAGACTTGATGCCACAAGTAGCAAGCGTGTAAGCTTCCATTCAACCATTGTTATGATTTTGTCTCTAAAAATTTCAGTCTTATATCCTACCCTAGATTGTAAGATTGTTGAGTACTATTTTTCAGATAATTAGTTCTGACATGGAATAGTAACGTATAAATTATTTGTTTTTCATGAATTATTTGTCCTTTTCTGATAAGCATATAAAATGCAAGTTTTAATGGCCTTCTATTGAAGGATCGTGAAGATGTAAATTTCAAAGGCAACATTATTGGATATTCAGCTAGGATTCTGTCTTGTAAGAATCTTGTCTATTTGTTAAGTGAACTGTTAAAGGAGGTTTTCATTGAAGATAGCAAGGATAAATCAGTGACTGAGTTTAGTTTTGCGAAGTTTATGCCATCATCCCATTGATTAAGCAAAGAGTTGTCTGCTTGCATCATTGCACTGTTTTAGTAATCGTTGGTTTGTCTGCACTTTTAATTACAGATTGTCGAAATGACTAACCTTACTAATGCTTAATATTGATGCAAGTTATGTCTGCAGGTAGTAATAGAATGATAAGCATTTTGGAACTTCCTTACGCTTTATGCCTTTCTTGCATACGGTTATTAGTTATTACTATGGCCTTTATTCTGGAATGTTTGCATCCTGATGTGATAATTTGTTGACATTGTGGGAAAATCAGCTATCGTTTGACAATACGCTTTTTTTATGTAATTCTCAGGAGGTCCCAGACTTTGCATCCCAACTTCCATCTGTGGATCATTTTCAATCTAAGCCTTTAAATGGATTGAGGGTTGGGCTGATTTGCGAAACCCTTGAAGATGGTGTTGATTCAGGAGTAATATCTTCCGTTCGAGCTGCCGCTTCACATTTGGAAGATCTAGGAGCTGTTGTTACAGAGGTCGTCAACCCATCTTGACCATGTTAGCATTTGTTAATGTTATTCTTATGAAACTTGATATTGTATTGCTAAGACCGATTTATTCACTGATTTCAGGTGACCCTTCCTTCTTTTTCTCTTGGGTTGCCAGCATACTATGTTTTGGCTTCCTCTGAATCATCATCTAACTTATCACGATATGATGGAGTTAGGTGATTGCGATATAATTTTTACCATATATTCACTACTTGGTTATTGCTTCAACCATTTACTTTTTTTGCTCAACGTTTACTTCTTAACCTTAGGGGTCTCATGTTTCAGGTATGGAAACCAAGTTGCTGCTGATGAACTAAATTTTCTTTATGGAGATTCTCGTGCAAATGGTTTTGGACCTGAGGTCAATTTCTTTTCATTTACAATAGCTTAGCATGCTATGCCTTTTGATGTCAATTGTGATAATTTCACCTCATGAAAATGGAGGAAGATTATTGATTTTGTTAGTGGCTTGTCCATAGGTCAAAAGGAGAATCTTAATGGGAACGTATGCACTTTCAGCTGGATATTACGATGCGTATTACAAGCGTGCCCAGCAGGTACCATTTAACTTTTAAAAAATTATGTTGCCAGAAAATATACTCCTCCTTATTTGTCCAACAAGGACTTGGTGTTATGATACATTTAGATTTTATCTTATACTTTTGACTGCAACTGTGACCCCATGTTGTTTAATAAGGAAGTTCAACTTATGATATTTGCAGGTTAGAACCTTGATACAAAAAAGTTTTAAGGTTGCATTCGATGAATATGACATACTTATATCACCTGCAGCACCATCAGCAGCATATAAGCTAGGTATGCTGTACTTTGGCATCTTAACAAAGAGGTCCTGATACTGATATATGTATATTCTGGCACTTTGTCGTTTGTTACTTTATCTTTTAGCTAACATTTAATAAAAACTGCAGGTGAAAAGACAGACGATCCATTATCTATGTATGCTGGGGATATTATGACGGTAGGACCCATTGCACATATATCTCACACCAATGGATTAGTTATGCATATTTAAGCTAACAGCGAAAGTTTAATTTATTTCCTTTTGATAGATATCATCTCGTATATGAGCTTCGTTAAGTATTTGTTTGCCCTCGTCAGTTGTTTTTTAGTTTATGCATCTGCATGCAAAACTGCTAGTTTGTGATGCTGCATGGTAAAATGGTAGATAATTTGACAGTGATAATTGTGCAATGTTCTCTACAATGGATCGGTCCTTTAGTAAATAAAACGTGAAATATATAGAAAAAGAGTAAAACAATTTTAGAAAAGAAATGAAATGAATAGTTGATTATAAACTGACATGTGATGATTCATCTATATGTGGGTGTGCAGTCTGCCACGCCATGTTGTGGGCAGCCCACCCCTTTAACACGGTTGGCGGATATCCACCGTCCATGTGTATTGGGGTGGGCTTGCTAAAACGAAGGTGCGGCAGACTAACTTTATGATGCTTGATAATGACAGGTGACTTGTGTGATGACCCATCTACTTTAGCCTCTATGTTGTCACCGTTAAAAATGTGTTTATTTTGGGACTTACAGCTGGACATTCTTCGTTGTGGGCAGGTTAATGTTAACTTGGCTGGTCTGCCTGCTTTGGTAATTCCATGTGGATTTGTTGACAACGAACTAGCTGGTCTTCCAGTTGGTCTGCAACTAATTGGTGCAGCGTTTGATGAGGTGTCATTAACCTCTTTGTTTTCTTTTGTCCCTATTTGTAACATTAGGAGTTCATATATAGGCCAACTTTTTTTATTTCTCTGTTGCTTATTAGCTTGCTGAAGCTCATTGATGTTAATGCAGGTGAAATTGCTTAAAGTGGGGCATATTTTTGAGCAAACTCTCAAAGGCTGTAATTTTTTTCCTCCATTGCTTAGAGAAGATTAAGATTGCTGGTATAAAAGCTTACTTGGATTAAGGAATGGGTTCATACCGCCTTGTCACATCATCATTTTTTCTAAATTGGATTTGAACTTGCGAAAGCATGTGGCTTAGTTATTGGCTTTGGTAACTGTGCATTGGCACTAATTTGCTCGCAAAGATAGCCGCTGTGTGAAAAAATTGTTTATGGTTGTGAAACCACTGTGGCAATAGTGCAGTCATCTCATGCCAGGGTGATGACTTATTGTACTTGAAATATATGCATGTATTGAAGGGAAAAACTTCCATTTGTTTCATTTTTTCTTCCCCCCCCCCTAAAAATAGGGCATTCGTCTAAAAAATTGGTTATTGGTTCTTTTTTCATTGTGTACTTGAGGCTCTTTCTTTAAGCGGAAGGTAAAAGAAGCATAGACATGCCTGTTATGTTTATGAACTATTGCTCTCACTAGATCGATTGAGAAAAAAATTTGGAATGGCAATATGGGCTTGGAAGTCGGCGACCATTGAAAATCGCATTTGGCGAACTTTTCACAGTTCTAACATTTTTTGCTAGGTACAGGATCTGCAACAAGTTGCAACATAGTACAATGCATGTAGGAACATGCTAGCTGCTTTATATTCTTCTTTCATTAAGGCACTCTCTTGCTGTGCGTCAATTTGAGAAGATTCTTGCTGCAATAGATTTTTTTTTTACATACTGCAAGAGATATTAAATGAACTTAATGCCAGATCGCACATAATTCAATTACACTATACTACATGCATAGCCGCAACGAGTTCAACAATTTGATTAGAAGACCAGGGTAACCACATAAGTTCAATCAACAATCAGGCCGCTTTTGACACCTATACACTCTTTTTCAAAATTAATACATGAATTTTTCCATTAACAAAAATTTACTAATAATACATCAACTTGTACAAACAAAAGCTCATCGTAAAAGGAAAAAGGGATGAAAATCTTCCCATTCTGAAAAATTCCCCGGAGTCTCTAATTCCAGGCTGGCCCATATCGAACCAAAAAAATTCCTATATGATTTAATCACTAGAAAGTATAAATTAGAAATTAAAGGATTTTTGAGATACGGTTTTATGATTTCTGCTAGTTCAATAAATTCAGAAAAGAAAGATTCATCGATTTCGGTGTCCTGCAATGGAGAACTAATGTTGAAGGGATTTTGTGAGAGGGCATAAAGTCCAAGAAGGTTCGCATATACTGAAATGAATGCATCCTTGTGGTTCCCAAGTCCACCAATCCAATTATTGCCACCTTCTATTCCCAAGTAGTGATTGATGAAAGATTTCAACTGGTTCAGAAATCTGGTCCTCCATTTCTTGACAAAGACTCCAATGTTGGTTAACGATTTGACAGCTGAGAGTTTTGGTAGCTGAGAACAACAAAGCTGACAAATTAACAACTTTTCCTCATGATGATTATCAATCTCTTTGTCAAAGACCCGTCGAACCAAGTCTCCTTTGACAACAACAGAACCCCCTGTATTTAAAACACAACTCAAAAGAGAATTTAAGTACTCAATCCAATGGCCAAAGTGTGAAGACATAAAACAAAAGCTGGATTCTATTGCCTTCTCCACTTGGGTAGGCACCGAGCTGGAACGAGAATCTTCAAAGCTAAAGCACTGTTTGATATCCAGGGCAAGTCTCTGCCTAAGTTCCATGTCTTCGTCCTCCAACAACTCAATACATGTGAACCACAGATCCAGTACTCCATGGGCATACAGATTAACAACATCAAAACTTCCATTACTAGAACCATGCTTCCGAGGCCAACCTAACTGAGATTCTTCCAACAGATCTGAATTATCAGATGCCAGAGGACCAATTGATATAGCTTCTTCTAGCAGGCCAGATGCTCCCATGGATTCTGCAGCTGCCTTTCGCATGTTCACTGGCTCAGAAGATGAACTGTGTTTCTTGACTAGGAAAATGTAGTAATTTATACATTCAATGATGTTCATCCACCTCTCCGACATATGCAGCTTGCTTGAAATGGACTCTCTAAATAAACATGTAAATTGCCTTACACATGTTCCCATACAGCGTAAAAGCATCTCACAAGTTTTTGCATTAGTCACAACTTTATCCAATGAAATCAACTTACTCCAAAACTGGAATGTCGCATTGTAGTCCAACTTGCCAACATAGACAGTATCGTCGTGCAGCTGATTGCTTAAACTCTTATATTGGAGCAAGTTCCAATAATAAATAATCCTTAAAATATAATACAAACATTTAGGATGCATTTCCTCACATAAAAATTGCATAAGTGTAGACTGTAAATACGTCCTGGCCCATATATAGATGCTACCACTGTTGCCCACGTGAGAAGGGCACGACTCCAGAAATTGATATAGCCATTTCAATGTTGCCAAACGAACTTCATATGAAGTGTCTGATATGCATGACACTATCTTTTCTTCAAGATTGACAACAGTAATACCAGTATGGGGCCCATCTGACAAGGCTGTGGAAGGTTGAGAATTTGTTTGCATTGAAAATTCATCTTCATCCTCTTTGCCACAGGCACCATAAATGCAATTAAAATAACAAGCCACAGCTCGACTGCGCAGTTCGGATTCAGTTGGGTCATAGGAAACCGAGGGTACTTTGTCTATGAATACACAAGAAAGCTCAAGTAACATGTTTCCTATGATATAAACATGCTGCTGTAGCCCACATGTTCTGGCAATACTAAGCATGTGACTCAACACCTGCAGATAAGAAGCATTAAGAGAGGGACAGGGGCATAATCGAGAGCATCCAATCCATGAACATTTCACAAGAATATCAGTAAGGTTCTCCATAATCTGATTTTTCTCCGATACATCAATCAAGCTCCTGCAGTTGTTATCAAGAAGCGAACTTATCTGCAATAAGAGTCCATGAATGGAATTGAAAGAAGAAAACCCTGCCTTCTCATTTTCAACTTCATCCCTTGGCTCGGAAGAGACTGAGGAAATGGATTCTACACCACATCTTCCCGGAGGCAGACAGTTGGCAATACTCTCCAAAACTGCCCACAGTTTTTCATTAGACAGCAGGCCCGTTATAGCCCTTGATGCAAGAACTCGGATGCGAAAATTACTCTGTATTGAGCACTTCCAAATATAAGGCATGAACAGAAAGGGATCCAAGGGATCTTCAGTTTCACTACTAATGGTAGAAGGCTTGAGTCTAGATAGAAGAATGAGAATGGGGCAAAGACTGGGGTGAACAGCCTTTGCGATGTTGTTTTCTGAATGTGCAGAGGGTCTATTTGCAAGTGATTCAGTAGCAATCTCCAATTCTTTAAGCAAGAAAGGATGCAAAGCAGGATACCTTAGCAAGAAAGACACACATCAGTCAGTTAATAAATCAAACAGAATATAGCCCTTACTTAAGATATGATTTTAAGACAAGGACATATGATGACCCAAACAACAAGGACAAAAGTTACCAGTGTGTATTCAATAACAGGTAAATGGGGATGAAAAAGATGCAATTACTGCACTGGAAAGGATACCGATTTTCATTTCTTAAAATAAATATATCAATATTACTACTACGGAACTATAATTACGGTTGAATCAATTCTTCTCATCATCTGAAGATCTTTTGGCATAAAAAACACTTCATAAGAGTGAGTGGAAGCTTCGTCACTTATACTAATTAGCTTGACGGTGGTGAATGATGATGATGATGTCAATGCTTTTTTAAAAAGCCAAAATAATCATCTTGCAGTGCAGAAAACCCATCATAAGTACCGGAGCAATAAGTGTGAACCCATTGGCATACTTCTCAGTGAGGTAATAATAAAGATATAGAGAAAATAAAACATAAAAAAAAATATTTACAGTTTGAATAATAAAAATTACTTGTTCCCTCTTCAGAGGGTTGTGTCAGGAAGGGCATCCGGCGTAAAAACTTGCCACTATGTTTCTTTGTATGGATTTTGTACCATTTTGATTCCGATAAGAGTCAAATGTGGTATATAATCCATGCCGCCGACCCCAGATAGCTGGGATAAGGCGTATGATGATGATGATGAATAATAAAAATTACTAACTATACAAAGTTTTTAATTGTAGTATATATCTTTTGAATGTCAAAAGCTTCTCCTGTGGTTCATATAAATTTTTTCATAATATCATTGGGTACAGAACAAACCATGAGGTTAACCATGCCTCACTCCCCTCGCGCACACACACATATGCACATGCACACTACCCTTAAAAAAATGTATTGAAAAAGCTTTCAACATAGGCAAAGTTACATTACAATGCTAGTATCCATACAACATATCCTCATCTCGTGTGGTTCATTATAATATCATCATATGCAGGAGGAACCAAAGCCATACCCTTCCCCCATTACCCACCAACAAACTTTCGTATGCAGAGTACACTGCAAGATCATGACTGAAAGAAAACCTAATTTGACAGTCACACATAGAACCCAGATGAAAATTTAAAGTTTAATTCCCCTACCCAGATATCTCTAGTACGAAAAGTTTTATGCACAAAATACCAACGAAAGAAGCATACCTGTGAAAAAATTCGAGCCCAGTCAAAGCTCGTCTGGCAGATTCACGCTTTTGTACATTAAGGAATCCAATCATTCGGCGAACCAAAGCAGTAAATGCCAAACATGCACTGTTCCGAATTTCCCAATAAGGGGAAGAAAATGAGCGAACAGCTATAATCAAAGCTTCAGCACAAAAACCAGACGTATCTGCTGCTAGATTTGTGTCATTAAAAGCAGCTCGCAGAACATTAAAGGCATGCACTGTGGGAATTACACCCTCATCTCGAACCTTGGATGCTCCACTTTTAACATCTGTCTCTCTTCCTTGAGGCGGTTTGCTCATTCCATGCAATGAACTTTTGCATTTGTATTCTCCATTAAGCCATTTCTCTTCACCTGGAAATGCCATGTCAGCATATGTATACAGTATACTACTTTGACTGAAAAGGATAACAACATGAGAATGTGCGAGACAAAGAATACCAATGCATGTCGTGCATCAAAGCATCTACAATAGTTCCCTAGCATACATGGAGCATCACATTGACGATGGTACCAAGTATTGTTTGGTAAAAGGTACAAAAAACAACCAACACAGAGTGCATGTATTCAGACATATTAGATTTTACATAATTGAATGACGCAGTCCACAGCTGCAAAGGACATAGGATTGACTAATTTATGATGCTAGATAAAATTGAATTGTCTAAGGTCTGCTAGAAAACATTCAATGGTCAAAGATCTGACTTATTTCTTTTATAAGACATCAAAAAAAAGAAAGAGGAGAGGGAATATGGTCTGGACCTAGGGAAAGAATAGCTGTACTCAAAATTTGATGGTTGAAGTAATTTAAAAATGTAATATTCCAATAATGAGCCCTTTTGTTCTCTACTTGACAATAAACTGATAAATGATATGTGTCGTTAGCTCCTTATTTCAGTTCATCAGAAATGGCACAATACATATAAGACGGTGGTGATATGCATTATTAGCTCCCAATTAGCTTAGGGTTTAAGGGTCCAATGGTTATCTAAAACCTTCCACGTCATGAGTGTCCTTCTGTGACATTTAATATGCACAATATAAATAAATAGGGCATATGGGGCTGTTGGACCCATTTAATGGAAGAATAGTAATTCTAGGTATTTGTTACATTACGTAAAATTCATTCAAAACAACATAACAAAATCTATTGATTACTGCAATGTGTTTCAATATACTCACGTCCTCCCTGCATACCAATTTTATAGTACTAATTAGAAACCAAAATTAATTAGTTTAAGTTCATTTTTGGCTTTCTAAGTAAGACTATTAAAGCAGGCAAAGAAAGTATGTTTCTTCTGTAAGGTTGTGAAATGCATAGCAATGCGGCTCGTGAATCATGAGAATGTACAGATAAAGGTGGAGTATCATTACGCTTAACCTACACACATAAAAGAAGACACACCTGCATTAGGCAAAGGCGAATTGGCAATATTTATTAACCATTGTAATGCTCGAGGAAGAAGCTTCTTTGGGGTTCCTTCTGGTTCTGAAAGGAAAAAGGCTATAAATGCTGCTGGAATGCCAGCACTCCTCCTGAGCAAATCATCCACGGTCTGCCCCTTGGACATTGTTCTTTCCATCAGCTGATCCATCCAAGATTCAGTCATGTTGCACAGTCTACAGAAAGAAAGAAAAAAGACATGAATGCTAGTATTTTAGAACAAGCAACTGATGATGTAACGTTTCTCTACCATATGGAATTTAGCTGATACTACCAAGAATTTTAGCACTTTTAAATTCATGATCAAGAAGAACACGGTCCCCTCAATGAAGACTTTCTTCTTTGGTTTTGTTTTTTTGGCTACATTCAACCCTAGGTACTGCCTACAGATAATCACCATGCTGGAGAGGTCAAGGGGCTGTGGTTGGGGGGATTCAACGATTCAGGCATCCTCCCCAAGCAAACTATCCGACCAGTTGGATAAGTCCCCTCAATGAAGACGCTCCAAGGCTTATGCAACAAATAACCTCAATAACACTGAAAATGAATCAACCCACACCTTGGATCATTTGAACAAAGAAGGCGATTGCAGAGAGCAGTAAATCCAGCCCTTGTCTTATCAATGGCACCATTGTGCTTCATCTTCAAGATAACTTCCATAAAGTGACTACCCATCGTTTCTAACTGTGCCATGTCAAGAACAGTGGTATTTGGATGAAGACTTTCAGAGCTGCTTAATTCTTTCAAATCACATGTTGGCAAGGGAATCTTCCGTATGATGGTTCCTAGAAGAAGGCTTACCTGCGCAAGATAAATAACTAGTGAGTGTAATTAAACGTGTGAAATATCCATATAGTCGAATTCAACACAGCCTACACGAACTGGATGTGCGTCACATATTGATGGCAAACAAAATTTTGTACCTCTTTCATTGCAAGCCAGCACGCCACCATAACTACCTGTTCAGCAGGTCTAGCATCATCAACCACTTCTAAATTATTCATGCATGCTTCAGATGAGAAATCAGGAAGATGCATCTCAAAAGGCATATCAGAAAAATTTGTAGCATCTTCGTCTACAGCATCCATCTCTCCGGGCAAATACCAAGCATCAGCAGAAACAACCCAAAGTGCAAGTGAAGTTATCCGTCTAACCAAATCCAGAAGCTTCTCCAATGCCACCCTCATTCCCGAAGAATTTGACATTATTACCTCAGAATTCCAATCTAATTCTTCAAAAGTGTATCGAAGAGTAAGCAAAACTCCATGAACAAAACTGTTTTTGCATGCTTTTGAAAGATCCTTCTCACCTTCCTCAACAACTACTCGAAGCCAATCAATTAAAGATAGTAGATACTCTATTACAGGGATCCTTGATATAGATTTTGACAGGTAACCAATACTTTGAGGCCTTAAACAATTAATTTCAACAGAAACTCCAATCTTCCAACCCTGATCCAAGACATACTTCCTGAAGATCAATCGTAACGTCAATGCTCCAGCATCACTCTCTCTGACACGGGGGCTGCATATCAACCTCTTTACCCATGGAATAATTTCCTTTAGCGAATCCTCACTGAATATGCCAGGAAGCGGGGTTGGGAAATGTGAGAGAATTTGAAAAGAATTTACTCGAAGCCTATCCCAACTGTCAACAATTGAACCAACCAACAACAAAGTTGAATCTGGTGAAGTAAAACCTCTGCTATAGGGTGAAATGATTCCACCTTTTTCTGGATGAGATTGTTGTATTAGAGGCCAGGTATTTATCATTATTAAAATGAGTTCGGTAGCCATTGTTTTCCTCTCATATGGAGCAGAAGGATAGCAAGAGAAAAACAGAAAGCAACTCAACCACTTCATAAAACAAAACAGCTCCTCTGCCCTTTTAACCACCCTTCTCTTTTCGTTATCAAGGGCATTTTCAATACCTTCCACACACGTGTTTGGACTCCATAAACCTAGTTTGAATTGCCTCTCCAAAGCTGTTCGAACCCGAGAGAAGAATTTTTTAAATAAGCTAGTCCACTTCATCTGAAAAGCAGTGGAGCAGCACCTCATATTCAAAGGCATAGCTTCTTTCATCAATATAAGCTCCAAAGAAGAGGGAAGACTAGAAGTCTTTGGATTCAAAAAAAGAGACTCCGCAGCATCTATACGGAGACTTTCATCTGCATGGGTCAATGCCAAAAGTAACCATTCTACAGGAATTTTAACATTTATTCCCTTAACACAAATGATGGCAAAGTGGTTGGCTTTCAAAGAATTATGACCATTCTCTTGTTGTGACAAGTCATCAAACCTCTCAATGTCTCCATCAATCAGAGCCGCTGAACGGGACACCTTCAGCAAGGAAACCAAAGCTGCAACATTCTGGTCAACTCTAAGAGAAATATTAGCACCAGAAATTTCAGGGTAAGTGATTTGATTTTCTTCTGCACTTTGCCTAACGGAAATAAAAGCAAGCATGGGAAAAATACTATCCACGTCTATATCCAATATTACAGGAAGAGCATATGTGTTTAAGTTTGTCCGAAGTCTTGATTGTCCAGAAACAAGCCCATACAGAATCGGAGGCAAAGATAGGGCCCTAAAAGCTGTATACCCTTTGTCAATACCTTCACTACTCCAAAATTCATCTCGTAGACACTCAAGAAAGCCTTTTAGAAATGAAGTCACAGCGCAGCATACGTCATCATCAATGTAAGCATGTGCGGTTTCAAATAACAAATTTGGACTCATCTGGAGTATGGCTTTGGCACCCAACCGCTTTGTTAGAGAAGCCAAAGGTGCATATCGACCCTTGCATCGTGCTCCTAACTTTAGAAGTTGACCAGCAGTAGTCTGCAGAAAAGACCCAGCCTTGCCGCCCTTCAAACATTGAAGCGTGATCAGAGAATCCAAGAGGAGATCAAAAACAAGATGCACTTGTTTCACTGTCTGACTGAGTGGGTCTTCCAAATTATTCCATATAATCCTCAATAGCCGGTTAATCATTGCTTCATACAAGGGATTGTAACCGCCTGAAAAATCAGTAAGATTTGCTAATAGAGAGGCTTTTATCTGCTGTAGACAAATTTGGGTTACAGTCAAGGAATGGAAGTTAAAATGGCTATCAATTGGATTCTCGCAATAGTTACATAGGTCGGGTAAAATTCCATCATATAATATTGTCCAAACCAAGTTGTCAGTCACTCCACATTCAGATGCATCAAAATGCATATTTAGAACGGTTCTTGGCACAGCAGTGAGCATTCCTCTCAACAGGCACAGCTTACTCAGAGCTGAAAGATTTCCAACTTCCAAACAAAGATCGCCATTATAAGGAACCTTTAAATCCTCCTGTAACCCATTTTTGGAACTAATACTATAACTATATCCAGGCCTACAAAAGAAAGCCTTAACAATGAGGGCAGCAAGCACTTCAGGACCAACTAAAACCTGAAGCGCAGCAAAGAAGCTCACCCCAGAAGCAACAAAACAATCTCTGGAAAACGACGACGACTTCAATACACTAAGAATAACCTCCAACACATTCTCAATAATACTCAGATCCCCACAATCTAGATGACTATGCTTAGCTTCCTCCAAAAATTTAGAAGGAAACCGTTGCAGCAAGTAATACAAGCAAGACATAGCCTCCTGGCATTGCTCCATGACCACCGGGGAAAGACGCGCCCCACCATCAATCTCCGAAACAACGCATGTCAGTGCCAAAACGATGTCCCTGGCCACCGACACCGCGCACTCCCCAATAATATCCACCATGGAACCCAATTTAGGATAGCTCAAAATCGACAGCGCCGCGCGACATACCGAAAACCTCCTCC
The DNA here is from genome assembly GCA_039654745.1 of Houttuynia cordata. Classification (NCBI taxonomy): domain Eukaryota; kingdom Viridiplantae; phylum Streptophyta; class Magnoliopsida; order Piperales; family Saururaceae; genus Houttuynia; species Houttuynia cordata. The sequence continues at coordinate 43,552,307 of CM077504.1, read as the reverse complement.
CTTTCCCGCCCAATTCACTATACTCTTCACAAAGCAACCTAAACGACTGACACAATTCCGCAACAAACTTACGATTCTTCACGAAAACAGCGGTAAGCGTCCGATGCAGAGGGAGAGAGTTCTCCATAAACAGAATCTCCAAATACAACCGCGACACCGCCGAAACCGCCGCAGAATCAGTCCCGGCGGCCGCGAGAAAGTCCGCGAAAGCCGCGGCAACGTTCTTAACGGCAATAACTTGGGAATAAATCGAGTTGAGAGCGATCAGTTGGTTCAATTCAGATAAGAATTTGGGAGAAGCTGCACCTGGGGGAAGCCGATTCAGGGCTTCGACGTAAGGCGGAGGGAAGAAGACGGCCGTGTAGGTGTACCGGTGCCGGTGCTGCAAAGCCCGCCACTTCGCCGACATTGTCCACAGCTGAAGGAGGAGGAGAGGGGGTTTAGAAGGGTTTTAAAGAAGCTGAATTGCAGAGGTTTCTTGGAGGATTACCTGGTGGCGAGGAGACGGGAGACGGGGAGCTTTGTCGGCGGGGAGCCCGGTGGCGGTGGCGGCGGAGGGGGGGGGGGGGGAGAACTAGGGCCGGCGCCCGGGAAGTGCGGCCTGCGGTCAAACAAAATGGGGGGTTTTCTCCTGGGAATGCACCACAGGCGAAGTAAAATGCGACGACGTTCTCCAGAGAACACGTGGATGAGTAACTCTGTGGAGGCAAAATTTAATTAATGCTCCGAGAGTAAGACCAACGTGCCTCTCTCCCATTGTTTTTTCAAATGCAGACAGGCTTTATTGGGAGAGGGAGTACATAGTTCTATGCCCCCGTACGAGTGTCACCGTATGACAATTGCTTGAGAAGTGAAAAAAATGACTCCCTCCGTCCCGTATTAATAACTCCATTTATCACCCGTTCCAAGCTAACAGCCACCTAAATTGAGTTAAATGGAGTTACTAATATGGAAAAACTTTTTCCCGGATGTAACTCTTGATACATTCTAGTGGAGTGGCCAAGCAAGTTCCTCAGCCGTCTGTCTGTCTCACAATCATATAGCTCAAAATGGCTATAATTGCCGAGCTGCAAGGAGTGACACAACAAGTCCGGAAGAGCAACACTACTATGCTGTACTCCATCCGTCCAATAAGGACTGTCTGCATTTGATAATGAGTTAAATTTTGTCACGCCCCAGATTTCCAAGACCCTATTTACGCGGAAGCGACATTACAATGAAAGTCAAGGGTAGGAAACCAGGGACGGACCGAATACTCGAGACTTCCACTATCCCTTTTTAATATCAGGGAACATGCAGGATCATCACGACTTAAACAATAATTACTTACAAAAAATGGAATAACTAAAAAAAAATCTACTTTGTTATTACAAGTCTTGAAACGTCTTAACACAACATAAAATAAAGTAAAACGGCGCGCAGGCCGCGAGTTCAAGCATCCAAATCACAATAAAATAAATAAACAAGTCTTCTGTCTCCATCGTCCACTCACGTTGCTGATTGCCGTCACCTCTGCTCCTCCTTGAATCCTGCATCAGAGGATGCATGAGTATTTCATAGGAAATACCCAGTAGGATACAGAAAAATCACAGTGGAACAAATGGTACAAGAGATGACTCCAAAACAGATATAGGTCAACAGACTTGGTTTGACAAAACTGATTTCACGTATCTGAAACATCTGACGTCCTCGACTCATCATAGTCTAGGAATTAAAGGTCAAAGACTCCAACTTACACAGAGTAATGGAGATAAAATATTAACATAAGCTCTGGACATCTAAAGTGTCAGAGGTAACAATTTCTGCTCGCAAATCTGTCCATATCTTCATGGAAAACAATACCAGAACATCCTAGAGGTTCTACAGTGGAACCCGGCCATGCGTCTAGGGATGCTGGCCCCATCGGTGCTTACGGGCACAATGGGCGGAGATTGCAGACCTTCCGTAATGTCATACAATCTAAGCGCACGCGGTTGCCGTCATCGGCTGAACTACAGAGGTTCAATATCATCGGAGATCTCGCAGGATCTAGCAATGGCTCGTGAGCATACTATGATTCCGACTAAGAGCTCTCAGAAATGCTACTTAGTGGAGAAACAGTTTCCTAGAACATCGGGTTTTATTCTGAAAAGGGCTTAACCCAAAGCTTTCTGAATTTCAACTCTTCATAGGAGTAGAATACAATTGTCGATCACAATCCAAATAGACACACTAAGGAGTGTTTGAATATCTCAGAACAAATAGGTCTGGGAACTCGGTTGAGACCCGACCGAAAGACTCATCAAAAGACCCATCACTGGTTCGCCAAAGGTCCATGCTCCGCCGTCTTCATCGTCATGCCTAATCCTAGAGTTGACAATCCCCGACACGAAAATGATGAAATGACGTGTCTAAAATGGACCACGTCAGAGATTCCGGAAGAGATTCACGCTAAGAATACTCTTGAGCCATAGATAACTCAAGAGAATGACACAAAGGATAATTAATAACGGACACCCCGTTCGACTCTAGGATCCGACTTACACTTTTAAGTTGACTGATCCCGATGGTCTTATAAGTAGTAATATACTTAATTAAAGTCTTTAATTATTATCTTAAATTAAGTTTCTTATTATTATTATTATTAGGGTTTAAGGGTTAATACGCGCAGGAAACCAGTTCTGTCCAAACAGAACAGCCCACTTCCGAAGGTCACTACGCCCTGAACCCAGTGAACTAACTTCTTACATTTTTATCCCAGATTCCCTCAGATGTCTAGTTTACATATTGACAAACGGTTTACTGTTTGGATTTTTCTACAATTAGATATCATTTTTAGAGTGGGGTCTGTCTGCGCAGGACTGCTCCTGGCCGAGACCACTTAACACAAGTTATACCCATTAATTAATTATACAACTTTTTATAATTCCCTAATTACCCTTACTGACACTCTTAACCTTTTCTTAATGTATTTTACAGAGCCTAAGGGTTCTGGAATTATTGATTTAATCTCAGCATTAGGTTACACTTATCACCCGATTGCTAATCTTTTAACTTGATTCTTATATATCAAAAGTATTGAACAAGCCAAGTAAACTTGGACACCTCCACGACCTAAACAGGTTCTGACATGACGTCAGACCACTCTCGGACTTCAGAGTGTGGTGCCAAATTGATTACTCAAATTAATCACATACTTTACATATGATATACACATATACCCTTACCCGATGGTGTTTATAAGCAATAATGTAATAATCTTGTAATTAAGCCAAAAGGACAACTATTCCCGGACGACAAAGCTACTGGTCCATGACCAAAGATTCAAATTTTATGACATCAGAGAGTGAATTAATACCTTTAGAGATCAATACACGAAGTATCAACAAGAATCACGCCGAAAATGGCATAAGACAATAAATCGGCGAGTATCAATCAAACCATAAGGGATTCAATAATAAATCATGACAAATAACTCCGGACAGAAGTTGGACGTCAACTTTATGCAATAAAGGTGACAACTTTCTGGAATTTATGCAATGGGGGACGTCTAACTAGGCATTAGGATACTACGAATCAAGCATAAGAGTACCGAATGAAGCATTTCATATAATATGAATCAATAACATCATGGTATACTCGATAATTCATGTCATATGAAATTAAATCAAGGCATATAATATCTCAGTATGAGCATCAAAAGACTACTCGAAATCATGTCAAAAATCATGAATCACACATGTGGAAAAAAAATGCTCCTACCTCTTATGACAAACCGAAAATCCCTTTGCGTAGAACGCTCCTTGCTTCGCGCCTTCTCTTACGTCCGTCGATTCTCCACACCACGAAGTGATGAAAGGATGAAGAAGAGGTGCTGGTTTAGAGAAGTGTGAAGGAGGGAGAAGGCACACCAAATGGGGACGCAGGCTAAAGGGAAGCCGGCCCCTTTTTTGTCCCCTTTTTATAGGTGATTCAACCCCTAGGCTAAGCAATCTCGACCGTCCGATTACCTCTCATCCAACGCTCACGAAAAGGTCCAGAAAAATGCAATCTTTCCATTCCAACAAGCTCCCATATCCAGCCTCATCAGAATATTTGGATTGCCAATTAGTTGGGGTAAAGCTAATCTCCAAGATTTTCCCAAACCGAAAAAGGTAAAATTGCAACTCCATTTGGGCGCCCAAACCAAAAGCCACCTAGGTCCAAATTTGAATGGTAAGCTTTGATAAGATTCTCCTTGAGGCTGATTGGCTCCTACTAAAATTAGTTGTAATCAAATCAATTAAGAGGTTGATTAAAGAGATAATTTGCAATTATGCCATGTAACCACCTGGGCCAAATCTATTCCCACGATCTGCTCCTCTACACAAATGGCGCCCCCTCTTGTTATTGGAATATGCTTTGGCATCTTCCTTAACTACCAATCACCTCCCTTAAATATGCCCTAATCAAATCAATTACAGATTAGGGAATCCAATAATTCAAATTAGTGCAAATCAATTTACAAGAGATCTCCCCACGATTTGGCTTCCCAAATCGTGGGTCCAAGACGTCCACGTCACCCATGAGGTGGCGTGACCCTCAGGGTCCACGTGGCCCTTCCCTGGATTTTGCACGTCTAACAACACAGATCGCTGATGAACGGTTAAGATAACTTATACGCGTGCTGAGCAGTTCCACCGTGCACGAGTCCTGTCCTGGTGACACATCCACTGGGCCCCGTCACACGTGCACTCGCTCACGTGACTAGCCCTAGCCCTGACGCTCGACTGGCCCTGGCGTCAGGTGTATCAAACCCTGGCGCCAGATAGGTCACGGCGCCAGGCCCAGTCCTCGCGCTCGGAAAAACCTGCCTAATCTGGCTAAACAATTTTATTTGACCCAAAATCATCAAGATAGGGTTTCATAAGGCCAAAACGAAATACCAGATCAAAAGGCACGACAGATACGAAAACTTTCCTATTTTAGACCAGTTTCCTAAAATAGCACTTTCCAAAAACGTACCGATTTTTCGGGTGTTACAAATTTATTGGACACTCAGGGCCTCAGGCCCGTACAAAAATACTGTCTCCGTGTTTTTAGTGGTGAGGGAGCAAAATCAGTCTTTTAATGATGGATTCGTGTGTTTTCAAATGCAGACAGGCTTTCATTGGACAAAAGGCGTAAGGCTTTTTGACACTTCAATGAATAAAAATTAATGCATACACTTCCTCAATCCTCGATAACGTTATGGACAAATAATTCTGCAATATGTCACTAGCAAAGCAGACATGTGAAGAAAGAAAATCGTCAATCAATATCACACTTATTTGTTGGTCTTATTTAAAGTTAAGTCAATGAATCCAGTTTGATTAAAAATGGAAATAAAATAAATTGAATGAACAGTTGAACACACACCTACTTTTGTTGTCGGGCAGAGATTTATGCCTAAGGCATCATGACACAAAATGGAGAAACTGGTATTTACACTGAACTTCGGGAAAGATCACTCAATGCGGTTAAAGAAAATGGAAAGATCACTCAAGCAGGTTACTGCCCTTATATGAGATCAGTCGTTTGAAAGAAAGCAAATCATTTGACCATTGTCATTATAAAAAAAAAATATTTTACTCTACACTAGTCAAAAAATGAGTGGATCTATCTACCGGATAATTTCTCCATGGCTTGGTGGCTCGGCTTGTCAATTTGCCAGGAAAGAATTACATCCTTGTCCGATCAAATCAGATCGGACGCTTACAATAAATCTGGACTGTCAAGTAATGGATTCAAAACCTGATATTATTATAAGATTTATTATTCTCTCTCCTGAAGATGGGTTTTTTCTTTTTTGCTACAGCTTGAAAACGATGAGGTGTATTCTGCTTTGGGCTCACCCATACCACTGCTTCGTAGGCCTTCGGCTCAGCGTGTCTTCCATGGGAACCCTCCAAAGTAGAAGGAGAAAGAGAAAAGGAGAAGAAGAAGAAGAAGAAGAGAAGAAGGAAGCTGGACTTCAAAGACGAGGCGATAAGCCACTTGCTTCTGACCCTTCACCACTTGCTCAAACACCAGGTTCCATTTGGCATCATTGTTGTAATCCGACACTGCAAAATGCCTGAATGTATGGGTCGCTCACATTCTTGATCGGCAACCAGTGGCCTACCTTATGCAACGGTGGTAAAGGGGCAAGAAATATGTTCATCTTTTTAATCAGTCAGACTTGATCCTACTTGGAAAGATGGAGAAAGGTAGATTGTGGTAGCTAGTCTTATATAGAGTCTATAGACTTGGATCTGACCTGTTATTACATTGGCGGTTTTGGTGCAACTCTCATTAACTAGTCTAACATTCTTCTTTACAATGCTCGCAAAGGCTTAATTAGTTAGTTATTGCATTCATTTACCTTTTCTGGAGTTAACAACGCTATGCTTGATTGAGGTATTAATATGGAAAACGTTTTCTTCAAATGGAACTATTAATGCATTCTAGCGGAGTGGCTTAGCAACTTCCTCGGCGTCTCTCTATCTCACAATCTTTCTGCTCAAAAATGGATATTATTGCCAACCTGAAGGGAGTAACACCACAAAGTTCCGAAGAGCAACACTGCCATATGCAATGAAGAATGTACCCCATTCTTCCAATGAACCTTGTCTGCATTTGAAAGTGAATTAAATTTATTGGACCCTCGGGGCCATTCAAAAATAGAGTCTCCTCCCTCTTCCCGTGTTTTTTGGCCCAGAGGGAGCGGAGCAAAGTCAGCCATCTAACGATGGATCCGTATTTTTTTAATGCAGACAGGCTTCATTGCACGGAAGGCTAGCACTTCAATATTTAAATGAAATTGATGCATTCCCTGTTCTTCGCTAACATTATGAGCAAATGATTCTACAATATATTGGCAGCAAAGCAGACAAACGTTGAAAAATATTTCGTCAATTAAATATCACACCTATATGTTGGTGTTATTTATGCAAGGCAACAAATCCACGCTGATTAAAAATAAAATAAAAGAATGAACACACGCTGCTTTTGTTGTCGGGCAGAGATTTCTGCCTAAAGACATGATACAAAATGGAGGGACTGGTATTCTATACTGAACTTCAGAAAAGATCACTCACTGGGGTCAAAGAGAAAGAAAAGATCACTCAAGCATAAATTACCACCCTAATCAGATCACTCATTTGTAAGGAAGCTAATAAGTAAAATAAAATACATTTAAGTTATGCTTAAAAATCATTGCGGTAATGTTGTACCCCAAAGCGCATTGCGCAAGTGGGAGTTGCCTCCAGTAGCATGGAGGACTTCATGGGTTCGAGTCTGAACCCGGGCATATTTGAACGGGGTATGGGGCATATAGTTTAGGGAGTGAGTGTTGTGGAGTCTAGCTAGGGAGTGAGTGTGTGTCACTGCCCATGGGGCAGTTGTAGCTAAAAAAAGGGCAGTGATAACCCTACAGCAGATTCCTACACATTTCCATACACATCAGCTGTGTATGGCATGGAAAATGTGTAAGAATCTGCTGTACAAATATCATTTCCCAAGAAAAAGACAATACTTTTCCAGGTTTTCCTTCTTCAGTGTGCAGGGATACATTTACCACTTGGCTGTGGTTGAACAAAAGTTCAACACAGCAACTGAGAGCAGACAGCCCATCCCAAGGTGGGGCAAAAGTCAAGTTGCTGCGAAAATTGAAAAAAAAAAAAAAAAAACAAGAAAGACGCTACCACATTGGCAGTAATGAAAACACGATTTCACTTACCAATTGAGTACATCAGCAGGAAAGACCTTAAAACAACATGGGAATTTCAGTCAATCATGCAAGATACCGGTACAATTTCCGGTCTACTTTGTCCCTCTCTAAGAACTCCCTTTCTATGAGTGACTCAATTCTTTTCTTAATGACAACAGGATTAGGTAAAAAGCGTGACTGCAGCTGCTTCGTGACCTCAGCGACAATGTTATTGTGATCCAAAACCCTTCGAGACTTCATAATCCTCACTATGGCTGCTTCAATCTGAGGCTTCCTATCTTCCTCCACTCTCTGCCGGGTCTCCTGCTTTTCTGGCTCTGACTCCTTCTGTGCCACAACTGTTCCTATTTTAACTTTGTAGAACTTGCTTGAGAACTTATCATTGAAAAAGAAAGCATCATCTTCTGCTATGTCTCTGCTCATTGGCTCCTTTCGAAGAACATTTTTTCCCTTAACACAAGCAAGTGACTGGAGGCACCTCTTTAAATCGGAGGTGGGAATCTCTGTAGCTTGCTCTATTTCTTTGTAACTCAATCGGTCTGATGAATTGAATAGCATAAGAATGCACATCTGATAGGTGGAAACATTCAGTTCATGCTTCTGACCCTTCCCAAACGTTGCTTTGAGATCTGCTGTACCCATATTTGTCTGCCACGATAATCTCCGACCTGTGTGTGTTCCCAGATAGTATGTTCTGAATTTTTCACAGACCCCCATAATTTCTGCCGGCAAATTACAGGGGGTACTTGGCTGAGTTGGCCATGAGCCAGTTGTTAAAACCTGAACAGTTAGAGTTGGACCATCAGCAAAAACCTCAGGAGGTTGACTTGCACAGAAACCTTGCATTGTGTCTTGAGATGTCTTCATGTCTGTAAACATGCCTTCCAATTTAGAAGTAAATTGATACCCACATTCAGTCTTGAGCTTGACAATCAGGCTTCTCTCAGCGTCATCAGAAACAGTTTTTCCTGACAGAAGTCTCTTTGCTAAATGTTGTTTGTAGTATTTCTCAAAAACATCCTTCTCTTGAAGGTATCGGAAAAGCATCATAACCTTGTCAAGGACAGTCTCTACATCCTCTTCACTAAATCCTTTAAGGCCTTTGCGAAGCTTATCATCAACAAATAACGAAATAAACTCTGGAGATCTAGGATTCAAATTAATGAAGTATTCAAAGGATGAATTCAATGCATTTTGGAAAGTTTTGTCATTGTTAAATGCCTTTTCGATAATATTATCATATTTATCCTTTTCATCCAACAGACGCTGCACAAAGTCCACTGGATCCTTCAATCTTTCAGGATCAGTAACCAGTTGTTTTCCTGTTTCTCTAAGGTGGGAAGTCATCACATTTCTAATAGTAGAAAGTCCATCAGGAACCCGACGAAACAGGTTATACATACGTGCTAAAGCCTCATACTTGTCATGAATAAGCATATTGACCAAACCAGAGTTCTCCATGTGAACTAGTCTCTGCATGTGGTTTGCAATCATTTCCCTTTCTACCACATTGGTAATTTTGGCTTCACTTTTTGCATCCAAATATTGAGACACTCTCTCTATCTCCTCATTCAGCCTCCTCTCGGCTTTCTTCAAATACTCTCCACAATCACAACATTCAATGAACTGCTGAGATTCAACACTATAAAAATTTGCTGAAACCTCTAGAAATGGTTTCTCAAAGTCTTCTTGATAAACAGAAGGCCCTAAATCCATAAGCATTTTTATGATGTTCCTCATTAAGCCACGATTAATAACTTCCCCAGTGCGTTCTCTGTGTACAAGCTCTAAGAGTGTGCTGAGCAATCTAATCTGTATCTTGCTGGAATGAATGATATTATCCCTCCAAAGGTTCAAGCCCAGCTCATGAACAGGTGTTTTGTGATGAGTAGGAACAAAAGTTCGATCCATGTACATCAATATGTCTCGAATCATTTGCAGAGCCTTATTGTGTTCCCCCCATTTCCTGTTTAGCTCCTCAAGAAACAATCCTCCCTGTGCATCGTCTATTGATTTTGAGATTTCCTTCAGATGCAATGTCATGGTGGTCACAAGCCCGTTATACAGTTTCTCTCCATATTTATGCAGAACCATATTATAAGCATTTCTGAATTCAGAAAAAAAAAATCTTACTTGTCAGAAACGTAAGTGAATCTATCAATACACATCATCCATAGCAGCAGATAAGTAGTACATTACCAAAAGTGTTACAGGATCTGAAAAAAGATGCAGTTATAATTTTGTAATAGGGTTAAAGAATTTCGTAAGAATCTATTTGCAAAAGTCTGGATACTTCAATGACTGCAATTCAAGTCCAAGAACAAGATAACTTCTTCTGGGTAAAAGACTTTCCAATAGAAATCCCAAGTAATAAAGATGTGAAAGAATAAAATTCTATTATATCCAATAGCCACCAGGGTATTTATATCTCATAACTAATTTAATGGTAAATCATATGAGATTCAAAATTCTCTAGCCAGCCAAATCTACTAATAAATAACCTCACAGAGGAGCACCCATGTGTAGGATTGAACTAAAGGCTCATGGGGAATGTACAATTGATATATCCGAAGGCATGCCATTTTTTATTTTGGCTTCCTTCGGTTTTGACCTCTGAGATTCACTCAAATAGCAGAGGTTAATACAATAATTATTTTATGATGCACGTGCTGATGGGGAATATGGCGTAGAAGTATTGGAAGACCTAGTAGATGCAAATCTAAAGAAATGTAGAGGCACAAGCAAAAGGTGAACTTTGGTCTGTGGGATGTTAAGGACATAGAAAATAGTTTAGTTGTGGTTGTTATTATAAAGTCCTCAATCATCAAAAGTAAAGAAATTTGAGGGGTAGAGGAAGAGCTAAAAGAAGACAGAAATAGGACATCAGAAAATTGACAACTTCAAACGATTGACTGCCAAGATGTAATAGTTAAAATGCATTAGGGCTCTTGTATAGTTTAAAACTTCTCATGAGAGGACCTCAAGAAAGTTATTTGTCTTATAAGTTAAAATTAACCACATTGCTTGCGCCAAAAATTCACTTTTTCTATTATGTTCAGACCCCAGACACCACCAGAGACGATACCAACTCATTTAAAACACTTATGCCAGACAAGTATGCCATGCTACTTAAGTCACATAAACAAGGTTAAATTAAAGAAAGAAACAAAAAAGATAAAAATTTATAGGAACAAAACTACGCTAGATGCTTGATATGTATGTGAAAACCCAACCAGCACTGTCTTCTGATAACTGCCCTATATGTGAATAACGTCCTGACAAATTAAATATACAATCACAATAAAGAAGAAATTAAACTTGAATCTTAGCTTTCAAATATTCATCAACCACCTTAAACAGTCTTGTCCATAGTAAACCTGCTTCTATCACCTTCAGTCGGCTTCATTATCATTCTTTTAAAACCTTATATTCTGATTTAGTAATTTGAGACTATAAGAATAACCTTAAACTTCAAAGCTAAAGTGTCCATTAATCTACTAGTAAGGAACAACTATCTAGGTTTCTAAATCTCATATTAACCCTCACTAAAACATCCAGCAGTACACAACTATTTCCACTAAATCCCCGCACCCATCTAAAGAAATCCTTCACAATGTAACCATCTACATAAACTATTAAGCATATTTTCCACAGAAACATCAGTGCATACCTCAAATGAATCCCAAAAAGATGGCCAGGTTGCATAAGTAACAAGCTATAAATCATATCGTAGAAAAGGCTGCCTCATTTCATTAGGTGCTTCACCTCAAGATAAAGAGGTTCCAACTCTACATTCTTTCAAACTTTCTGAAACTATGGTAATGCGATGCTAATGCCCAGTAATGAATATGCAAGTTTGCTTTCCAACGATTGGACTGAGCCACACAGAGTGCAAGCCCATAAATGAATGATATGCCCACTGAAGTCCCAAAATGCCTCAAGATAGATATGAGACTCAATATTTAAGCATTACTCACAGGAAATATCTAAGGAACAGAAGTTTTATATATAGGACAACAAACCCCATAGGCAGAAATAATGTTAAAAGGAAATGACTAGCTGTTGTTTCTTGTGATGGTGTGAAACACGCTGGCTAGCTGGTATCTTCAATATGATGCGCCCATCTCTTAGACCCAACATCAACACTTCCAACCATTTTTCTCGCAACAAAAGCTGGGAAAGGACATGAAAGATAAATAGGGGTAGCACATATATGTTCGCTGGAACTAAAAGGGACTTGATTTCTTTTCTCTACAACCTTATGCAAGGGTATTTTAGTTCAGGCCTTCAGTGGAACTTAGGCATGATGGATTAAAACGATACTGAACCAGAAACTACTGCTCATGCCAATCACACTTTCTTCCAGCTTTGAAGGTTGGAAACCAGAACTGCAGACTTCAAAATCACTGATATAAAATCTCATGATTGTGTACAAAAAGTGCGGTAGATGTGATCAAAGAACTTGAACAACAATTTATCACCAATAACCAAAACTCTCCAAGCTTGCTTCCATCGAACGCCAGAAGTTCACCTCAGACATTCTGTAATAGCATGAAATGAAAGACACCAAAATGCCATGAATACAGCAAAAGATCTCGAACAATGGTCAATGCCCGTGAACCACAAGCCATCACACTTGCATCCATCATTTTAGAGATTGAGACGCTCGAGCTCATTTCTGACCCTCTTGAACACTGATATCAAAGTTAATCTCATGGTTCCCCAAAACAGACACTGGCTGTACCTGTATGACTAATGAGCTCAATCCCAAGAAAAAGGAGAAGTGAAGCCATTACTGAGCGGTGTCCCAGGAAGACCTACCTTCATTCTCAAAAGTCGCAGTATCAAAATGTACTGCTACTAACTGACAGCTAACTTTTTTTTTTAAAGAAGACCTCAAAACAAAAAGAATGGTTCAACTTTCTACTTACACGAGTTTACATAATGCCCTAACAAAGCTCCACCAAGAAAATAGCTGTGAAAGATGTGTTAAAAGATGAACAAACGACAGGTGAATGATGTAAAGAGAATGTTATGAGAGACGAGAGAAAGAAGATGAGCATTTTAATCTATGAAGTTAGGATTTAAACACACATTTATGAAACAGAAATCGAGCTATTTCCAATTCAAGAAGCATATGTTTCCATGTACTCACTGCATTTTAGCCTTTTCAATCAACAATACACTGTATCCAAATCTCCTTCGTCACTTAATGCATCATGCCATGTAATTTGAGCGGTATCATACTTCTCGCTTTGTGATTCACTTATTTTTCCTTTTCTTGATCAGTTGGCGGCTTGGCGCACTTCTCTATCTCTTCGACCTCGATATCCAAACTTAAATTGTGACATCCGACAACCACCGCCAACTGCAATCTCTACTCAAATGATGGGTTTGGGAAGTAAACCTATAAGCATCGCTCATCGAAACCAAAAAATGAAACTCTCGAAACAAACAATGGAACACCCAGTCCTTTTCTAGGACAGCAAAACACCAAATAAACGTTAAAACTGCCACAAGAAACTGAAAAACAGTAAACATTTACAAGTTAAGCTGATCATCACATGTCAGCATCATGAAATGATATGAACAACAGATTCCCAAAAAAATTCACACCATCCATTTTCTCAACAAATTCATAGTCACGAACTAACATCTACATAATCACCCGCTAATTAACAAAACTTCCAACGCCTTAAGCAGCAAGGCGGGACAAGATACCTGTAAAGCTCTTCGAAACTGAGGCCGCTGGCGTTGTGATTGTAGATCTCGTGGATCGCGTGCTCCAGCACCTTCCATGTCCTCTCCGCGTACTTGGGGTCCAACTCCACCCGATGCTTGAACGCCTCGATTTTGAACGCCTTCTTCTTCTGCGTACTCATCTTCCCCCCCACCCTCGTCTCCCCTCCCAAACAAGCCGACCGCAGACCAAGGCCAAACCCCCAATATCCCAAACAGCTCCCGGGCAAGCGCAAATCGGAGGATCGATCGGAGGCAAACAAGGGAGCGATTCGGAAGGGGGAATCGGATTGGGAGGAAGAAAGGGCTGGAATCTGATCGAAACCCTAGACGGGAAATGGTGCTCCGAGCAGAGCAGTTCGAGCGAGCGAGAGAGGGAGCCCAGCTTCCGATCTTCTCTTTTTTCTTTTTTGCTTTTGATGTTTTTGGGTTTGTAGCTTTGCCGTGGGGGGAAGGAGAGGCATGTCCACACGCGAGTCCGAGATGAGACGCTGATGTCAAAAAGGCTCCTACTCTTTGCTCTGCTATGGCCCATGGCAGGGCCCACTGCTCTCTTCAATGATTGACGATCTTACTCAATGTAGGACCATAGTTTGCCCACGTTGAACAACTTATCGAGTGCGTCGGGCATGTCATGTAGGTGCACTTTGCCCCAAAAGGGCTATATGACTCGATTTCTAAGTAGTAGCATGCTACAATTACAATAGGTGCCCACTGTACATGAAGTAGATGTGGTTGTCAAAAACTAACAACAAAAATGACCAATGTTCCCCACAATGGCTAAGACGAAGCACAACTTGAACCATGTAACAAGAAGAGACAATGGACAATCAACTTTCACATACACACGATGATTAAGGTGCTCTTGGAGGCGCCCTTGAAAGTTAACATTATAATCATAGTTAAATAACATATTTTTTCGAGTATTTAGGGTTGGCAGATGTTATGCCACTATTCAAGCCTATTTTTTGCCAATTCATTTCTAAAAAATAGTGGTCCTCATACTATTTTTTTTTATTCCATCCAAGTTCTCTTAAGTCTTTTTACCTACTTAACCTACACTCCCTCGACTTTTTCATTTAAATGTGTTAACTTTTATGAATATATTTATTTTGTATCTTATCTATCTCACTTATCAGCTTTAGCCTTTTCGTTTTTAATATTAATCAGTAGAATACAAGCAGCCGCGTAGGCCCGATTCATTTCTTGGTCCGTGTGGAAGGGCAATTCTCTGATGCAATTTAGCGCTGATGGCCAAACCCAAAGTCTCCACTGTTTCAATAGGAACACGAGGCACACCCCAAGTGACAAGCAATGCAGACCTCTCTGGAAGCCCTCACCCTCAAGACGGGTCATCCTAGATTTAAGGGAGGAGATGGTTGAAGATGGGGAAGAGGCAGAGGGGGCAACATCTCTACCATTCCAAACCAGAACCTCTGCGTGAGTTCTAAGCTAAGCAGCGGGGGGCGACCTCCTAATTATAAAGTTGAGGCTTCTGGCCGAGCAAGAGACATCAGTTTGGAAGAAAAATCTCTCTTTTTTTCGCCATGGAGAGCGTTTCTCATCACTCTTTGTTCGGTGGCGCTCTGTCCACTGCATTCCCTGCCCGGTTCCAGGTTCGTCTTCTCACTGCGTAATCCAAACTTCAGTTTTTTTCTTCATTGAAAATCATTTGTCAACTGTTCTTTTAACAGTCTGACAGATTTTTGTTTATTGGATTGTCATGGTATTTCAGGATTTGAGTAACATTCGCGACGTTCCAAACCATCAGGTTTGCATGTTGTTGCCTACTTTTTACTTTACGCATTAACATTAAATTCAATTTTTTCAACTTTTTTATAGTTTCGCATGGTGGTTCGATTCTTTTATTATTAGTGGCTTGTTACTTGTGGATTTTTTATGGTGGTTGGTGGAATTAGTAATCCTGTGTTGTTGTTTTTCTTTTAAAGGAAGCATTTGCTGATCCGTCACGCGACGAGAGCCTGATAATTGAGCTTTTAGACTTGAAAAATGAAGTTGAAGATGCTGGAAGTGCTGCCTGGTTTCTTAGAGATCTTGCTGTTGAACAAGATGCAGAAGGCAATATGGTGAGTCATTAGTTTGGGCACTTTGTTATCTCATGCATGTCCAGGGTGATATGAAGCGGATATTGTTCTATCCTTTCTAAATTTTTGTCTAAAATTACACCTCATCACTCATTTTTTTATTTTATGAACACGTTGACTTATCGAGCAGTGCGTGAAAAAGTGTATGTATTGAATGCCATATTCTCATTTCTTTTGATAGGTCCTGGAGCACTCAGGTGGAATTGAGGAGATAGTTGGCTTGAGTTACAGAAACATTCCTATAGTAGTCACTACTGCAGTTGGGCAGATGGTAGGATGTTTATAGTAAAGCCAATGCAGCTTTCGTTTGAATTTTGTCATAAGTTCCTAGTTCTTGCTGGGTGGCATTAATCAGTTCTAGCATGGTCTCTTGGCGGAATGTATTGTCAAACTGTCTGGCATTGCCTTCAGCCATGAGTTCAAATCTTAGTTATTCGGTGTAATAGTGTCTTAAGGCCTGAAGAGTTTAAGTGGATAATTAGGCTGCCTGCTAATGCAAAAGTAGTGCTGAGCCTCTGTTTTCTTTGCTTACTATAGTATAGAATTGGGAGTTTGCCTGCCGGTAAAATATGGTGGACCTTTGTTTATCTACTGCCAAGATATAAGGTCTATGGCCTTACTGAAGCGGATTTTTCATTTTTCTTTTCGATACTGATTTTAAATATGTTGTGCTACACATATTTTATGCCTTGTAATTATGTTTTTCCTTGTGTTTAGGCCGTTTCCAAGGGTAGGCAAGGTAGAGAAGCACAAAATATTGTGAGGGTAAGTATGTTTAATTAGTGTTCTTTATACTATTTTAGATTTTAGATATTCATATGAACCTCTAGTCTTGTTTTTGCAGGTATACCTAGCAAATTTAAGGTTGAAGGGAGTTGCTACCGATGTACTCATCACTGCATATGAGCCAATTCTGATAAAGTAAGTTTTATTGTTGGCCAGTGAACATTCCTATGATCGCTAATATTGTGCATGAATACCTACATTCCAATTGATGTCAATCCTTCTTGATTTTCATTTGCCAAATAATTTCTGTGACGTTAATGGTTATTATTGCATGACCAGTTTGTTAACGTAATTTATCTTTACTTGTTAGTTGTAATATTTTCAATTTGAAATTTTTTTTTAACATTAAATCATGTTTAATCTTTCGAACTAAAATTTTTACATAACTCTTTTTGAGTTGCTACTTGCTAATGTGATGATAAATCAAATAAAAAAGTGAGCTTTTGCAAAAATTTGTGCAAGTTCAGGACTGGTTGTGGGACATTATCATTTCCTTATCTAGTCATACTTGCTATGAAGGCACAAAACTTTAAGCTATGACATAGAGTGCTGCTAGGGTCCTCCAACCAGTGGTCCACTGTGTTTTCCCCAGTTTTAGTCACTTGTTCAATTTGTGTTTGTACCAGAAGGCAGCTAATTAAATCAGTCCATGCCAGATCCACGTGGTCTGAGAGAACAATGGACCTATAGCATTTTTCTTTGGCATAAATATGGAAGTAGGCCAAAACTCATGGAATTTTTTGGCTTCAAGTGGCGGCTTACGCTACAGTTGAAAATATACTCATGCTGATAAGTGTACAATTTAGGCATTTAAGTTGGCGTACTCAACACCAGTTTTTCTTTGCCGTTTCTTAGACAAGTGGATAATGAACGTGAGCAGTTAATATTATAGAGAAAAACCTCTAGAAAAGCTTGTGAACCAGATGTCTGAATGTGTTTATTGCATTAGCTGAAAATGGTTTTGATATTTATTTGGGTGGGAAGTTTTTGGCTAAGTAAGACTGTGGATTGGATAACTTGGGAACGGTATTCTTCAGTGCCAGCTAGTTTCACTGAGGATGGAAAATCTAGATATGGAACCTGCTCTAACTTTATTTTTCAAGCAACATGTAAATACTTTACCTTCATGTTTCAACCTGAACTGTAAACACCTGTGATCTTGATGTCTGCATTCCAACGTGGACATGTTTTTTACTAAAGGCCTATTCTGTCTCATCTTCTTTGAAGAATAACGAGTAAAACTTCTTGAAGGCATAATCAGCACGGCCTAACTGAAGGACTTCTACTTCCTTTGTCTATAATTGTCCACAAAACCTGGTTTGTTGCTTGATTGGAAAGCCTTGCTTTGACTATTGGTTTTTTTTGCTATCTTTGACTATTGGGTTGCTTTTCTTGTATATCTATACTCAAACCCGACATTATCTTAGTGCCAGGACAATATATGTTGTTCAAGATATGATAATAAATAAAATACTCGAATTGTATGTTTTGATAAACAGTTGTTGTTAATAGCCAAAAGTTCTGTGACATTCATTAAAATTTAAAAGCAAGGAGTTAGGAGTAAAAATATCCTTGTTCCATTTTACACCGATTTTTACTAGTGGTTTGAGTATTTCAGTTTGTTCTGAGGGCAGTGAGAAAAGGTAATGTAATTGTTGTTTCAATGTAATTAATGTTGAATGTAATTGATTGATGCCTACTTTACTGTATCTTCCCTTGTGTACTTTTAGGAGACCAGGCTGCTAGATCCTCTCCATCAATATCTCATAGATAATTATCTGGAGTTGATTGATGTTCTTGTTAGCCATTTTTTATTCCAATAAACTTGTGTAAGTTTTTGGAGACATGTTGAAGAATGCTAACTTGAAAAGAAAAAAGCTTTTGTATAATTTAAATGCAAGCCATAGGCACGGAAAAGTGACTGAGCCATGAGCATGAACAAGTGAATTGCAAAAGTGATATTTGTATTGTCAACTGCTCTAGACAAATGCATTTATTGCATTAGACTGAAATATTTATAGTTGGTCGGTCTTATTGCTATTAGCATCTCTAGGCAAATGCATTTTGGTTAACTGTTTTTTAGTTTATCATTCTGTAAATATTACCATGCTTTTCAATATCTTGTATAATGAGTTCGATTATAGAATGACATGTAATGGTGGATGTTCTTACTAATTAATTAGGAAATCCTCATGCTTTTTCACTGTGTATAACTTGATGATTTATGTTCTTGCAAGAGACATTAATAAAACGGTCACCCAATGACTCTTTGTTTGCCATGTTACAGCCCCCTTAGCGAGAGTGCTCAGGAAGTAAGAGCTGGACTTGCTGTCCCTGCCGTGCAATCTGGGTGCTTGCCAATGTCAGAGGTCTTTAAAATGGCAGTTTCCAACTTTAAAGTTCATGACTGGAGTCTGTTTGGTTCAGGAGCTTAATGAAGAAGTATCAAACCGTTACATCCTCATGCATGCTGCGGTCGAGCAATCAAGTTTTCTGATTTAGATCTTGACTAGACTCTTCTTGTTACCTAAGATTCTGTCCTAGCTGATTTTTTGTTTGACAGTATAGCTGTCAAGTATTTATTAGTCTAAATTATTTTGTTAAGTTTCATAACTGCCTTACAGTATGAAAATATTATGCTTCACTTTTATTTCAATATCCAATTCAAAAACATATTAACCTGTCTTGCTTGATTCAAACTTTTAGAATCACACTCTTATTAATTATCATGAAAATATTTTGTTTAAGTGGTGATAATACTAACTTTTTTTGTTTTTACTTGTACACAGTATTTCATACTGAAGACTCAATTTGCAAATTGCAGATATGAAAAAAAAAACTGCAGATCATTTCTAATCATGAGACTTTTGCACTCGTTTTGCACGTTTTGTTCATTTGAAGCTAAAATTAACCGGAAGCTCTAATACTCATCTTTCAGTTTTTCCCCTTTCTTCCATGTAAGGGGTTGCTGCCCATTGAGGATGCCATCAATCATCCCACACAATTTCAAGCGAAGTCATCCATCCAAGTGTTGTATAGCTTTTCACAAGTCGGCTTCGGTGGCCTCTTGCGGATCAACGTGTTTAGATAAAGAAGGGTCTTTTTCTGAGCCACTTTCCCTTCATTAAATGTACAATCAAGTTGCAAAAGAAAGCGCTTTTCCTAACCATCCTCGAGAGGAGATTCACTGGACAAGCAGCATTAAAAATTTCCTTTCATTCCTATATGCATGCTTTCTTCTCTATATAAGAACTCCTCTGCTTTTAATATTTTTCTATGTTTTAAATAAAAAAAATACGGTTCTATGTTTTAAATAAAAAAAAATACGGTTTGAATCCCGTCTATACGAGTCCATGATCACGCAGGCCTTCATGAGTAGAGATAATCTGGCCCGTCCACTTTAAATCTGACGATAAGCTTTAATACAGGGACAGAAATATTCGAATCCCTGCCTGCCCTGCGGACCGTCGTATCTCAACCTGACGGCAGCAAGATCGTCTAGACTCACGCTGACGCGCGTGATTTCGTGCTCATGTTGACTTTTTTAAAATAGTTTTGCCTTTTGAATTTAGCGTAATGCTGAGAAGTCTCAAATCGCCCTCTATTTGGTGTCCACTGCATTTCCCGCCAGATTTCAGGTTCGTTTTCCCTTCCTAATCAAATTTTTAAGTTAACTATGTTGTTTTCAATCTAACATAATTTTTTCTTGCATTACTTATGGTATTTTAGGATTTGAGTACCATTTTACTCAAATCAGGCGTGCGTGTTGTCGCCTACTTTTACTCATAATTAGCAGTAATATGAAGTTTATTTTCCTCTATAAACAGTTTGATTGATGCTCTTTCGATGTGACCATCTCATTTTTAGAGGCTTGTTACTTGTACGTTCATAATCCTTACATCTCGTTTTTAGTAGAGATGTAACTACTACTTTCGGATGGAGGGAGTAATTCTTGTTGGTTGCATCTAATATGCAAGCCTTTGTTGGGTTTTTTACTTTTTCTTCTAAAGGAAGCATGACCTGCTAATTTAACTTTTAGAATTGAAAAATGAAGTCGAAGATGCCGGAAGTGCTGTTTGGTTTCTTAAAGATCTTTCTGTTGAGCAAAATGAAGAAGGAAGAATGACTAGAGTGCAGAATATGCGTTAGTTTAATGTTTTGTATGTCGAGGATGATATTAAGCGGATATTGCTATCTCCTTCCTCCATCTTGGCCTTAAACTGCCTGGCATTTGCTTCAGAGATGTGTTCAATCTTTGTTCTCTGGTATAATAGTGTATCTTGATGCCTGAAGAGAATTGGGAGTCTGCCTCCAGTGCAAAATGGTGGTGCACCGGTTTTTACTGTCACTACTGCAGAAATTTGGCATATGAGATGAGTCCTTACTGAAGCTGATTTTGGTTTTTGCTTCTCAGTATACCTTTTAAATCTATTGGCTTTTGTAGATCATGATTCGAAAATATGTTTTGCCTTGTGTTTAGGCCATTTACGAGGGTAGACAAGGCAGAGAAGCACAAAATATTGTGAGAGTAAGTATTTTTACTTGAACTGTTTATTAATATAATATTCTGGAAGTTTATATGATTTTGTTAGTCATGTTTTTGCAGGTATACCTAGCAGCAAATATAAGGTTGAAAGGAGTTAATACTGATGTACTCATCACGGCATATGAGCCAATTCTGATAATGCAATTGTTGGCTAGTTTGCATTCCTCTGATGGCTAATATATGCTACTTGAATCCCTGAAATGACCAATTAATTGAATTCGTCATGTTCTTTATTGTTCAAATGATTTATTTGACATTATCACATTAACAGTTATTATTAATTGACAGTTGTTGATGTCTTTTTGTTTTACTTATAAACTGTGACCATTAATTGGAAATTAAGTCTTATAGAAGATTAAATGGGAGTCCTTGCTATTCCATGTTTTTTAATAGGAGTAATTATATTGTTGAAGAAAAAAGAAAGTTATAGCAATCATTCGCTGTGAGTTCAGGAATAGTTGTTAATCAACATTTAATTCTTATCTGGTCATGCATATTCTGAAGGTATATAACTTTAATCTATGGCATAGAGCGCTGCTCTGGATGATGCACGCAATTATCCACTGTGCATTCCCCAGTTTATTATTCAGTTTTCCCATTTGTCTTTTCACACAAGTGAGGATAATCAAATAAGTCTGGTTAAAAAAAGGGCTGCTAATAAATCAGGCCATTCAGATTCATGTGGTAGGAGGAAACAGTGGATATATAGTTTGTATGGGAGAGGTATATAGGCACTGCCGCCATGGAATGAGTTTTTAAACTTTAAATGGTGGCCTACAAGACAGCCATTATAGATTCTTTTTTCAAATTTTTTTGCTAAATGCCAAGAATAAACTCATGCTTTTAATACTGTTATATTTAGGCATTTAAGTTAGCATATTCAACACACAGGTTTTATGTTCTTTTTTTTCTTCTGATAAATGGAGAATAAACATGGAGTCTATCACGTGGATTTCTTGTGCTATGTGATTTATGTAGAGTTGATTACGACAGGTTCTCTGATCTTCAACAAGGAAAACCATCCCCTTGAATTGTTGTTCATATTGTCTTCTAAACTAGGAAAACTGAAGAGCTAGTGATAGGTTTTGATCAACATTGGTTGTTAAAAGCCAAAAATTCTATGTGATTCATCAAAAGCAAGGATTAGGAGTTCTCACTGAATTAAAAACGTTCATGTTGGCATTTTTACTCTGATTTTAACTATTATTTTAAAGTGTTACAGTTTTTTTTTAAGGTTTTTCGCATGGGGGCTGTGAGAAAAGGCAAGGTTAATTGTTGTTTATCGGTAATTATTGGTAAATCTAATTGATTGACAGGTTACTTTACTCTGTACTCCCCATTAAAATTATGTACCTAATTGTCTGGAAATGATTCATGCTCTGGTAGATATACTTAGTTCCCTTAATCTCGTGTAAGTTGTTTTCAAACATTTTGAAGAGTGCTAAGTTAAGTCGAGAAGCTTTGTTTCCCATACCCGAATTTAAACACAAGCCATAAACCCGAGCAATTGGCTTGCAAAGTAGTTACCAAAAAACAGGTGACTTGCACAAGTGATATATGTGTAGTCAGCTGATCTGAATGTTCAGATTGCTTTTTTAATGGCAGGGCTTATTGTTATTATCATGGATTTTGGTTCCTTAATCGTCCATCAGTTTTTCCTTTTCCAATGCTACCTGTAAATATCGGTATGCAAAAGATATAGTGAAAAGTACAACATATCTTGTGGTAGGGCTTGATTAATCATAATCATAATCATAATCAATTAGCACCTTTTCCCAACTATTTGGGGTCGGCGACACGGACTTTACTCCTTCATTCCAGCCTGTTTTGGGCTACCTCTTTTCTAAGAGATAGTAAAATCAAATCCTTTCTTATTAACTCCATCCAATTTCTCTTAGGTCTCCCTCTCCCTCTTTTAGCATCGTTTACTTGTATCCCTTCTAATCTTCTCACAGGGGCATCTAAAGGTCTTCTTTGCATATGCCCATACCAACGTAACCTACATTCCCTCAGCATCTCCCTTAAAGGCGCTACTCCTAGGCTCTCACGAATATATTCATTTCTAATCCTATCTCTTCTAGTTATCCCACTCATCCACTTTAACATTCTCATTTCGGCTACATTCAACTTATCTATATGACTCCTCTTTGGTGCCCAGCACTCCGCTCCATAGAGTATTGCAGGCCTAATGGCCGTCTTATAGAACTTGCCTTTAAGTCTTTTTGGAACCCGCCTATCACACAACACTCCCGAGGCTGCTCTCCACTTTACCCACCCCGCATTTATCCTATGCACCACATCACTATCAATATCCCCTTCTTTATGGATAATGGATCTTAAGTAACGGAATTGATCACACCTTGGCACTTCTTGTCACGCCCCGAAATCCCACACCTCGATCGGAGTGCGGAAGCCAATCAATGATATACATTTGGAGGTAGAGATCCCGGGCGCGAGACCGAACAGTCGATTTCACCATCAATTACGATCATCTCAAAAGGATGTGTAATCGGTCATGCCCATAATCAGTGCAATACAAATACAAACATTAATGAATACTATGGAATGGAAATTTACTTAATAATACTGATAATAATCCATTTAAGAAAGTCAAATCAAATAAACCTATAAATCTATGGCACACAATTGCCATTAAATGTCATAAGCATCAAATAAGCAAAGCAAATAATATAAACTCTAAGTCTTCACGGCTCCTGCGACCGCTTCACTACTGCAACTTCCTGATCTCAAATTCCATTTGCGCCTGCATCAGAGGATGCATGAGTATTTCATAGAAACACTCAGTAGGATGTAAAAACCCACTGAATTAGGACAAACAATATGAATAGGATAAGAATAACAAAGGTTTATGAAGATGCCGCAACATCTGGACTAAACCAAGGATTTATACACCTGAAAGGTTAGTCAATAATAATTCCAACCCGCAAGTAGGGAAAACAACAATAAGGCTCCTACTACACATATGAGTAAGGAGGGAATGATAATCATACTAAAAAGCTCCAGACATTAAAAGTGAAAGGAGTACAATTTCTGCTCGCTGAACCGATCACCCGCAAGTGACTATACCAGAACCACCCTAGGGGTCCTCTTTTTGGAACCCTGCCATGCGTCTAGGATGCTGGCCCCACCAGTGCTTACGGACACGATGGGCGGAGACTGAAGACCTTCCGTAATGTCAACAATCTAACGTACGTATGTTGCCTCTTTTTGGGCAGTATGGAACCGCAGTACCACAAATATTAGTGACCCCGCAAGATCAAGCAATGGCATAATGTGAGCATACTATGAATCCACTTCCGGAGAGAGTCCCGCAAGACCTCTAGTGGAGGAATCAATCAAATAATCATGATGAATAATAATTCAAAGAAATAGAGGCCGCAACGCTCTAACCACATAAGGTATCAATCACCGGAACAGACTCACATACAGAGTATAAGTAGGAATGTCACACAAAGAGAATAACACAATCCATACATACGTTCATGCTCAGCCCTAGATGGAAATTCATATAGGTCTTATTGAAATATATAAATCAGAGACAAGGTATTAATGAGTCCTAGATGATTTGGATTCCAAACGGAACCTCAAACCGACACAAGCGCTTTATCTTCAAATACACGATTACGGTTTTCTTAACATAGGTATTACCCATCTATCATATTAACCATAACCCAACCTTACTGTGATAATCATAAGGATATAGTCTAGTATTAGTTACTAGCACGTCATATCATCTTCACATCTTATTAAGTGGTTTTACTTAAGTACATAGTATTTTCACTTAGATTCTGCTCACTGTCTTATGCACAACAGTCCCCTTCCGGCGGCTCCCAGACACTGTACAGTTAAGGTTATCTTCTGAAATTTTTACTGAGAATACCCTTGTGGGTCTAGTTTCTAACCCCACCGGTTTTATATTTTTCTGATATCATATGAATTAGTTATGAATTATTTACTGTCGACTGTCCGTGCAGAAACAGTTCTGGCCGAAAGTGGAACACATGATTAAACTTTAATATTCTTATTCCGAACCACTTATAGATGATAATTTACTCATGATAGATGATAGTACTCCCCTCCTAGATTAATTACAGATCCTGAAATTAACTAGGATTACCAAAAGATTCCCTTTTATCATGTTTCTCCCCATATAACACAATCTTAGACCAAATATCTTTCAATTAAGTCGATTTAAGCAAAACGATCATTAAAGCATAAGACTCAATCATTAGACATCATAATCAAAGCAATATCAGAACTTTTATCTTCTGTAAAATTAATAAAGCATCCAACTTTGATCTGATTTACCATCTAGACATGAAGCATGAAGGCATATATGCATGTATCGCAATACACATGGAAAACAAGACATAAATCATTAATCCCGCAAGATTCAAAGCAATACTCCAAGGAAATCAGTAAGAACACTCATCATATAATGTGAGAAAAGAATAAGAAGAGAGGGAAAAACCATCCTACTCTTTATCACCAAAAGACGTCGCCTTTCTACGCGATGTTCGTCTCCTCCGCTTCCTTCAAAGCTTCCCGATCCAAGCTCTTGAGCAATTCCCACTAGAAGAGGTCTTCTAAGAGAGGGATGAACGTGGGAAGGAGAGGGGAAAGCCTCTGGACGTTCTAGGGTTTAGTTTTAAAAAGCACAAGCCTAGACTCTATGGGTTTATATAGAGTTTTTAGAAGATCTTTGCCCAATCAATTCTACCATATCTTGGGCACTTTCCACCAATGGGAGAGTCCCTAAATCACCCTAGGAACGTGCAATACAAGTCTAGTTAGGATATGACATCTTTCCCAATCAAATCCGCCTCAAAATTAGGTTAGAATTCGCCAAACCGCAACTGGCGATCGATCGTGCAATACGGCGATCGATCGTCCTGCGCTGTTTACAAACTGCGCGATGGCGCCGATCGTAGCCGATCGATCGTGTTCCATAAGCCGATCGATCGTTTTTAGCGCGATCGATCGTGTTTATTCAATTTCCCATATCTTTTTACTCCGAACTCTAAATCACACAAAATTGGTGTCGTTGGAAAGCTCTTCTCACCAACTTTAATTTAAACAAAGCACCACACGGTCAAATCAATCATTAAGAGGGTTAAATTTCAGTTTTAAGATACTTACTAATTTTTCGGATGTTACACTTCTTGCCCATCTATTTCAACTAGGGCTCTATCTATAGTTCTACCTTCCTTAAAATTAAATTCCATGCACTCTGTCTTAGTCGTACTTATTTTAAAACCTTTTGATTCTAGAGCATCCCTCCACAATTCTAATTTTGCATTTAAACCTACTTTACTCTCATCAATTAAAACTACATCATCTGCAAAAAGCATACACCAAGGTACATTATCTTGCAAATGACTAGTAAGCTCATCCATAACTAAAGGGAAAAAATATGGACTTAAGGCTAACCCTTGATGAAGACCTACCGTAACCGAAAACTCCTTAGTTTCCCCCCCAATAGTCCGCACACTAGTCACAACCCCTTCATACATATCCTTTATGATATCTATGTAACTTCTTATGACACCCTTCTTCTTCAAAACACTCCAAATAAGCTCTCTCGGCACTCTATCGTAGGCTTTTTCCAAATCTATGAAGGCCATATAGAGGTTTTGATTTCTATCCCTGTACCTCTCAACTAACTGTCGTAGCAAAAATATAGCTTCCGTTGTTGACCTCTCTGGCATGAAACCAAATTGATTCTCTGATACTTTAGTAACTTTTCGCAAACGCCCTTCTAATACTCTCTCCCATAATTTCATAGTATGCCCCATAACTTTTATACCTTTATAGTTTGTACAACTTTGGATATCCCCTTTATTTTTATATAAGGGTATGAGGGTACTCCTCCTCCACTCCTCTGGCATCCTCTTAGACTTCCAAATCTTGTTGAACAAATTAGTCAACCAAGTTAAGCCCACACCTCCTAGTGCCTTCCACACTTCAATAGGATTTCCATCGGGCCCTAGAGCCTTGCCTTTCTTCATCTTCCTTAACGCATCACCTACTTCCTCTATGGAGAATCTCCTAAAATAAGTCATCTCTTTAACAAGACTAGACTCAAACTCTATCCCACTACTATAATTCTCATTCAATAAACGCTTAAAATACTCACGCCATCTCTCCCTAATTTTCTCATCTTTCACTAAGACCCTTTGATCTTCACTTTTAATACACCTAACTTGCTCTAAGTCCCTACTCTTCCTATTCCTTAACTTGGCTAACTTATAAACATCCCTCTCCCCCTCCTTCGTCCCTAGCCTATTATATAAGTCATCAAACGCCTTAAATTTAGCTTCACTCACTATCTTTTTAGCCACTCTCTTTCCCTTAACATATCTTTCCCAATTCTCTTAATTTTTACATTTTTGCCACTCTTTAAAGAAGCCATTCTTTTCCTTTATGACTCTTTGGACTTCCTCACACCACCACCACCAAGTTTTTTTCTTAATGTCCACTCTCCTCCTCACTTCACCAAGTACTTCTTTTCCCACTTTTTTAATGCACTTAGCCATGCTTCCCCACATCATTGTTGGCTCCTCAATTAAATTCCAATCCCCTTCAAACCTCAACATCTCCATAAAAGTGCTGAGCATCTCACCTTTCAAGTTCCACTACTTGATCCTAGGCTCCACTTTATCTGAACTTCGTTTTTTTCACCTCTTTATGAGAACATCTAAAACAACTAATCTATGCTAAAGTGCTATAGGTTCACCGGGTATAACTATATTTTTACCCCTTGATTATATAACTATATTTTTACAGATTACTAAGGAGCCTCTCGTGCTTTTTTAACTATGTACCTTATGATTTTGTCCTGTGAACCTTGTATGTTTTTGTAGTTGCAAGAGATATTAATGAAAACTGTCACGCAATGACACTCCTTGTTTGCAATGCAGTCCCCTGAGTGGGAGTGCTCAGACAGTAGGATCTGGCCTTACTGTCCCTGCCATGCAATCTGGGCTTGCTAATGTCAGATGTCTTCAAAATGGAGGTTTCCAGCTTCAAAGTTCATGACTGGCGTCTGTTTGGTTAGAATCCTAACGAGGTATCAAACCGTTAACACGTTACATTCTCACACATGCTGAGTTATGCCATCTATCAATTGAGTTCTCTGATTTAGATTTTGACTGGACTTTTCTCGTGTTTTAAGGTTTCATTTGATGTTTGAGCGTATTACTTAGCTGAGATTCAATGTTCATCAAGCATTACTTTTTGTATTTACGGTTCATAACTGGTTTATGCTTCACTTATACTCCCTCCGTTCATATGTACGTTTAAAAATATTCATTGTTACAAAATAATGTTTACATTTTGCCAAATCACGTGATTTCCTCTTCCAAAATTGGAGGAGACTTGGAAGGATTGACTTGAACTTGGTTGTTGGATGGGATGTCGAGAGAAGGAGTCATGTGACTTCCTTGCGCCTTCATGGTCTAATAAAAATGAGAATTTTCTCAAATGTACACAGTGTTTTGGAACAGAAGGAGTAGAAAATCCTACTCTATAATGATTTGAATTTTCTAAATTAAACACTTGGTATGTGTCTCATTAAAATATCATATTCCCTCATATCACTTTTAATTGAGTCAATTAGCAAAAATAGTGGGCCAAAATTAGATGATATTGTTCCCTAATTATTCTCCGACTGTCTCCGGCTGCCCAGCAGCAACCTTAGGTAAAGGTGGCTTGCTCGCTTGGAAAGCCTAGGCTATCAGTGTGGACCTCTCTTTTCAATAAAAAGTTGACCAATTATGTAACCGTCTCAATTAAAAGTGACTGAAGGGAGTACTTGATAATACTATATGCATACACAGAGCAAATTTCATACTGCGACTCATTTTTTATTGTACGTACTTGGTACTCGGTATTGCATGTTTTTGGGGCTCAGTGCATATGTTTTCTCAATTTGTGTACTACATAGATGAGGAAAAGAAGTTCCAAGATCAAGTATATCTTGTTAAAAACTATGTGGGCCTCAATGAGCCCGTAATGAATGCCCGTTTTCGGGCCCAATTGCCGCCTAACCGTTAAACAATGAACGTGTCCCCTATCAGCTTTTGCTTGGGGAACAGCTCTAGTTAGTGACTATAATGTGTACGTAGTAAATGGGACGTGGCCCACTTTGACCCTTTTCATCAATCCGAAAGCAGTGGGCCTGCTTTCTGACGCTGTCCACTAGATATAGACAAACTATCAGTCGCTGTCATGTGGGCTCCAACGCTGTGGCCCAACAGGCCCAATAATTTAAAGCCGCAGACGGAAACGGCAGGTGGTGTGTGTAACTCGTGGCGGTAATATTGGGCGAGGTCCAGTGTAAGGATTTGTCGGCCCACTTGGGCCCAAGTCGGTCGATGGCGTCAGCCACAAGGGTTGTGAGGTAGCTGGCGTTTTAGAGATTCCTATGTGTTTCGCACACCAAGCTGGCCGTGTATCTTACCATTCATCATCAATTAACATGTTAGAGCATGTGGGATCTGATAATAGAAAAAGGTATGCGATTTAGGCTTAGCTACCTCACAGGCAGCTCGACATGCAGGATATGGGGTCTACTAATCCTGATCAATATAATTGGTGGGAGAAATTATTTAGTATAATCGTGACAATATTCCATAGCACTAAAAAGTCATCCATCTTAGTTATCAACGGTGCACACCTTATAAATATGCATTTAAATGAATTAGTGTCAAACAGATAGAAAGCACATGTATAATGTGTGCAGCTTTGATCTTGAAATTTGGCGGTTCCAATAAAAGTGGCATAAAAGTTAATGTAGGCTGCCAGTTAGGCCCAATAATTTCTAGATTGGTGGAAGCCATAATTCGTGAATGGCGAGGAGATATACAACCAGCGTGGTGTGAGACGCACATTGATTGGTGGAGGCCATAATCAGATAGATTGTATGTGTGATGATGTGGCAGTGACAGCAGGACAGGAGAAGGACAATTCCTTTTTGGGGTTGGACAGGTGGGTCCCATCACGGCGGCAACTTAGCTGTCTGGAATAAAGTCGGCTGCCGGGTATCTGCCCGTCTGGGTTGTTCGGAATTTGAGATCTACCCAAACCGGATTGCTCGTCCGGATAAGCTTCTCAAATAATGAACTGAGGTCTACTAGCTTTAACCATGACGAAGGTACGGTAATCCAGTTTGATCACTAAGAGAAAAATGTTTTAAAACATTTGTTCTCGCTAATAAAAAAATTAAGACATAATTGAATGCAAAATTATAAGATAATTTATATTTTTTATAATCTATATATTCGTTGTACACTTAATCATCAATGGTATTGGTTTTAAAGACAGTTACAATCTGATAATTTTAGTTCAAGAGTGTGAGGATCATTTGAGAGTTGGTCTTGTATGCAGCCAATATTCGACTGAGTCAAGTTCAAGATAGCAAATTCACAACTTGACTTGGCTCATTATCATTATTGAATGCAAATAATAGCCCCAAAGAGGCCCTTATGCAAGAACCAATAGTGATTACGTAAATGCTAGATTTTTTCAAAGTTTCTCTGGTCTTTTTGAGCCACTTTTTAATGTCGATTTTATGGGTTTCTATCTATATTTGGATTACTATCTAACAGGATTGATCAAATCGTAATAAGTAATAACATTTAGTGCAATTAATTGGTTTAGCCTTTCTATTTGAAATGTGGAGGAAGATATGTTTGTGAAGTACAAAGTGTGGATACCAATCCATTTCTTCTTTTCTATCTTTCTTTTCTTTCCACCCGGAATGTCTGTTCCTTGACTGCGCAAGATCCACTTTAATCAAACTTTATGCGGTTAAAGCCAAATGAGGCAGCATTTTCTATACTGCACTTATGATAGGGATCAGATTAGTGATTGATGCCGATCGACCTAATCCTCTCTTGCTGCCTCTCACTATTTTATTCTAAACCTGGGCCCCATTTGGAACAGCATACTTCCCAATTTGGTCAGCTCCAAAAATTTGCAACAAAATTAAAAATCTAGTTCTAGCTTATGACATAAGATAATTACCATTCTTTTATACTTAAATCTTCTTAAACAATTGTGTTTCTACTAACTTTAAACCTTTACTTGTATCTAATAAGGCATGATATAAGCACCAGAACATGTAGATTGCATGGATCAATGTCAAAAAATATTTAAAAGACAAATGAACAACATGGTTCAAATAATCAAACCAAGAGGAAGATCTCTGGTTTAGGCTCTGCTGGCTTGGTTCGGTCCACAATATATTCCAACTAATTCCAGCTAAAGAAAGGTGTAGTTGAGTGTTCTTGAGAATGACATAGTGGAGTTTGGATGTATGTGTTAAAACAGAACTGCTGTTGCAAATTTATGAGCAGCTGCATTATTGGGTCCCTCCACCTCCCCTGCACAGAATTTACTAATTCTTAAGCTGTTTTGAGGGAAGACGCCATACTCTCCTTGGCAAAATTGTCCTCCTTTCACAAGAGGGGAGCTGTTGCTAATGCCAACCCATTACTGTTGATGTTCCTCTACCTAAACTGGCCATCTTTCACAAAACAATTTCAAAATCAAGAGCTTCATCAATTCTTCAATGGAGCTACATGCAAGGCCAGAATCAAACACCCACTATCACCATTTTCCTCCCAATTTCAATCATCTTTCTCCTATTGCTGGAAAAGAGCCCAGGTGGTTGAGATTGACTTGCTTTTTAGGATCTAGCTTAGAGGCACGATCATCTTTCTCCTCTCGCCTTCAGGCACAATCAACTTGTGGTAATAATAGTAATGTTCAAAGCCCACCTGCCCCTTGTTTTAAAGTCTGCATCACAACCAAAATTTTGCGACCAAGAGTGCCTGGCACGCTCATACTAGCATGACTAATAATAACAAGGCGTTGTGACCAGGCGGGGAGAGTGTAAATCATAACAATAAGGTAGAGGATGTAAAAAATATTAGCATTTAGATAGTACATTGTCATCATTATACATTCCATACAATGACTACATTATTGTAGACATATAAAATATAAAATTAACATTAGGTAGTTACTGCTTTGCTAATTGTCTACCTGATCCTGAAATCTCTCTAATTATAATGATAATAAACATAATAATAACAATAATTATAATAATAGTAGTAATAACAATAAAAATGTACAAATAAATGGGTAACCTTTTCTCTAGAATAGAATCTAATGATATTTTTTCTTTGGCAAAATGGTCTCTCTCTCTCTCTCTCTTCCTGGTAGGGAGATAGACAAACCAAAGCAGTGGAGGTGTCTTACCAATTGGGTTCACAAAACCTGGGAGTGGAGGGGAGGAAGAGGATGCAGAATGATTACCTTGAATGAAGTAGGACCCAATATGGTCATCTTTTTCCTCCCTGCAGTCACACTGGCCATTGTAATTTTTTTTTGGAAAATGCTTCTTCTCCTGCTTCATTATCACGTGCAACATCACGTATATATGTGGCTGGTCAAGTGGCAAGGCTTAGGTGGCATAAGTCCGTGGTGTGCATAAATCAAAACCTTCCGTTTTTCCGTCGACATCTAATTCATGTGGCTGGTGAAGTAAGGCTTAGAAATCAAAACCTTCAGCTTTTCCCTCATTCTTCTCCCGCCCTTCACAGAACCGCTGCCGCTGCAGCCTCCTCCTAGCAAGCACGACTCCATTTCGCCGCCCTTGCCTCCTGCCCGACACACTCTACTCTATCACTGCCCTTGTTCTTCTGAAGTTGGGTCACAAAGAATGACGCCGCCCACCACCACCGCCCTTGTTCTTATGGAGTTGGGTCCAGAAGTACGTCACTGCCTACCACCCCACCACCCAGATCTCTACCATCTCCCTGTTAGAAAATAATAAATTAATAAAGATTTTTGTTTCCTAACCGCTCGAGTTTTTAGGAAACTTTATTATCTTACATATTATCATAGCTCTAGGTCATGGAAGGTCTTGGGTTCTAGTCTCACTTGAGGCATTTATATCCCATTATGTTCCATGTGTTGCGCTTTGAGGACGCTTGCATGTGAGAGAGGATGTTAGAATATACAATAAATTAATAAAATATTTTCGTTTCTTAATAGCTCGAGATTTTGGAAAACTTAGTTATCCTATGTGGTATCAGATAGGGCTGTTCGCGGCCGGCCGCGTCCGCAGGGCCGGCCGCGTCCGAGGTGTCCGTGGCCGTGTCCGCGCCGAGAAGAATCGTCCGTGGATTCCGGCCACGGACACGGCCAAGGGACCTCGGACAACCGTCTGTCCGAGGTCCGAGGAGGAGTGGAGGAGGGGCGGCGGCCGGCGGGGTGGAGGAGGAGGGCGGCGGGGTGGGGGGAGGAGGGGGGCGGTCGTGGAGGGGAGGACGGAGGGGGCCGTCCCCGGGTCGTCGCCGGCGGTCGCGGAGGAGGACCGCCGGCGACGGATCAAAAAAAAATAAAAATCAGTTTTTTACCTGTGGCTTCCGGCGCGCTGTGGCTTCCGGCCGTCGGGTGGGGGGTGGAGAGGAGGGCGGCGCCGCGGCGGGGTGGGGGTGATAAAAACAAGGCAAATCACTTACCTCTTTAAGATCACCCTTACGAGCACCGATATGGAGCAAAGTCCAGCCGCGGTCATCCGTCTCGGCACAGCACTTGAACGATCGCCTCTGCAGTAGCTGCTGCCGGAGCGGGACCACTTGCTCAAGCGACATGCCACACCCCCACAAATCCACCCAACCCAATCAGGAACCCTTATGACCCAGATAACAAGACCCAGAATTCAGAATAGCAACTCTGGGTTCTCCGAGCCCAATCTTCAGAAGAAACCCCTAGCGGTATATTCTCAAGAAAACAAAAAAAATCGAGACTTTTCGAGTTTATAGAGTTTACATATTGCAGAGGATACCCAGAATTCGAGCAACTCACCGAATCACGAATCAGCCCAGAGCTCGGATTACAATTGGGAAGAAAACCCACGTAATAGATTCCAAAGAAAACAAATAAAAATCGAGACTTCTCGAGTTTGTCGGGTTTACATATTGCAGAAGATGCCCAAAAGAGAGGAAGAGAATTAGCGAGAGAACGAGGAATAGTTAGCCATGCAGAAGGGGAAGAGCGGATTCAAGCCGGGGCCGAAGGCGCGGAGATTGTGTGAGGCTGCAAGAGTAGACGAAGAGCCGCAGCAGATTATCATAGTTGGAGGAGAGAAGAGATCAACGACCAAGGCAAAAGGGGAGAAGAAGATGGTTGGGATTCAGAGAGGATCAGACATGGATGGACGGAAACGAAACCCTAGACAGGAGAGACCTCGGAGCTGCTGGGGGGGTGGAGAGGAGGGCGGCGCCACGGCGGGGTGGGGGTGGAGAGGAGGGCGACGGGGGGGGAGGAGGGAGCCGGGGGGTGGAGAGGAGGGCAGCGCCGCGGCGGGGCTGGGGTGGAGAGGAGGGGGGGAGGAGGGGGGGGTATTTATAAAAAAATGTCTGTGTCCGCCGGACTTTCGGACACGGACACGGACAAAAAACTCCCGGACAATTTTATACGGACACGGACGCGGACAACCTCTGTCCGCGTCCGTGTCTGTCCAGGAACACCCCTAGTATCAGAGCTCCAGGTTGTGGAAGGTCTGGGTTCTAGTCTCGTTAGAGGCATTTATATCTCAATTATGTACCACGTGCAGCACTTTGTGGACGTGAGGGGGGATGTTAGAATACAATAAATTAATAAAGATTTCTGTTTCCTAACAGCTTGAGCTTTTTGAGAAACTTGGTTATCTTACACTCCCTTCGTCGACGTTCCTGTGGTCGCACTGTAGCTCAATCCTGGCCAATGCGTGATTGGATTGTTTCTCTCTTAGCAATCTTCTTCTACACAAATTTACATAGGGAAAAAATTTGATTTTTAGTCAAATTGAGTCAAAAGAAGTTTACAAATCAAACTAGTTATAGTTCTTTAATTCATTCGCATAGATTTAGTTTGGTCAGAACAACAATAGTAGGTAATATAGACTATCATATTGGCCAATCATAAGGACTTCTTATTGTGTTTTTTTTTTTCAATAACATTTCATTATATACGACTTTGATTGTTCCATTATACCCATTCAGCTCTTATACCCTCTTCGTCTCCTCTATCATTGTATACAACTCTAATTGTGGATGTTTAATTATATTTTGTGTTATTTTGATTTGAAAATCTTTATGTTTCAGTTTTCTTGTAGCATTGTAGGGAAAAAAATGTACTTTTGGGGGGGGGGGGGGATAAGGGGGGTTGCTGGCCAACCAATTAAGACTTTTTTGACACTATAATTTTTGTACTGTTTAAGGCAAAATTGAGAAAAGGTTGGCTTCCAAATTTTTATTAAGAAAAAAGAATGCTTGTCTTTATGTTATCATCATCATAAGCCTTATCCCACTATCTAGGATTTATCCTATCATCTTGAATTAGATCTTTTGTGTTATTTTGATTTGAAAATCTTTATGTTTCAGTTTTCTTGTAGCATTGTAGGCAAAAAATGTACTTAGGGAGGGGGCATTGAGACTTTTTTGACACTATAATTTTTGTACTGTTTAAGGCCAAGTTGACAAAAGGTTGGCTTCTAAATTTTTATTAAGAAAAAAAGACTGTATGTCTGTATGTTATCATCATCATACGCCTTATCCCGCTATCTAGGATGGCGGCTCTGTCTGTATGCTTTCATCTTGAATTGAATCTTTTGTATGATGCGATCTTTTATATGATGATGTTGAAAGGTATTGATAGTTTTTTTTTTGGCAACTTGTATTGAGTTACTAGGAAATGAAGGTTCAATTTTACATATCATTGTCATATTGGCTATGAATATGATACTTGTGTTGCCCGCATTAGGCTTAGAAGAGACATAGAGCCTAAGCCCTCAAGTAGAGATTTTATACTCCCTCCATCCCATATCAATAGTTGCATTTGGAAATTGTGTCCTATATTAATATTTATATCATAATTGATTATTGTAGTTCATTCACCAACTTAAAACAATGATGGTTATGTACTTTAACATCATCGTAGTATATTGCAATTTGTTCTTTAATCTAAGACAATGCTCTTCAATTACTTGGTGAAAATGCATATGTAACTGCTTATTGATTATCAATATAGTTGGCTTTTTTTCTGCTAGGAAAATGAAGTATAAGAGCCCCAAGATCATTCTCCTTATGCACCATCCTTTGTATATGCTTATGTTAGTGTGAGTTTATATTTCACTTCAAGTTAAATTCTCACTTGTAGTTAATTACTACTAGGGAGAATGGGACTTGACTTTTTTTTGGATATTTTGCTGTTGTGTTTGCATGGGTCTGACATAGTATATACAAACATCATGCTCCTAATTTGAGCACCTGATTAATGCAAGAAATTTGTCAAATCTAAAGGGAAGAAAGAATATGAATGGTGAAAGTTTTGCCAAGCCATAGGCAAAGACGCTCTATTCTTAAAATGAAATGGGAGTTCACATGATTATGGTTGAACATAGTAGTCAATACTTAGACGCAGTAGAGAAGTTGAATGACACAACCCATGAGGAATGGACTTGAGATTAATCAGCCCCTTATTTTGAGAGAGTCAAGGATGGTGGGACTTACATCCGCAAACATAGAATCTAGGTTTTTCACAATTAATATTGGAGATGACTCTAAGGTGGAACACTGATCCATCGACTGCCGATCACTTGAGTTGGTCACACTTCTCCATCCGTAGTGCTTGCAGCTGAGAAAGATGATTTTTCCTTTTGGCCATGATTTAGATTGTATTATGTAGCATATCAGAATGCCACATTAGGTTATCTGCAATAATGCTCACTTTTCTTTCTTTTTTTTTCCTTTACTGAATAATTGTGCAAATGTAAATGTAAATGCCTTAGCAATTTTGTAATGTAAATGCATCACTTTTTTTTTTTTGGAATGTAAATGCCTCAGCAATTTTGCAAATACAATTGTTTTTATTAAAGTGTTTGATGTTAACAATCGGCAATAAAGTTAGCATGCTCAGATTGCCCACTTTGGAATTGTTATATGTTTTGTTGTTCAATAGATATTTTAGAAATAAACTTGGAGAAAGAAGTATAATATAAAACATGGTTCCTTGAATAGCTAATGTTGCTCCTCTCTACTAGTTTTGCAATTGCTGTGGTACAACAAAAAACCAGAACCATAATTCACATTGACTACATATTTGATATTGTATGGATACCATATTGAGCAAGACTGACAAAAAATGTACAGTTGATAATCAGTGAATCTGTGCAGAATTGAGAAAATTGTATAGTATTTCCATCCACAACTTTAATAACTTGAACTACCATCCTAGGCCTTCACTTTTATGAGCAAACGGGAAAAATTATTTGTCTGAGAAACTCACAAAATAACCAAAAAGATCTTCACAAAAAGGTGCATTATAACATCCCATGTAGCAGGCATCAAGCCATCAGCAAAAACAAATCAGCCATCCATAAAGAATTTTAAATTGCAATGTGATGTTATAATCTAATATAATGCTAATGACTATGCAATTAACGCTAATTGGCCAAGCATATGACCAAGTAAAATTTCAATACACATTGTACCCATCCGTCACGCCCCGGGCACCACCCGATCCGAACCGAAAATGGTCCAAGAGTCGAACCGGCACACGGGGGCGACGTTAAGAGATATAGTGGAAGACTTATGCCCCTCTTACGGGCGGTCTCACTAACAGAGTTACGCATAAACAGTTTTGAGCAAGAGTAAATAAGAGGAATAAATGTAGAGTCTAACTCAAAGTAGATCGACAAATCATTAAACCCACAAAATACAAATTTGAGCCAACACACCAGCTCAAATCAAAAGGGTCTACAAGTCTCAACATACAAAATATAACAACTCCAAAAGATAAACCAATCAAATCTAAGGCATCCACACCCAATCCCGCTCTCTCTACGATCACTCCTCAAATAGAGGATCCTGTCTGTCTGCGTGTCGCACCACGCAGCCCCAAAACAAAACAAAGAAAGAGGGGTGAGTATAAAACTCAGTAATGGTTTTATATAATCGACAATAATCAGAAATCACAAGGCATCATAACATAGCTAAAAATCCATAATCGACATGATTATCTCATTATCCAGTCATGCATATATAACACATAAACCTGCATATCCATATCTCATTCACATACTCCCATATCATGCATTCATAACACATAATCCTGCAACATGATATCTCATCCAGATACTTCCATCCAATCAGGCATTCATATCTCATAAATTCACCCCGCATATCCAAAGTAACCAACACATGGTAAAATCATGCATTCATATCTCATAAATTCACCCTGCATGTCCAAATTATCCAACGCATGGTATAAGCATGCATAACATCGCAATAAGCATATATCATCACAATGGTGAATGCCTCCATTAAGGAGTAACACAATCTGCCATAAAAGGCGGGACACAATCAAGGCCCGAAGGCGTATCATGGTCCGGTTCCTACACAGGAATCAAGGGGGGTGGTCAATCCCAACGTGCTGCTCGCCCTAGACATACTGGCCAAGGATGCCCGAATCTCAAATAGATAAACTAGAGCAGGTGTGTTTGCCCTGGGTAGTCTCCTGCGGTGGGGGAGAGCCCGAATCTCATCCTGAGAAACTAGAACACGTGGTAGCTGGTGCACAAGAGCCTACCACTCGGGTGCTCAGTGTCTGGTTTTTGACCTCTCAACTCCGCAAGGCGAGTCCATCCCTCGCCCCCACATATCTCAATCAAACTCAACCCGGGGAGTGAACCTGTTCCAGGAGGGAACGAAATCGAAAACATGTCCTTTCGGACCAACCAAGTTTCGATTAATCCATCGATCGATTAATCCGGCATACAATCTCACACATTGCATACAATCGATCAATTCCGTTTAAACAACGATAAAACTTCATCCATGAAGTCCGATACATGATGAATGCTATCATGGTACATCCGTGAGCAATCCTACATGAGTTCCAACACATGGAACGTGCTCCCAATCCATCCCCTCATGCATCATAATCAAAGCATATATCAACTACAATATCATGATAAACTCCCAAATATGTGTGTGTTCATGCACATTCTAATCACATGGCAATATGCTTTGACATAACCTCATAAGACATTAAATGCATTCTTAAATCCCATTTCAAATCACAATTCTCGATAAAACCATACTTGACATAAAAGGGCACATCTCATAGTTCACAATATCATACTTTGCCGGAAACATGCTTATTCACAAGGATTTCACCATGATATAATTTCAATATCATGTGTCATTATCAACATGTGCAACAATATCACATACCCTACTTAGCTTAATCCATCCATGTAGAGTTGAAGGCTTACTCCTACAAGCATGCTCTTTTACCATACAATAAACCATAACATGATCACCTCAATTACTCATAAGCAATATGATCTACACATGAATGATACATTTCATAAGCCATTTAACCTATTTTTATGTTGGTGTTTGATTAGAATTAGGGGTACTTTAATGTAGTTTTTGGTTTTTATAGAAAAACAAGAGTAAGATGTAATAATGGGGTAAAAAGTAACTCTAATATTTAAATCTTTATAACTTCGTGTACAGTAGGGGTGTTCATGGACGTCCGTGTCCGTCCGTCCGGATGTGTCCGTGTCCGTCCGCTATTTAACGGACGGTCCGTACGGACTACGGACCGGACACGGACAACAACTTTTTGTCCGTTCTAATGGGGTACTACGGACACGGACAATACCTTGTCCGTGTCCGCGGACGTCCGTGTCCGTAACCCCATAAACACCCCCCCCCCCCCCTCTTCTCCCTCCCCCGTGCCCTAGCACCACTGGGCACCGGCCCAAAGTGAAGACCATTTATATTTTTTTGTTGTCCATAAGTGTCCATGGACGTCCACGGACAACCACGGACAACAACGGACGGACACGGACAGTCACAGACAAATTTTTTAACGGACACGGACGGACTGGACAATACCTCTTTAGATTACGGACGGACACGGACGGAAGGTTGTCCGTGTCCGTCCGTGTCCGTGAACACCCCTAGTGTACAGATATCAGATTGGATTGATTCAAAATTTATTTTAAAGTTCACGAAGTCAGCTTTCCAATGCCACCAACCACGCTCAATTTGGAGTTCGGAGTAAAAAGTTATACTCATTTGAAAATTGGGCTGTAAATCAAAACCGAGAAGATGATCGCGGGTCATCTCTCCCATTTTCAAATTTTCAAAAATCGAGACTCAATTAACACATCTTGAAAGCTTAATACATGCCTCAAACATTAATAAAAACCCATCAAACATTCCAGAATATATCCACATATCATTCTAAGATGAAACCCTAAGAAATCATAGCAAAAGATTAACATTTGTTAAACCCACCATTAGAGCCTAAACAAGAACACCCATTCAAGTAAAAGCTATTAAAACAAACCATTCACTACCCAAAACTGAGATTAAAGAACTCATTACCTTGATTTGATGAGAGAAACCTTGAATCACCTTGAACACCTTTCAAACAAAATGATTTTATATTAATACTCTATTAATCATTATTAAGCTTTGAAAAATAAATTCTAAACCTTAGATCTAGGGCCTTTTAAAAACATAGACATATGATTTTGAAGATTAGGCTTAGTAGATAAGTATAAAACAGTAATTTTTATGCTTTCAAAATGGATTAAAACATTGAATGAATCAAGATTAAGAAATGATTAAAAGAATTTTAAAGAAAATAACAAAGATTAGGCTAAATACCTTTAATCCCTTCCTCTTTAAGCAACGGGAAAGAGACTCCTAATTCTCCCAGCCAAGCCTTTTTCCCAAATTGGGAAAGGGCACAACACTTTCCTTTTATAGAAAAATTTGGGGTAGCCCTAATTAAAATTTGGGGTAAAAATAAGGTTTTTGGCTAAAATTGGATAATTTGGCGATTTTAATCCGAAATTAAGTCCAGAAAATTCTGAAAATTTTTATAATGACTTTCTATAATATTTAGGGTATTTTGGTCACAAAAACCTAATTTTGACGGCGGGGCCCGCCGGGGTCCCGTCAAACCCTAATTTTTGGAAAATTAGTGAAAATTCTGAAAAATTCCAAAAATGCAGGTTTGATCTAAAATCACTTGAAACTCATTATTGTGAAATTAGTTTTGATTAAAACCATTGTAAATTCATTTATTTTCGAAAACAACCGAGTTAAATCGGAAATCACTTAAACCACTCGATTAACCAATGACTAATATTAAAATAAACCGGTTCAAAGGTTAGGGTCCTTACACATGCATCATAGGTATTTGATACATATAAGCTAGCCTTTGATAAAGTGCATCATATTCATTGGTCATGCCTTTTTGTGTTCAAATAAAGAAAGGATGTGAGCTTGGTATCTGCTGCATAGGATTGATATTAAATGCATACTGAAGATGTATAAAAGAATGTCCACTTGGAATATCCTTATCAATTTCAACAATATGCTTTTTAGTATCCTTGGATTCTTTACTACCCTTCACCTTTTTATTCTAATGTAAAACAAAAAAGAATATATTAGAAATCAAGTAATTTAAAAAATGAATAAAAATTAAAAATACTTAAATATTTGATTATAAATACCTTCTTCTTTAATTTGTTTGCAACTTTCTCACTTGTAAGTTTCTTCCTAATTTTGGGTTTCCGACCTTTTGTATTCACTATTATAGGACTCAACACCTTGGCGACATCATCTTCAAGAACCACACCACTAGTTGAACTTGGCTTATCAATTCCACTGCCAACTTTCTCTCTAGAGGTTGAATCAAACTCAACTAGCCTTAATGGCTGAAATAGGTGTTCATAATTGAAGGAGTTTTGCATACAAAACATCATATCTTTCCATGGGCTTCTCCATGAATTTGGGAGAAAGGAGATGATATTTGGGAGGCATACAACCATCTCTTTAATAACAGAAAAAAGGCCATAATATATGTGTACTGTTTAAAAAAAATTCATGTTGGAATTATGTACTAAAAATTTGTGCCACTTCTATGAGATATACTTAATCTCGCTCCAAAAAATCTGCACCTCGTACTAGTCAATCTGTAGTTTTATGTAAATGAACCTATGGACACTTTTCTCATGAATCAATAAATCTAGCATTTTTGTCTTCATTGACATTGTTGTTCTTATAACATGAAAGAACCAAGTTCATCTAACACATCATAAAACTACTCGTGGGAAAATCTTCCAATTATAATGTTATTTCATTATTATGGCATTAACAGCTTACATATGCTAAAATACATAGACCATTTTTTTCTACTTAAGAAATCAATTTTTTTTTCCAAAAACATATATAGTTTTGAGTCCAATTGCGGATAAGAAAAATGGGAGAGAAAAATACAATTCATTACGATCGTGTTTTTTTATGAATCGAAAAGATCGTGTTACCCTTAAGCGGATGTGGAATGGCATATTTCAATTCCACATCAGCACGCGATAGCCACCGTGAGAATCCTGTCTGCGGAATAGCATTACTCATCTTTTTTTTTGACATAGCAGCGGGAGCAAGCCCTATCTTTCTGGTCACCATTGTCTTTATGGATTGAATGAAAAAGGGGTCTGCACGTGGAATCTGAGCAAATCGACTGTCCCATGCCACAATGAAAAGCTATTCTAGAGAGGAGACTTGTCCCAAAAAAAGAAGAGAGGAAACACACAACAAAGAGAGAAAGGAAAAAATAAAGATCATTTTAAAGCAAAGATTTTCATAACCTTCTGCTTTCCCATGTTTCCTGTTCTTTCCACTCATTCTCCGCTTCCTCCCATTCCCCCCTTAAAGCTCCTCCTCCCCTCCATCCCTTCCAAGACACAAGAGATTATCATCAAGAGAAGAGAAGAGAGATTTTTTCATTGAGTTTGGTTAGGGTCTTGTTATAAGTAGTCATGTTAGCAATTATAGTATGTCAATATGGGGTGCAATTGTGGTTAGAACTTAAATGTGATATGTGAAGTGTTTGAGTGGTCAAGCTAGCAATATGGAAGGAGACCATGAAGGACTCCGG
Source organism: Houttuynia cordata (assembly GCA_039654745.1). NCBI lineage: Eukaryota > Viridiplantae > Streptophyta > Magnoliopsida > Piperales > Saururaceae > Houttuynia > Houttuynia cordata. The sequence continues at coordinate 43,509,379 of CM077504.1, read as the reverse complement.
CGGCCGAATTTTCCACTACAGTTGCTTGAGAGGAAGGCGGAGGAGGATGAGACTGCAGCGTGCTCGAGCTCCGGATACCCGTCGTTGGCGATAACGACGGCAGGATCGTCTGGAGGTAGTGCTCGGCCTGGCTCCGGGGGGCTGGATATTGGGGAGGGGCTTAAGAAGCCTCCGGTGAAGAGGTCGTCAACCAAGGACAGGCATACCAAGGTGGAGGGCAGGGGGCGGCGCATCCGGATGCCGGCGACATGCGCTGCTCGGGTGTTTCAGCTGACCCGGGAGCTGGGACACAAGTCCGACGGGGAGACGATCGAGTGGCTGCTCCAGCAGGCAGAGCCGGCGGTGATTGCCGCGACTGGCACCGGAACCATCCCGGCCAACTTCACCTCCCTCAATATCTCCCTCCGCAGCTCCGGGTCCACTATGTCGGCGCCGTTGAGGACCTCCTACTTCAATCACTCCCATCTCTCCTCCGCCGGCCCCTCGCTGGCCATGAGGGGCGGCAGCGGTGAGTGGGAGCGCAGCCTCGAAGACCCACATCGCCGACTCCTCTTCCCCAGCACTGCCACCGGATTCCAGCAGGATAACCCATCCCCACCGGCGGTGCTAAATTTCCAATCCGGCAATGTAGTGCATGGTGGCGGAGGCGGAAGCAGCGACATGAACCCCGACGTCAAGAAGCGGCGGTCCGACCAGGAGACACCGTTCCAGACAGGCGGGTACTTGCTGCAGCCGAACTCCGGCGCAGCGCCGGTGTGGCACGGCCAAAATCAGGCGACATTCTTGATGGTGGCAAACTCTAATAACAACCAAGGGCTTATAGGGGACCCAACACCCATATGGGCATTGCCTAGTGTGGGAAGCACTAGTAATGTGTATAGAGGAACCATGTCAACTGGTCTGCACTTGATGAACTTCCCAACCCCCATGGCTTTGCTGCCCACCCAGCAGTTGGGCCACACATTCAGTGGTGGTGCCCTTGACGGCAATTTAGGCACCCTCACGGCCGTCAATCCTTTCCGGCCGGTAGGCGGAGGTGGTGGCGCCTCTGAGTTGCCGCATTCGGGGTTGCAACAGCATCCGGGGTCAAGTGATCGGTGAAGGCATGAGTAGGCAACTTAATTTCATTATCACAGCCAATGTTTTCATTTTTCTTTAGCCATCCATTTCTTCCTCATCCAATTTGAACCTGTAAAGGACATTGGTTTGTCATTTGTGTGACCTGATTTGGAGTTGGAAACTTAGGCATTTAGGGGAGTAGTTTTGAAATTGAGTTTTGGAGGGCTTGACAATTTTTTTTTTTTTTTTGATATTTTACTTGGTCATGATATGTTGAGTTGATCAATATTATAGAATGTCACAATAGGAATCAATTTTATTTTTTGATTTTCTATTGGGTGTTTGTTCCTGATAAGGAGGTTTTGGGAGTAGTGGAAGTTAACTGAGGTAAGAAAACCAATTTAATTAGTTCAATGCATAAAACTCATAAAGTTATCACCTTTTTTAGAGGAGTGGAGGTCCCACCTAATAAAGGAAAATGTGGGGGTCCCAGTTCTTAATTCTGACCTTGTTTCATGTGGAGTTTTAAAGAGATTGAAGTTCTAGGGAAAAAATGCTGGCTCAACTGATGCCTTGGACAGCTATATAGGCCCAAGATTAGCTAAGTTTGGGAGAGGTTTGTCACATGGGACAGCTCATTACACAACATAACAGGTCCTATAAGCCAGATTGCATATGGGTGTCCAAAAGAACCTTATATTGCTGTTTTCATGTTGGCCTTCTAATCATACAGGTAACAGTATCAATAGATTGAGAGATGGCTATGAGATTAGGCAAGTGTTAGAGGATGACCTTAGTACAAAGGAAAGGAATTGATTCTTTCTTGATATATATGATTCATCACCTTAATTGTTTTTAACAAAGTTTTATGCCGTTGCACTAAACTGCTAAGCAAAGTGATCATTTATCGAGTAATTATTTGTAACACAGTTATGATCGTTGCAGGGATTTATTAATCACTAAAGGTATATGCATGGTGATGTGCACAAAGCATATATAGTGGATTGGTAGTTATTTATTTGGTTTTAGGCTTTTAGCACGATATCTTCACGCCTTTAATTATTTATTTGCTTATAGAATGATATCTTTGTGCCTGCTTCAGTGCTAAACTCCATACAGATTATCAACAGATTGAGAGCTGCCAATGGAATTAGGCAATTATTAGAGAAGACATAATTAGTACAAAGAAAAGCAATTGATTCTTTCTTGATATAAACTAATTTAATTGTTAGTAAAAATTTTATTCTATTGCACTGAACAGATAAACAGAATGATCATATAGCCAGTAATGATTTCTACAATCATTATTATCGTTGTAGCGACTACCGTGTGAATACTTAGAAGTATATGCACTGATGATGTTCACACAACATATATATAATTAATTGGTAGTTTTTACGAGGTTTTAGCATGATATCTTTATAGCTTTAGTAATTTATAGGTTGTAAGGTGTGATGCCTTTGGGAATGTATTACACGTATTAATGAGAATTAGATTTGCTTAAGAGTGCTAAAGCCTTTTCCTACTTACGAAAAATATCGTATAATTTGAAGTCAAAATTTTTGTAAATTCATATTTTGCTTTTATTTCGAAACACACAATTTTAGGTATGCCTTGTGCGGTTTAGGTTGTTGTACACGACCTCAAAAGAGAGTTTCTTTCTGCGTCAGCTGGAAGATTGCATTGCAACCAACATCAATTTGCTTTTTTTACTGTATTAATTCCATCGAAGTAAATATAATGTAGGTTATTAAATAAATATGGAAGTGTTGCTGGCAAGGGATGTCGAATTATGTACGTTCAGTCGGACAACCTTAATGTTGTGTACTAATTATTGGCAGCAAAAATCAAGGAGAAAGCATTAAGCTGCAATCTAACGTACTCCCTCTGTCCCATGCTAACTAATTTTAGCTCATTTTGGATTTCCAATCCGGACAGTTA
>CM077504.1:41946441-42145230 GCA_039654745.1 Houttuynia cordata | reverse complement strand
TGATGGGATCCTCATACGTGCAGCGAGTCGAATCCCCTCTACGGCGAAATTTTTTTTTTTTTTTAAAAAAGAAAAAGTCATGTAGACCGGTCCGGTTTTGAAAACTATGATTTAAACAAAGCATAGATTTCAAAATATGCATATTAAGATTTTTATTTAAAATGGCGATATATCGGTCCAAAAAACCGATATATCGGCAATATTTGAAAAAAAATTTGAAAAGCGATATTTATCCGGTTTGATGGCCGGTCCGGTTTGAAAACCTTGGTTTAAATTAGTATAACTCATTTTAGAACTTAAATTGTGAAAATATACGGTAAAAACTAGTTTTCGACTACCGATATTTTTTTACAAATATCTCCGATATTTTGTCTCTAAGGCCTACCGATATTTTACCGGATAAGGAATTCCTTGGATGGGACCTCTCTCATCCAATAGCACTAATCCTCTGGTTCTCCCATGAAATCATGAAGAAACAAATGAGTCCGAAAATTAGAGATGCTTCAAAATGAGAATTTACAGTAAGGGTATCCCAAAGTTGTCTTTGACCTCAGACTCAACCAGTTAGAATAAAAGAGCCTCGTTCTCACTGAAGCACCCAATTCAATTTGCTTCTGACATCCATCAATATCTAAATTTTATACATGAAGAGCAGCCACTCCAATTTGGGCCAAAAGTTCGGGCCCACTATAGAGATGGGCTTGAAAATGATGAAGGGCCTTCTCGACCTCTACCAGACTGCACTTTGCAAACAACGGGTACGTTTCAAGTTGAAGCAAGAAGCCCACGGAGCTATAGCAAAAAAAAAAAAAAGAAACCCACGGCCACGGAGCTACTGCTCATGACTTCTTCAATCGGCTCTCCCACTTTCTTGATCATGTGGACGAGTGTTTCCTCGAGAGTGTTCTTTATTTTTCTTTTGATTGACCAACTATGATTAAATGGAAAATTACGAGGTTAATCAACCGAAGAAAAATTACTTTTCCTTTTATCAATGTGTGGCGGGTGCTTCATCGAAAATAAGGGTTTTAAGACTTTTGAGACCGTTCTAGGCACGGACCTTGACCTTTGGCCCTTGTTTAGTGTTCACCTTACGCTAAACACTTTCGCTTTACTTGAAAACATGAGTTCCAAAAGACCTCTTCTCTTCTCTTGCTTCCTTTGCCATTGCTTCGCCTAAGAAATAATTAGCCTTATTTGCCGTTAGTATATATCATCTGAAGAACTGATCTCAGTGAAAGATTACTTCCTTTTTTCAATTTGAATGGTTAACTATTGCTATAAAAAATATGTAAGATTGTAAACGATTACGTGTTTTTTAAGTCCATTTTGGATGGTGTTCAGCTGGTATGTTGTATGGTTACATTTAAAAAAAGAACAGTGTTAGAGGGGATTAAGAACTTCAGAACCGATTTAAAAATTTAGTAAAAGGCCCCAATATGGCAATAGTTCCTACAGTAAAGACATTCATGATACACATATTTATTTACAAATGTGCCTGATACACATGTTTAACCCCCACAAAAAAGCTACATGTACTTCCTCTCTATTGTACATATTGAGAGGTAGACTACAAGAAATAGCACAAAATGGTATTGCACAATTGCTATCAATTTCATAGTGTTGATACACAAAGGCTTAAACCTGTTCATCATCATGATACACAAACAAATGCAACAAACTAACAAACAAAAGCAAAAATCAAATTAGCATTTCACCAAGAATCCCATTTCCTGAGACCTCCTCACCATGTCCAGTCGATGATCTCCTTTTTTCACACGAATCCGTTGCAGTAGAGGAGTTCACATTGGACACCTTCTTGCTGCCCAGCACCGCCACTCTGTTGGCCAGCCCACTCCATATCGGCACCGGCAGCCTCCTCTTCACCTCCTTCAGCCGCCTCACCACCTCCTCCATCGCCGGCCTCTTCTCCGCACCTCCCTGCACGCACTCCTCTGCCAGCTCCACCAGCCTCCGCCCCACCCACGCGTCCCTCGGCGCCCCGATCCGCCGATCCATCACCGCCTCGAACTCGCCTCGCCCGATCAGAGGCAGCGCCCAGTCCACAATCGACGGCGGGCTGTAGTTGACGTCGATGGCGTGCCGGCCGCTGATTATCTCCAGCAGCAGGATGCCGAAGCTGAAGACGTCGCTCTTGGTGCTGAGGTTCTGCGGCGTGAGGTAGGCCGGGTCGAGGTACCCAAGGGTTCCTGCCGGCGGGGTTGCGCGGAGGCGGACGTCCTCGACGTGGCCGCGGAGGGCTAGTCCGAAGTCGCCGAGGCGAGCGTTGAAGCGGGCGTCGATGAGGACGTTGGAGGACTTGATGTCGCGGTGGATGACCGGCGGGTCCGACGCGTGCAGCGCATCCACCGCCCGCGCCGTCTGCAACGCCAGCCTCACCCGCCTTGCCCACCCGAGCGGCCTCGCCCGGCAGTGGAGATGATCGTAAAGTGTCCCGTTGGGCATGAACTCCACGACGATCAGCTTCTTCTTGTCGCACTCCTCGTCATGATCATCCTTCTTTCCGGCGGCGGTGGTGAAGCCGATGAGATTGACAAGGCGAGGGTGCCGGATGGCAGAGAGGATTCGGAGCTCGTTGTCGCCAGGATGATCCTGATCGAGGAGGGATTGGGCGGAGAAGGAAGAGGAGGAGGAGGAGGAGAGCTTGACGGCGACGGGGAGCTTGCCGTTGTCGATGAGGGCTTTGTAGACGGAGCCGTGGCTGCCCTTGCCGAGGAGGGAGGTAGGGGAGAAGCCGGACGTAGCCGTCTCCAGCTCCTCGTAACGGAAACGCCGCAGATCCGGAGCAGCTAAGGAAGGCGGCTGCTGCTTCTTCTTCCTCGTCTTCCTCTCTTGCACCGAGTCGCAAGTGGCAACGGACGACCCGTTGCTGCAGAACCTGCAGCCCATCGTTGTTGAGTTTCAACTACATTACATCTGACAGAATTTGATGATGAGGAAGATGAGTGCAGGATTTATCACGTATATCTAATTTTTTGGGAGGAGGAGAAGGCACGAATGTAAGGGAAGATATCAAAGATAGGGATGGTTTGTCCGTCTTTTTGCACACTTCTGAAGATGTAGTATTTAGAGCTCACGTTCAATGGCACTGGCAGGCCTACGTGAAACCCCACTCATCACTCATCATCAAACAAGAACCATGCTCACAATGTCTTCGTAAACTGTTGCTAGATTCATTTAACTTTTCTTAACATCCTAGCAACATGTTATGGCAGAGGGTGGTAACATTTCCTAATCAAATGTAACGTTTCCTCGGGCAACAAGTAATGTTTCGTTGTCAGGTGTGGAATAACAAAAGTTGCACCAAATGATGAAGTTTGTTATTATACCAAATGAATGACGTTAAATGGATAATTATGAAATAAAGAAGTTAAATTTTATGATGATAGTGTGTATCTATATGCTAATTGGTCTATTCATAAAAAAAAATTGGTCGCCATTCTTGCCAAAAAGATACTAATCACATGTCCCATAAGCTCATACAATCAGGAATGCACACATATTTCACGAAGTATAGACCTTGCACATAATTGGCCAATTAGGAGGACTATTTACAAAATGACATGTTGTGTGGATTTCCCGTAGGATTAGTCGCGTGGAGTGAGTTCATGAATTACCCGTTACATCCTGTAAAGGGACGAACGAACGCAGCGGATGGAAACAAAGGACCAGATACGCGTGCCGCCGTGCACGTGCAGCTGTCCCCATGGGACCCTCTCCTTGGTGTCAAACCATTCAACCCAACCCGACAAACTCCCAAAAACTTCAAACTGCAATAAATAAAATCACTGAACCGGCCTACTTCATAACAGTCCATTCCGAAATTACCCCTATCTTAACAAGATAATTACTGAAAAGCCTTGAATTAATGGCAACCGTTATCGTCACTCTTTCAGCTCGGATGATGGCATTTAAGTAATTTATCCGTACATATCGGCACAAACAAACCGTCCTTTTTCTGATCCCGGTTTGGTTTCTAGAAGCTGGCCCATCTCCGGCTCGCCTGCTCTCGATCTCGACCGTTCAAATGAGTCGGCCAAGTAGAATATTGAATTTGAGCCGTACAAAGCTGATCATGGCACCGGCGTGAAAAGGTCGGTGGGGAATCTCTATTTCGGACTTTCGGTGGCGGGTCTGACACTTTGGAATTCCCGTCGGTCCGGATCTTCAAAGTTGGACGCATGACCGACAGCTCGGGGGGTATGGGACCTGCCGAACGTCTTGCCTAGTCGCGTGGGTCGGGTCCGGGAGGAGAAGCGGGACCCACTATAACTCTGACCATTTAATGTGTGGGGCAAGACGACGTATTCACATACGTGAATGTGTACAGATATACGGCAGAGCATATACGCGGCAGAAGAAATGAAGGCTATTAATGTTGCAAAATGTTAAAAGTACGGTAGAGCATATAGCATGGTATATTCTTTGTCAAAATATAGGCATAGATTTGCTAGCTTATTTCTTTATCAAAGTTCTTGCGTCATGTACTCTTTTGTAATGGTAAACTTGCCTCATATCATTTGAAAAAATCGGTATCTATTATAGCTTATTTGAAAAAATCTGTACCTACTAAAAATGACTGGAGGGAGTATAATTTTAAAATATAGTCACGTAATTGAAGCTTTTAGTTTCTTGTAGATAGATATTGTGGGGCCATATCCTTTTCTCCTTTTGTTTATGGAGTTGTATGTCACATTGATTTTTAATACTAGGTTGGTAGCATGTCACTTTAATATATACTTCTTACTTATTCAATCATTCAAGCGTGTTAGAGTCTTAGAGACATGATTAAAAAAAGAAAAAGTGTGTTACCAAAAAAAAATCTGTCATGACATGTAAGATTTGTTACACTCAAGAGTCAAGACTGCCTTTAGGTAGAAAAGGCTGAAAGAACCCTGACGGGCAAAAACAGCTGATGCATGCTTCCACATTTTTTTAGTGGCCATGTGATGCTGCAGGGCCCTGTCTACCAGTGACAAACGGCGGTGGAACTTCAGGTAATATTGAATAAAATATGATGCAGGTGACAGTGATTTTTAGGGGTTTGATCAGCGAAGAAAAAAATAAGTATGTTTTAAAAATCTTTTTGGCATAAAGAAAGAGAATATGTTTACAAATGCTAACTGTGTATTCATCACAATTGTATTTCACAGGTTAGCTCCTTGGATTCCTGCTCTGATACTGTTGTTTCTTAGCTTTAGTAATATTCGTTTTGATATTGGTTAGTCCCAGCTCTAACTAGGACTGTTGTTTCTTAGCTGCCTGATTTTTCTCTTCATGGCTTTGTGGCTTTTCTCTTATCTTTATATTGAGTTTTTTCCTTCATAAAAAATTGAGTTTTTTTCCATATTATGCGGTCACTGAGCCAGGAATTCCATAATAGCTCGAGTTTATGCCGGAATGCCCTATCATAGTGAAAAGGTAGCTGTTCTCCCCGAAATGTCATTCTAACACCGTTCACGGTTTTACAGACCCGGACATGCACCCCACCACTATAAAAGTTGAGACCTACCGATAAATAAACACTTGTAACGGCTGATTGGTGATTAAACCGCTTATGGCCATCAAAGGAGAAGATAAAAATGGGTGGAGCCATGGAATATTCGTCGGTAAGTGGTGAAGTACTACTATTTATATATTTCTCAACCCAACTAGAAGTTATGTAAGTAAATTTAAAATATCCTTATAAAGAGAAAGATAAAGAAAAATAAAGAAAAATACAAAAATAATTAGTAAAATAAATAAAAAATAAATAAAAAATGAGGGAGTTATGATTGGTTAAATTTTGCCATGATATTGTGTACTTATGTACATGACCTCATTGCAAAGCGTGTCATCGGGCACACGATAGCATTGCATGTAGTGTATTTTGCAGTAAGGTCTAATACATAAGTACACGATTGTAGAGGAAAATTCAACGAGCCATATCTCCATCATTTCTTATTCGTTTTCACTCATTCTTTTTGTATTATTCTTTATTTTTCATCTTCTTTTTCCCTACGAGGATATCCTAAATTTCTTTATACAATTTCCATTAGAAACAATGAAATTACAAAGAGAGGAATGTGTGGTGAAGCTATTATTATTCCCCTTCAATTATTTTTCTATTTTCCACATATTTGATCACCCTTTTGAGAAGGATTTGTTAGAGAAGATCCATGGCATAGTGGGTTTCTCTTCCTTTAAAATTAGTCATCCCCACTAGACGGTGCCTCAAAGTATTTAATATATCTTCATGGGAGAAAGAGGGAGGGAAATAAGAAATATCGGAGATATCACGTAAAATGCTATTGGTAGTCTAAAATAAGTTTTTAAGCTATGTTCCCATAATATGACATTTATAAACACTTAAACTAATCACAAAACGAACGAGGATACAAACCTATTAGCATTATGTGAAATTATTGTGAAATATTTGTTACCAAATATAGCTAGAAATTATATAAAATTAATTTCATTTATGCAAAACTTCTCATAGCAAGTTAATGACACTTTTAAATTAGCTAGTGTAAGAGCAAATTTTTCAAAGAAGATAAATGGGATAAGAAGCGTCTGTATAAGATTAAGGGGCTCTTTGGATAATGAAAGAGCAATGAATGTGAAAGCAAATTTAGGTGAAAAAATTCATTAGCTTTCATGATGAATATGAAATACGTTTGGATAGTAAAATTTTTTAGATGAATGTAATTCGCAGTGTATTTGGATAGTGAACATGATATAGTGGAGGGATTTTTAGATCCCGACCACTTTCCCTGAGCTCCTTCCCTCCCCCCGCTGTCACCCGCTCACCTCGGTCTCCTCTGTCCCCTTCTTCCTCATTAGAAGAGTTTGTGTTTGAGGGTTGGGGAGCTCATCCAGCCCACGCCCGACGATGTTTTGGCCTACGAGCTACGACTAAGGATAGTAGAAGAGAGACGAGATTACTGGTCGGAGATGGAGGGGGAGCCGATGATGAGGTGGAGTGGGGATTGGGCGAAGATGGCCAGACCACCCACCGGGTGATGTCCAACAGAGCCGGTGCACAATTCCGGACACCAAAAATAGCGCAAAGATTGAATTTTTCCTCCAAATCAGACTTTGTGGGTGTCGGTGGGGATGTGAGTGATGGCCTGACAGATGGCGCAATAGATGGATGTTGCCCCCAACGGCAGATGCAGTGGCATTTGACAGTTCAATAGTTCACCAGCATCATCATCAACGACTACGATCTAGCGATGGAGGTGGTGACGGTGCTGTCAAAGCTTGAACTGGATCATCGGGAGAGTCAACTTACGTTCTACCAACGCTGTCGTCAATGTCGAAGGATATGGTGGCAAATGGCAACTCGCAAATGGCGACAGACGCCGCCACTGCCGGCACCGATGGTAAAGAAGTCGAAATTGAAGTGCCTGGGCTCGGCGCCGTCGCCGGTCTCGACACGAGAGAAGTGGGACCGGGTGGAATGGGGGGGGGGTGCAGGAATGGAAGGTTCTAGTGAAGAGGGTGGGGAAGGAGTGAGGCTTGGAGAAGGAAAGGAAGCCCGATGAGAAGAAAAAGGGAGAGCAAGAGGGCAGTATGGTAACATATGCAGATGAATTGCTTTCATCTTTCGTACAAATTCATGTGAAATGTTCAGGTTAATTTTTAATTTCTAATTCACCACTCTTTCATCGAACAAACCTGTGCCATATGAATTCACGTAAAAGTGGGCTGAATTAAGAGTGAATTTTAGGCCCAGTTTGGTTAGGAATTTTAGGGGTGGGAAAGTAGGACTTTAGGGAAGAAGTTAGGAGTGGGAAATAAGGTGTTTGGTTGGCAAGAATTCACTTTCCGAAAAGAATTTAGGTCACGGTAGCATTTTTTGTAATTTTTGAAAAAAGACAGGGTATTTTTTTAAAAAAATGAAAATTTCGTATGAAATTGTGTTTTTTTTATAAATGCCCCTGTCTTTTTTCGAAAATTATAGGAAATACCACCGAAAGAAGTGAATTAAAATTCATTTGGAAAATCTCTTTTTTTGAAAATTTCCTTTAGAATCAAGCTTCTTTTAAGGCTATCAAAGGGAGCCTTAATTCGCCTCTATTTAATCAAACAAACCTATTTCTTATTAATTTAGCTCTCTTTTAACGACGACACAGCCCCTAGTGCGTGTCTGAGAGACGGAGAGAGCCCCTAGTGCGTTTACGAGAGTGAGTGAATTATAAAAAATTAAAAAGGTGAGGATGGAGAGAGTGGGCTCCACGGGCACTTCAACTGTCCTATGGCAGAAAAAGTAATGGCACATTCAATGGTTCATGGAAAAAGACAAAATGGGTTCAGCGTGGAAAGAGAATTTCACGTGACAGCTTCTGAAAATTAGAAAAATGCGAGACGCACCCGATATTTCGCGAATTTCGTCCGTATATTGTCCGAGAAATAAAATTTTGCCCATAACCGATTTTACTTCGTATCTTTTTATTGGCTATTTACTCATATCGAAAAATTTATATTTATTAAAAAAACTATATTTGTTAAAAGTGATCAAAGGGAGTATTAATTTATACTTTTTGTTTTTGACACGTCAAATTTTATGTTTGTTTGGGTCATTGGTTGTGGATTTCTAAACTCCAAAATGGTCTTAGGACTAATGGGTTGTTACATGAATTGGGCAGTAAATTTAGGCAGAATTTGTAGATAACTAATTAAATCCTATTTAGTTCATGAATTTGGGATGATATTCATTAAATTTAGACTTAATTATAAATTTTCACTTCAACAACCAAATAACATTCCTATTTTATACCAGTTCAGCCTTTATCTCTTAATTAAGCTTAAAATTCATTAAAATTCACTAGCCAAACAACCCATAAGTCATGGGCAGGAGTCAGAACTTATGAATTGGGCAAATGAAATACTGTAGTTAAATAAAATTTGTTTATCTCTAATACCCACCAATAATCCAATATAGGTTACAATTGCATAACATGTTGCATCCAAACTCATGCCACTTTTACATCTCTTCCTAAAAATTGTTGGTCATTGAATGTTGAATTTATTGTGGACAAGGAGCCTGCATATTCTGGTGCTTATAATTCCGAAAATTATAGGAGACCATTGACTTTCTTTGGTCTATTAATATCTTCGATCTTTTTAGGTAAAATGCCATCACGTTTATTTTCTTGATTATTCAGTTTATTTTCTATTATGTTTCTTATCGTAGTATATTGTGATGTAACAGCTGCATGTTCGCATTTTTATATGTTATCATAACAACAAGTCCCTATAATTGATCAAAATATAGAACATCAACCCGATTTTCGAGCAACATTAGCTACTATTATTGTGAATATCTTTTTACTTTAGATGCAAATATTATGTTGGCTAGTGGCCTTTTGTTGCCAAATATGATGATGAAATTAAAGCCTTTTTTGACTTTTATGAGTTACAACCTCGCTTAAAATTTATTTGGTTTAATGTTCTGCAGTACTACTTTATAATATTAAGTAATTACACTTTATAATATCAATCTATCTGAGAAAGATAGGTAGAATCCACAATGGGAAAAGTCCTCATAGCTAAGAAATAATCTTTAAGTATACCTTTTTTCTGACACAAGAAGAAGATACTCTACCTAACTGCAAGTGTCAAATTACTGGGCAGGTGAGTGTGACTCATCACCCATCACTGAAGCAGTTAGATCAAGATCCAATGGCTCAATTTTACTTTGGCTCATGAAAGCCACGTGATATATATATATATATATATATATAGAGAGAGAGAGAGAGAGAGAGAGAGAGAGAGAGAGGTTTAAACGAGATCACTCTCATATAGCTTATATGAGACCAATTCCATTCGTAGCCATTGGATCTTCATCTGACGGTTATAAATAGCTACATGGAACTTACCTACTCCCTGATGTGGCACACTCACCTGCCCACTGATTTGATATCCACCTTTGGATCGAAATATAATGGCCCAAAAGATTTGCCTCATGCTCCTTATATGAGAGCGATCTCATGTAAACCGTCCTTTTATATATATATAGTTTACATAAGATCATTCTCGTATAGCTTGTATGGGCCCGAGTAATCTTGAGCCGTAAGATTAAGATCTGATGAAAGTGATGATTCACACTTACTTACCCAGTGATTTGACACCCACCGTTAGATCTTCATCTAACGGATGGAGATGGCTTGACTCATGAAACTTACATGAGAACGATCTGTCACGCCCCAAATTCCACAACCCCAATATACGCGGAAGCGATAATCCAATTAAGGTTATAAGGGTAGGAATCTGGGACGGACCGAATATTCGAATAATCACATACCCAATCACATGCTTGGGTCATACTGGATCGATAAGACTTAAACCATATCCACGAACATGATATAGAATAAAAAGAAGTCTAATTTAATTATTACATTATTCGACAAGTCTCCACAACTAAAAATAAAATAAAATGGCACACAGGCCGCAAGTCCACAATCATCAACATAAATAATAAATTAAAAGATAACTCGTCTTCTGACTTCAACGCCCAACGCCACTTTCAGCAATAGTTGATCACTTCCGTTCCAGCTTAATCTCTGCATCAGAGGATGCATGAGTATTTCGTAGGAAATACCCAGTAGGATACAAGAAAACCCACAATAGAATAATAATTCAAATGCAACAAGATTCAAAGATTGAAGACAAGTACAAATTGACTCAGGATCAGCAATTATGCAGTTCGTATACCAGGAACCAATCATCATCCGAGACTCTCAAAGGTCAAGGAAGGATAAAATCAATATATATATATATATATATATATATAATTCCAAACTTACAGAGAGTAAGGAGATATCACAAGAGTATCTGCTCCAAACATCAAAAGTGTCAGAGATAACAATTTCTGCTCTCAGCTCTGTCCACTTCCCCTATAGACCAGAACATCCTAGAGGTTCTACAGAGGAACCCGGCCATGCGTCTAGGGATGCTGGTCCCATCGGTGCTTACGGGCACAATGGGCGGAGATTGCAGACCTTCCATAATGTCATACAATCTAAAGCGCACGCGGTTGCCGTCATTGGCTGAACTACAGAGGTTCAATAAATCTGAGACCACTATGGGTCTAGCTATGGCTCGTGAGCATACTATGATTCCAACTAAGAATTCTCATAAATGACTCTTAGCGGAGAAACAAATATTTCAACTGAGTAACACTGAATATATCTGAGCCATCTCATTAAGAGGCTTGGAACATGACTTTCTAAATTCGACTCTTCATAGGAGTGCAAGACCATGCTTGGATATAACTCGAATTGACTCATAAAGGAGTATTCAATATCTTGAAACAATTGGGTCTGGGAACTCAACCGAAACCCGACAAAATGACTCATCAATGAGACACCACAAGATTTGCTAAAGATCACGCTCTGCCACCTTCACCGTACCTAGCCCTAGAGTTGACAATCCCCGACACTGAAACGATTGAATGACATGCCCATAATAGAATATATCATGGGCATTGAATACGGATCAAGCAATGAGGCCTCTTGAACAAAGGATTGTTCAAGATAAGAGACACAAAAGACAATTAATTACGGACAGATGTTCTCAGCTCTAAGATCCAAAAGTAAACTTTTATAGTTACTGATACAAAGGCCCTAGAGGTCTTATCACGTTTAATTAGTGTTTTAATTACTGTTTTAATCCATAATTGATAGTAATATTACGATTTAGGGTTTTTAGAACCAAAAACAGTGTTCTGTCCCAAACAGAATAGTCCACTTCAAACAATCACCACTTTTTGCACAGAGCGAATCAACCTCTAAAATTTTTATTAAAGATATCCCCGGGAGTCTAGTTTACAACCTGATAGACGGCATAATTTTTAGATTTTTGTACAATTAGTTATCATTTTCCGATTAGGGTTCGTCGGTGCAGGAATAGTCCTGGCCGAGAACCATTAACTTGGGTTATACTAATTAATTGATGTTACCGACTTGATTAATTCCTTAATAACTCTTTCTGACATTATCTTAACCTTATTAACAACTTTTACAGAACCCAAATGGTTCTGAAATTCATTGATTTAAGTCATTTTCTGATACACATTCATAACCCGATTAGTGATTCCCTTCCCTTAATTTATTGCTTACATCATACAATTAAGCCAAGTATCCCCGGACACCATAGTGAACAGTGACGTCCTGACATGATGTTAGACTCCAATTGTACGATGAAGAGACTCATATAAATTTTGTACTAATTAATTCATTATTTAACATGATAAGTACTTAGATACATTACCCGACTTGCTAACATGTATACTAGTATGATAGTCTTATGTAATCATAATTATGACACCTAAACTTAGACATACAATCATTCTATCATGCTGGACTCTGACTTAAAGATCATAACTTTTCAATATCAGAGACTTGGATAGGTACTTTGATCACATTTCAAAGATGTATGACAAAGGAACACTCCGATTTTTGGCAATCGGTTACGCTTACATTCAACATGATACACAACTATCAAGAAAAAGGGACAACACAATTCAAAGAGCATAAAGGACAAATCTTTTAAGTCAAGTGAAGTGGGGATGTCATCTAGGCATGGAACGAGAAGAATTGGCATGCACGTGCGATCCAATACGGTAGAACATGCAAACCGATATAACTTTCATCGCAATATCAACAATAGTAAGACATGTAAATAACATGCTGTAGGATATGAAATCATTAACATCATACACTCATGATCATCTAAAAATTAGAGAAAAAGAATTTTGGTAAAAGATTATCCTACCTTGTGGAAAACGATACCCAAAAATCGTAAATCGGTTTCTACTCATCTTGAGACTCTTCTTCTTCGTGCAAGCACCACGAAAACCACCAACGGACACACCACCACCTTGGACGAACAAAGGAGGAGGCTGGTTGCACTTCCCTCTTGCTGGCACGTTCTCCAAAGCTCACCAAAAAGGGTGTCGTCCTCTCTTATGGAGGGTTTAAATAGAAAAAGCTTAAATCTCTAGGGCAAACCTCCACCGTTGATCAAACACTCATCCAAGGGCCACAACCCACAAGAAATAAGGGAGAATCCTTCAGTTAGGGATGTGATCAATCCATCCCAACAGATTCACATCTTGGTTGATAAGTATCTTTGACCAAATCACTTAGTTAACAAACCGATTTCAAGTAAATATCTTAAGTGAAAACCATTATTTCTATTTATTTCCTTGACATATGGCATCCTTCATTCACATGGAAAGGGCCATAATCTCATCCCAATCACGTTCACAAACTCCCAAAAAAAATCTCATTCAATTCCATAACTAATTCTCCATTTAAATAGATTTTCAATTAGCTAGAAAATAGGGTTTTCAATTTGAAACACTTACCACGGTTTAGATCCGTTGATTAGGATTAATTAGGTAAGATACGTCTTCCAAAGATCCCCCAAAATCAGCCCAAGAGGTTCCCCAACGGATTGCCTAAAAAAACGTGTAATTAACGGCGATCGATCGGTCCGTATACGCGATCGATCGTCTTGCGATCGATGCCTTACAAAAAACGATCGATCGTCTCCCGATCGATGCCGTTTGAAGGCGATCGATCGGTCTGACAAAAAATCTTTAAATTCAATTTTTAAAAAGATTTTCTAGAATTCAAAATTACTCCCTTTGAGCAATAAAATTCCAACTTTATAATTATAAAATTTACGGTCGCTACACGATCTCATATAAACTGGCCTCACATATATTGTATAGTGAGAGAGAACGGTCTTTTGGGTTGTTGAATTCCGATCCGAGGGTGGGTATCAAATCAATGGGTAAGTTAGTGTGTCAAATTAATGGGTAGATGAGTTCCTTGTACCCGTTTATAGCTGTCATGTACGATTTAAATAGGCCTCATATAAGCCAAATGAGAGCATCTCATTTAAACCTTCCCTTATATGAGGACGGTTTACATGAGATCGCTCTCATATAACGAGCATGAGGCCAATCTTTTAGGCCATTGGATTCCGATCCGAAGGTGGATATCAAATAAGTGGGTAGGTGAGTGTCACATCAGGGGAAAGTGAGTCCCATGCAGCTGTTTGTAGCAGTCAGATCAAGATCCAGTAGCTACGAATGAAATTAGCTTCATATAAGCTAATATGAGAGCGATCTCATTTAAAATTTCCCCATATATATTCCATGTTTAAATTAGCCAATCGGCACAAAATTGACAGTGTTACCCAAAAAATAAGCATATTGGCACCTTTCTTCCTAATTTTACTGCAACAAAGAAAGGGAGCACTTCAAACGGTTAGCCTCCCCTATGTCACTTACCTTGTCCATATATATTGAAAAAGTTTAAATGAGATCGTTATCATATAGCTTATATGAGGCCAATTCAATTAGTAGTCGTTGGATCTTGATCTGACGGCTACAAACGGCTAAAGACCCAAAAGATTTAACACACTCACCTACCCACTGATTTGATACCGACCATCGAATGTGAATCTAATGACCCAAAAGATTAGCGATTAGCCTCATGCTCCTTATATATATATAGGGAAAAGTTTAAATGAGATCGCTCTCATATAGCTTATATGAGGCCACTTTGAATCGTAGCCCTTCGATCTTGATCTAACGGCTACGTATAGCCATAATGATCTCACCCACTCCTTGATGTGACACACTCACCTACCCACTGATCTAATATCCATCCTCCGATCGGAATCCAACGGCTATAAGAATTGGCCTCATGCTCCTTATATGAGAACGATCTCATGTAAACCCCTCTCATATATATATATATATATAGGACAATTTACATGAGATCGTTCTCATATAATGAGCATGAGGCCAATCTTTTAGGTCGTTAGATTTTGATCCGATGGTGGGTATTAAATCAGCGGGCAGGTGAGTGTGTTACATCAGTGAGTGAGTTGATTGTAACTGTTTGTAACCGTCAGATCAAGATCCAATGGCTAGAAATTAAATTGGCCTCATATAAGTTATATGAGAGCGATCTCATTTAAACTTTTCTTATATATATATATATAAAACTATAAAAGATCGGATTATGGAGTATGAGGCTAATCTTTTGGGTCATTAGATCCTGATCCGAGGGTCGGTATCAAATCAATGGGTAGGTGAGTGTGTCAAATCTTTTGGGTCTTTAGCCATTTGTAGCCGTCAGATCAGGATCTAACGGCTACTAGTTGAATTGGCCTTATATAAGCTATATGAGAACGATCTCATTTAAACTTTTTCAATATAGAGGACGGTTTACATGAAATCGTTCCCATATAAGGAGCATGAGGACAATTTTTTGGGTCGTTGGATTCCAATCCGAGGGTGGGTAACAAGTCAGTGGGTAGGTGAGTGTGTCAAATTAGTGGATAGACGAGCACTTTGTAGCCATCAGATCAAAATCCAACGACTAAAATTTAAAGTGGCCTCATATAAGCTATATGAGAGCGTTCTCATTTAAACTTTTCCCTATATCCTATATATTTATATATAGCTTATGACTTCAAGTCACGATGTACTGTGCATTGAAGATAGAGATGACATTAAAATAGATTAGACAAGAATGACATAATTGTACATATTTTCCATGTTTGAACATTCAAGTTGAATGACGAGGTGACGCCAAGCTAACTTCTACAAGGAAACTGATCAAACTTCTGTTGTTCCCATGGAATGTCGTATCAGATATCGGTAAAATATCGGTCGGCCAAAGAGACGAAATATCGGAGATATTGTGTTAAAAAATATTGGTGGTCGAAAACTAGTTTTTACCGTATATTTTCACAATCTAACTTCTAAAATGAGTTATACTAATTTAGACAAATCATAGATTTCAAAATATGCATAAAAACGCATATTATGATGGAAAATAAAAAGGAAGGTTTTTTTTCAAATTTTTTTTTGAAAACATTTTTTTTAAATGGCGATATATTGGAAAAATTTGAAAAAAGGAGATTGACTCGTATCGGTGTATCGAGTGGGGCCCGATACCGATATATTGCCGAGTCGGCATTCCATGGTTGTTCCTACCCTCGTTTTAAAAAAAAACAACTGATATATCGGCCCGAAACCGATATATTAGCGATATTTTAAAAAAATGGAAAAAATAATATTACTCGGTATCGTTTTATCGGGTGGGACCCGATATCGATATATCAACGATATATCGTCGATACAACATTCCATGTATATGAGGCAGATCACATTTCTTAGACTAAGCTATTGCAATATAGATAACCAAAGTTTAAATTGCTTTATCTTCAGAATGCATGTTTATCTTGCCATGAGATTCTCAAAATCAATCTTTGGACTTTTAATTGTTTTAATCCTAGGAGTCATGCAATTAAATGTGTTACTAATACAAAAGCCGTGCTTATCCTTGAATAACATATGAGCAAGGAAAGCCGTATCGGATATCGGTAAAATATCGATCGACCAAAGAGACAAAATATCAGAAATATTTCGGATATATTGTGTAAAAAATATCGGTAGTCGAAAACTAGTTTTTACCATGTATTTTCACAATATAACTTCTAAAATGAGTGATACTAATTTAGACAAAGCATAGATTTTAAAATATGCATAAAAATGCATATATAATTCAAAATATATGTATGCATTTTAAACCTGTATCCTACCATTTGGCGTAGGATGGGAAAGAAATGGAAAAGTTGTATTTTTTCCCTTTTTTTTAAAAAAATTTCTATTGACCAATTATGTGACGATGTTAATTAAAAGAGACCGGAGGGAGGATGTAAGGATCCTCATCTTGAACCGATTTATTTTAGTGTTCTTTATCGGTTATCGTGTGGTTTAAGCGTTTTTGGGTTAAATGTAGTGATTTTCAAAAATAAATGGGTTTATAAAAGTTTTAATCAAAACCAACTTCGCAATCATAAGTTTTAAGTGATTTTGGATCAAACCTGAATTTTTGGGATTTTCTGATATTTTCACCAATTTTCCAAATATTAGGGTTTGGCGGGACCCCGGTGGGCCCCACCGACGAAATTAGGTTTTTGTGACCAAAATGCCCCAGACATCAAAGGAAGACATCATAAAAATTTTCAGAATTTTTCTGGACCTAATTTCGAATTAAATTGCTAAATTTTCCGATTTTAGCCAAAAAATTCTATTTCTACCCCACATTTTACTTAGGTTTACCCCAACCTTTTTTATAAAAGGAAAGTGCTGTGCCATTTCCCAAACTGGGAATAGGCTTGGCCAGGAGATTTGGAGCTTATTCCCTATTAGGCTTGAAGAGGAAAGGATTAGAGGTAATTCGCTTAATCTCTTCTTATCTTTAGGTTTTCTTAAAACCTCTCTTAATCTTAACTTCCTTCATTATTTCAATCCATTTTGAGAGCATAAAAATCATTATTTTATATCTCTTCTCCAAGCCCTAATCTTCAAAATCTTTTTTATGCTTCAAAAGCTTTAGATCTAAGGTTTCTTTTGATTTTTAAAGTTAAATCTAGATTAGTAGTGTATTAACATAAAATCGTATTTTTGGAAGGTGTTGGAGGTGATTGAAGGTTCATTCTCAACAAATCAAGGTAATGAGTTCTTCAATCTCATCTTTGGGTAGTAAATGGTTCATTTTCATGGTTCTATTTGAATGGGTTATGCTTGCTTGTATTCTAATAGTAAGTTTAATAGATGTTAATCTTTTGCTTCCATTTCATGGGGTTTTTTCTTAGAATGATATATGTTTATGTTCTGGAAGGTTTGATGGATTTTTGTTGGTGTTTGAGACGTGTATGAAGCTTAAAGTCGTGTTAATGGAGCTTCGGTTTCGGGATTTTTCAAAGAGAAAACGATGGACAGCGATCGATCGCTCATGAATGCCCGATCTATCGGCTGGCCATCGATTGTGTATTTTTGTCCGATCGATCAGCTGTCCGAAATTTTGAAATTATAAAAATTTCACTGTTTTCACTCCATTTAATGATTACAATGCTTATGGGAGGTGTTATGTTAAAAATTAGGCAAATGGAGGTGTGAAAATTGATGATGAAAGTGTGGATTATGTTAAGTGTTGTTGTATTATATGTTGGTAATTATACATGTTGATATTGAACTTGCTCATGTTGGAACTCTTATAATTGGAGCATGTTTCCAGCAAGGAGGTTATATGGTAGACGATGAGATGAGTTCTCTTATGATAAGTATTGTTAATGGGAAGTGATGTGATCATGCTACGGCTTCGTGTATAGAAAAAAATCATGCTTGTATGAGTGAATCTTCGACTTCACATGGTTGAATTTAAGTTTTATGGTGGAAATTGCTTTGATTTCAGTTGAGAATCGTAGTTTTGAATGCGTTTAAGCATGCATATATTGTCTTATGAGTTTATGTCAAAGCATTTGCCATGTGATTAGAATATGCATGAATACACACACATGTGGGAAGTTTATTATGAAATTGTAGTTGATATATGTTTTGATTAAGATGCATGAGGGGATGGATTGGGAGCACGTTCCATGTGTTGGAACCCACGTAGGTCTTGATCACGGATGTACCATTACATCATGCATCATGTACCGAACTTTATTGATGAAGTTTTATCATTGTTTAACCGGAGTTGATCGATTGTATGCAATACTTGAGATTGCTTGCCAGATTAATCGATCGGCGGATTAATCTAAACTTGGTTGGTCCGAAAGGACATGTTTTCGATTTCGTCCCTTCGTAGGACATGTATACTCCGTAGGTTGAGTCGAACTACATTGAGATATATGGGGGGCGAGTTGTGTATTTGCCTTGCGGATGAGATTATTGAGATTGTCATATGGACTTGAGCATCCAGTGTGGTACGCTTCGTGCACCAGCTACCACATGTTCTAGGGCTCCCTGTGTGGGAATTCGGGCTCTCCCCCACCACAGGAGATGACCCTGGATGAACACACCTGCTCTAGGTTCTTTGTGTAAGAATCAGACATCCTTGGCCAGGATCGTCCAGGGCGAACAGCTTTAGGGGCCGACAACCCCAACCTTCTTACATTTCCTATGAGGAAATTGGACCATGATACGCCTTTGTGGCCTTGACTGTGTCCCGCCTTTGTGGCAACACTTATGTTTACTCTTTGATGGAGGCATTCACCATTTGTGTTAATACATGCATATTGTGATTATTATGCATGATTATACCATGTGTTGGATACATTTGTTGTGGAGGATTATGTGTTATGAATGCATGACTAGAAATTATGAGATTGAGATATTATTATGCAGGATTATGTGTTATGAATGCATGATCGAAAAGTCTGTGATTGAGATATTATTGTGCAGGATTATGTGTTATGAATGCATGACCGAAAAGTATGTGATTGAGATATTATTGTGCAGGATTATGTGTTATGAATGCATGACCGAAAAATATGTGATTGAGATATTATTATGCAGGATTATGTGTTATGAATGCACGACCAGAAAGTATGAGATTGAGATATTATTATGCAGGATTATGTGTTATGAATGCATGACCGGAAAGTATGAGATTGAGATATTATTATGCAGGATTATGTGTTATGAATACATGACCAGAAAATGGTGTAATCATGTCGATCATGGATCTATATTACTATGTTGTGATGCCGTATGATTTTTGATTATTACCGATCGTATTAAAACCATTACTGAGTTTTATACTCACCTCTCTTTCCTTGTTTTGTTTTGAGGCTGCGTGGTGTGACACGCAGATGGACATGATCCTCTGTATGAGGAACGATTGGAGAGAGTATGGGATTAGGCGTGGAGGCCTTTGGACATTACTTTATTTATCTGTCTGTTTCGCCATGTTTATGTATGAACATTGTGTATGTTGAGACTTATGATTAGACCTATTTTAAACTTTTGTATTTTGAGCCCTATGTGTTGGCTCAGGATTTTAGTATGTGGGTTTAAGACTTGTGGACTGAATTATGAGTTAAACTCCACCTTTGTCTACTTATTTACTCTTGCTCAAAGTAGTTGCATAACTCTGTTAGATAGATCGCCCGTTTGTGGGGCATAAGTCGCCCCCGTGCACCAGTTCGGCTCTTGGACCGGGTTCAGTTCGGATCGGTGGTGTCTGGGGCGTGACAGAGTAGTTCTTATGGAGATCGAGCAATACACATGAACAAATCCAATTTGCGCTAATTTTAAATTAGTTTCATTCATTATGAACATAATTTACCTTTATGTGGATCAGGCGGTGGATGTGCAACATGTCATGGCAGTTGGCGAATCGGTTCTTCTTTCTAATTAAATTTTGGGTAAATTAAGGAACTTTGCCTTTTGATCTTGCTCGTAAATTGTCTGTCAACATTTAAATTTCAAAAAGAGCAATCTTTTTGATATCCACTTCTAGATGATATATGCAATTGTCAGAAATAAAGGACCAGACCTGATTGTCGAGAAGATCGAAGGGGTTATGGAAGGAGGAGCACTTATCGAGCAACCTGGAATCCTCCTAGGAGTCGTCGCCATCATTGCGTCCATCCGGAGGAGCAGACTGTTGCTGCAGCTGTTCCAGCTGCCGCAAGACCCTCCTCACCAGCGCCGACATGGCCTAGCCTGGCCACCCTCCCTCCCCCATTTCTCTCTAGACTCTAGGGTTTTGGAACAATTCTGTTCTCAAACTCTTCTCCGATCGAGAAATCGACAATGACAAACTCACCAGCCATGAGAGCTACCAAGCGCCGGGCTATGTGGCTAGAAACGCATTTTAAACAGGTTTAAAACGTGCAAAATGCATTTTGGGTAGGCAGCCGTGGAAAATGGCGTTCAAAATGCGTACTTATGAAAAAATGCATTTTAAACATGCAAAACACGTAAAACGCGTTTCATGGTTAAAAATACCTGATTTTTCACTGTTCCTCCCACCGTCGGCCCGTCCTCACTTCCCTCCGCTGCGCCGCCGCCATGACGGGTCGCCGAAGCTCCAACTCCACTTCCCCACCACTGCAGACGGCTCCCCCAGTCCTGCCGTCCTCACTTCCCTCCGTTGCGCCACTGCCACGACAACCACGACCCCTCCGCTGCGCCGCCGTCAGGACGACCACGACTTATTGGGGGGTTTCCATAAGAAAGCACAAATGGCGATTTTCTAAATGGCCGATAGAAGAGGTGAGCTGCGTCGGAGATGACGGGGGTCGTACAGGATTTTTGCGGATAGAAAAATTTTGCATTTTTAGGCGAGACTTGATTTTTCCTTGTTTGAGAAGTCTTTCATCCGCTTTGACCATTCTATTGAATTGCTAATGAGGATTAAAAGAAGTATCAGATTTTCTTCCTTACCATTTTGCAAATTTGCAAATTTCTGCAGGCTCAAGAGATTAAGTACTGTGATGAAATTATTGTAGTTTTGTGTGTTATTGAAGCTGAAAATTATTGAGCTAATACTACGATTGGAGCACATAAACCCCCATTGTATTAAAACATTTTATTGCTTCATTTGTCTAATAAACTAGAGCTGTTCCAGTGCTGTTTCATTTGTCTGATAAACTAGAACACTACCCAGTTATTCCAGTGCTGTTTCTACTGCGCAGTAAATCTTCTTTAAAACCAAGGAATATGCCCATTAAGCTTGCATAAGATGTTCAGTTGAACAAACCAGTCAACGAAGCTTTTTGATAATTAAATCAGTTATTAAATTGACTTGAACTGTAAACTCTGAAGACCTTTCCTATACAAAAAATCAACGATAATGTTCCCGCACTAGTCAATTTTATACGTATATACACTAGTAAGGAGAGCTTTCTACTCTGCCTGCTTTCTACTCTGTATCTGCGCTTTCGAGAGTCTATTCCTCTATTGGAGGCAAAATGAGCATATGAACTGCATATCCTTTAAGCCTGTTAAGTGTCTCATGGTGAGGATGAGCTAACCTCAAATTGTTGGTTAAGGCACTACTTGATTTTTAATTTTATTACTTCTCCGTACTTTTTGCGTATTTTTTTCGTATATTCCATTTTCTGCCGTATCTTACCATACGCTAACCTGAGCCGTATAATTGTCGTACCCGTGCTTGGTCACTTAGGCGCCGGGGGTGAAGGGGAGGGAGGAGCGGAGGAGGACCGGGAGAAGTTGAGGGTGAGGGGGTGGCGGCCATACTGGAGTAGAGGAGGCAGGCTAGGAGGAGCAAGGGGATGAGGTGGCCGTAGGCTGTAAATTGGAACAACAATACCAGCGACCCATCGTCAACTTCTTCCACAAAACTAGTGAATGTCACGTGAGTTTCTTGTGGGCTCATGGTCTAATAAAAAATAGCTTTTTTTTAAATCTACACACTATTTCCAAATGGAGGGAGTAGGATAATCAAATGAAGGAAACAAATCACACTATTGTCACACTTATGTCAAGAGCCTTGCCTTTCTTTGTGCTTGGGTTGTTAGGAGGGTTTAATGCCCGGTCCCTCACTATCACCCTGGACTATCCCATGGCACTACCCATTCAAAATGGAACAAAATCGGGCTTTAGCGACGGTTTTATTTCTGTCGCTAAAAGAATACATTTTAGCGATAGAAAAGGATCCGTGGATAAAGGTATAGCATTTGCGACAGATTTTTACGACGGAAAATAAACTGCCAATAATAGTTACTAGTATCCGCGGTTTTATTAGCCGTCGTTAAAAGATCGTTCGGTAATATACAGTATCTACGGTTTTTTAGTTGTGGTTAAAAAAACCATCGCCATCCTTGAAAATATTGTTATTTTTAATGATTTTTTGCTCTTCCATTTGCCCCCTTTGGTTACTCATTTTTATTAAAATGCCCTTTTGATTTCTTGCTTCTCTGACTCTGAGATCGACCCTCCCCTCAGTTTCTAAAGAAAGGTTTTGATTTCTTGCATCTGTGAGTCTGAGATCAACCCTCAGCCCTCAGTTTCTTAAGAAAGGATAGGAAAAGGATCTATGCTTCTCTCAACCTACTAAAGATTGTTCCACCATTTCCCCCACTTTTGCCCCTCATCCAACCATAGCAAACGCCAAAGGCCGTCCTCCACCGTACTCAACTAGAGAGGACGAAGAGAGAGGGGAGGGCTTCCATGGCCATGGAACCAACACCCCATGAATCCCAATACAGGTGCAGGGAGGCCCTTTAGCAGAAGAGCCAAGCATAAATATAGTTCGGAGTGTATTAGTATTTCTTCTCCCATGCCAATCCATTAATGTTTTTGTGAAGAATATTCAGAATTGTTCATACTCTTGGTAAAATTGATTATTATTTTTTTGGTTTCTCGATGTCATGCATTTCTTGATGTCATTGATTCTTGAGCTATAGCCTTGCATCCCTCACCCGCAAGGTGCATGACTGCAAATATGCCTACATTAGCTGTAATAAGTTTTGTTCTGCAATATTTGCTTATGTTTGAGTATGCTTTAATAAATCCTCTGCACATATTAATATTAGGAATTCCAGTTTCCACTGTTGATGTTGCTTTTGTTTAGTTTATTTCACCTGAGTTTATTATAGGTTCATGGTCGTCTTGAATGAATTAGCAGCTTGACGTTGCCATTATGCATCACCTGAGTTTACCATACATGTTTATGGTTTCCAAGTAATTGTGGCATGATATAGCTAATACAGCCAAATTTCATTGATTGCAGCTTTCTTTAATTTCTAACAGACTTCCAAGAAACGAATAAGCTCTTGACATGACATGCTCATAATAACTGCTTTAGAGAAGTTGCCAAGATAGATAAAAGTAAAGCAGTAAATACCTGGAGTTCTTGTTCAGAACTCTTGAGTCGTTCTGAGTAATCTCTCACTTGCATGTAACATCTCTGCACCTGCATAATATACATGAACATGACATACTCATTTCCAGACATCCATTTTCCACAAGTGAACTAGACATCTTTAAGCATCTTTATAGCTGATGTAGTAACACTCTTCCAATCGTTGATTGCCACATCAGCTTAAAAATAAAGAGGGTGGTGGCCTTTTATCAAGAAGAGGTAGCAACCAGATTAATGGCCTCCAAATAAGCATACATTAGAAAAAAGAGTAATATATTCGTGATTGATGAAGTTGAGTCTCAAATGTACATTTTGATGGGCTGATGAAACAATGTGATCTCTTGGATGTTCAAATATATTTGAGTCTCTTGAGTTTATTTCTCGTTAGTAATTACTTCCCCATTCTTGTTACTGCCATAGGAGTTTCATTCTTGCATATGGTGATTATGCTCATTCTGCTACATGCTATTGGCAGCAAAATACTATCAATAATATAAACATACAGATAAATCTGACACATGCTACATATCCTTCTTTCAATAGTGCTTCTGCTCTAGTCCAAAAAAAGGAAAGAAGAAATATTGGCATTTCTTGTAAGCTCAAGAAAATGACCTCATGGTAAGTTCTTTTACATACACTAAGGATAGTTTGATATTGCTTATTTTTCCCGATAATAAGGTCTTTTGGCATTCATACAAGAGAACAAAAGGTCTTTTGGCATTCATACAAGAGGTCTTTTGCATATGTGAGTCTGAGATCGACCATGTAATTTGTTGTCGTTAAGAAGGTGAATATCTGACATTTACTCTCCACAAATAACCTACCTATTTCAACTTTTGTAGGTCCTAATTGGTGCAGAAATCTTTGGAGCTGCTTATGGCTTGAATTACGAAATGGTTTGCAAAGCGCGTAAGCTACCTTATCTTTCAGTAACATACCTTTTCTTGTATTGTTTGTGAGCTAATAATTTAATTAATTCTAGGTTTCGACATTTTTTTAATAGATAAGACAATTACGAAATGATGGATCACCGGTAGCTACGAATGAACTATATGCATTAGCAGGTGGACCAGATCAAAGAATCAGAAGATACACTGGATGCATAGTGAATGGGCTGAGGTTCCACACAAAAGAGCGTGAAAAAAATCATCAGACCCAAAATAGTGGTGCGATGGTTACCGGGGAGCACAAATCAAATCCCATTGAATTCTATGGTGTTTTAATAGGCATCATAGAGTTATCCTACTTGTTTCAATATAAGGTTTTTCTTTTCAAGTGTGACTGGTGGAATGTTGGGAAGAAGACAGGAATAAGAAGAGATGCCCACTTCATTAGTGTTAATACCTCTGACTTGTGGTACAAAGATGATCCATTTATTTTTGCAAGTCAAGCTAGACAAATTTTTTATGCGAATGACACCAAATTGTGTGGTAATTGGAAAGTAGTGCAGAAGTTTAAGCCAAGAAATGTGTATGATGTTATGGAGGCAGAGGAGGAAGGACCTAGCAATATTAATGAAGAGCCATATCAAGAAGAGGAGCACACTGCAAATAATGGGATTGTTCATCGTGCCAATGAGATCGAGGAAAATGAAGTTCAATTGATGTCATTAAATAGACCAGACATGGTTCCAGTCAATGTTGTTGCTGCTGAAGTCATTGCCAATAAGAGACTTGCTGAAAGAAATACTACTTTCATTAATGATACTGACACTGATGACGAAGAAGAAGATACTCTGAAAGAGTATAATGTATAAGAGGAAAAACTTATGAATAACCATTTGTTACATTTCTGTTGTTTGATTTTGAGAAGATAGCAGAGAGTGAGGGCACTACATCACAGCCTATATTTTGTATCTATCCTTTTTGTGGTTTTTATTTTCTAATGCTTCATCTATGTGATTATAAACAAAAACTTATTTGATGGAGGATTAGCTAATATGTGAGCTGGAAACCTGCACTATGCAATACGTTGACTGGTGTTTATAGAAGTGTGTCAATTAAGGAATTTTTTCTGGTAAATGAGCAATTATGTGAAACAAATTTGAAATATGGTTTCTTTGTATGATGATGATGATGAAATTTGTAATGTGGTTGTGCTTGTACAAATAATTTATTCTCTGTTCCTTGTTTTTGTCCTCTTTTCTTTGTTTCTTACCTTTTTGCTCTATCTGTGCACTTCCTTAATAGCTAATAATCATTTTTTTCAGCATCGGAAGCATCCTGGTTACTGGAAATCTGCTATATTCTGACTAGCAATCTATAAGCAACTGCCAATTGTGCATTCAGTGTCACTGTAACAGGGGCCACATAAGCAGGAGTCCGCATGTCGTGTGAAGCAACCCATCTTGCCTCTTTAAGCTGCAGACTGTGCCAATTTAAGTTGTGGATATTCTTTGGAATGATGGCACTTGTTCTAAGCAATATGGTTGACCACACTTTGCTTAAGAGGTTCCAAAAAATATGGGATAAAAAAACAGGGTAACTATGGTTATAACTATGGGTCTGTTTATGAAATATAGTTTCTCATGACAGAAGTTTAAGCCAAGAAATTCAGCAATGCATAGCCTGTTTCTTTTTTGTACTAATTTTTTAGAATATGTAAAGGATTCACTTATAGTAATGTTTTTACCCATCGATCTGATATTGCATTTTATCAGGGTCTGTTTATAAAATACAGTTTCTCATGACAGAAGTTTAAGCCAAGAAATTCAGCAATGCATAGCTTGTTTCTTTTTTGTACTAATTTTTTAGAATATTTAAAGGATTTGCTTTGCATAGAATTTATTTCAATTAGATTTGCTATAGGTATGGCTCCTGGAGGCAATATGGGAAACTTAATGGTGGCACAGGCTGAGCATGGGGAGTCCTCCGAGGATTCACAAGCCCGTTCATGTGACACAGGTAATGTTCTTGTATCATCTTATTTTCAGTCAGTCATACTACATGTGGTTGGATTTTAATTATTAAGTGTAAAATTTCAAGATTTATCTGAGAGGAGAACTCGTGGGAAGGCTGTCAACCGCACCCTTCATGAAGTGTTTATTCGCACCGGGCAACACATGCCAGGCTCCTTGAAACATGATATGCCTTGGATATCTTATATGCTTGTGCAATATGGTTCTATAATGAATTAGCAAATTGTTAGACTTAATCACTTATAGTAATGTTTTACCCATTGATCATGACCCAATGAATATTCAATTATTATGGAGCAAGTTTACTGATTTTATTGTTGAATCAATTTGTACTAACCTTGAGTATGACACCCAATGCAGAAGATTAGTGAGGCAAATATAAAAAATTGAAAGCTAGTGAAGACCCAAGCTACTGGTGGTTCAAAATCATTTGCTGAATATAGGGAGGAATTGGTATTATTTACCACAACCTTGTTCTAATATGCAGCAGGGACATTACATCTATTTGTCATGCCCGCAATCTTTCTAATCATTAAATCATGCAGCGCAAGGGCAACCCAGAAGTTGGACCATACAATTTGATTGATTTCTACTACCACACCCACTATTCAAGGAAGAAGAATCGATGGATTAGTGAGGAGGCAAATCGCTTACATGTAAAACAAGTCTCATTTGTTATTTCCAGATTTCAAATACATTGGATAATATATTTTCTAGTTACTTGTAATATCTTAAACTTGTCTTACAATTAATTAACTTTAATTGTAGGACAAAATGATCTTAAAACGAAGGAAGGCACAAGCACCAAGTGTAGATGCGTCTACACAAAATGATACCGACAATGAGATAGCCTCTAAACTGTCGGGTTGTCAAAAGGGTTATGTCCGAGGTCTTGGACATGGTGAGGTGGCTCATCTGTCTTCATCAAAAGCGAAGTTGTTTGCACAATTCAATGAGGCTACTCATAGGGCTGAGATTGCAGAGAGGGAAGCTTTTGAAGCCCGCAGTATGCTTGATGATTATAGAAAGGATTTTGAAAAACGCTTGGATGAATGAGAAAACGAACTTAGGGAGTTGATGGCTTTCATGAGGGAGCAGCGACACAGTCCTTGGTAAGAAATATTGAGGATTATTTTTTCTTGCATAAAATTGTCTTAACTATTCTTGATTTCAATTCTTCTACTTTATAGATTCCACTTAGATGAATGGTGGCATTTACATGACTCTATAAAAAGGTAAACATTTGAAAATTTTCTTAAATTATCTAAGTAAATTGTGAACTCTAAGCCAAAATTATATACCCGATTACCCCTTCAGCATGTTATCCCTTAGGCTAATTATGTACTTATTGTGTTTAATGTCATTAGGTGGCTTAAATTGCTCAACGGTTAATATTTTGGAGACAACTATGAGATTCTTGCATTTTGTGAATACATGAAAGACTACAAACCTACAAGGAACTCGTTTAAGTTGTGCTGACTGCCGAAGTCTACAACCTTGCAGGAGGAAACTTCAACTTGTGCTGACTGTCAATATTATGTAATTTTTTGTAAATCCATTTTGATAAATAGAGGATTCCACCTATAAATTAACTCCATGTATGCATACAACTCTTACATATTTTGTGTGACTTTCTTAAACAAGGTGTAAATTATGTTTGAGTATGTCTATTAAAAATCTATTGCAGTGGTTATCAGGTGCCAAATAATTTATTCACGTTTTGTTGTATTTTTTTGATCTTGCGACAGATGAGAACCGTCGCTAAAAGTATGATGTCGGTCGCTATATCCAAATAAATAGCGACGGTTGACTTTCATCCGTCGTTTGCGGCGCGGGTATTATCGAGGGATTTATCGACGGAATGTGTCCGTCGTAATAAAGGAAATTACCACGGAAAAGGCACTTTCAGCGACGGATTTTGCCGTCGCTAAAGGCGACCGGTCACAGTAATCCCGGCCGCGTAGGCGCTGCATGAGCCATGACAAACCATTCCCTCCAAATCAAACTCCCACCTACACAACGTATTTGTAAGCAGCAGCCCCTTCCCTTTCTTGAACATCGCAACGACAACCAAACATTAGTCTCTTGAATCTTGATTGCAAACTAATGCACAGAAAACTTGATACATCATCTTGTTTGATCAGCTTCTCGTCAACTACAGCACTAGCTATCTTTAAAAGTTAAAGATGGCCCTCCTACGAAGCAAGAACAATGTGGTGCTAGTCATGTTTCTCTTATTACTTGTGATGGTGGCGGCCGCACCAGCAGTGGTTGTGGCAGCAAGGCCACTCGGCTGCCAATTTCAGTCACTACAGAGGGGCCCACCGCCACCTCGCCCAGAATGCACCAACTCACCCAACGGAGGTGGAGGAAGTTGCCCGCTTTTTGCTTCCCAGAACTTCGTGAGCCACCACAGGCTCCCCGCCACCTCCCCATCGGCCAAGGTGCAGGCCACTTGAGCTACTTCTGCGGCGAGTACAACAGCAGATGTAAATGACATTTAGTTAGTTTAGTGCATGTGCAAATAACATTTGGTGATTCCTTCTGCATGGGATAATCAGTCCCAAGGAGCTGGAAGCTGAATTCCATACTATTGATCTTGTAAAAACAAGATTAAATATACAATAAGGATATAAGAATGTCAGATGCATTGTTGATTCATTGGATTCACAAAGTAAGCAGATTTGAATTTTTCGCTGTATGGCCTCGAGCTTTTGTTCTACTGTCACGTACTCACTCGGCTAACCTCCGTCTTCTCTACTTTTTTTCCGTTCGGAGACTTGGTCACTCCAATGCGAATTAACATCAGCAGGTTACTTAGTCATTTCTCCAGAAAATAACAAGGTTTCTTCTAACTGTATAACTATATGCCCACCTGTTTACACCTTCTAGCAAAAAAAAAATTCTTACACGAGCAAAAAAAAAATTCATACACGTTGTCTACATGCCAAATTATCGACATGTCCCAAACATTTGATTTGGGTCGTAATTTTTAGGTGCTTTGCTCAAGATCATCTAAGCATGCAAAGTTCGATTTTAATGATTTTCAAGGACCACGTTAGGTAAAGTACATAGTTCGCATCGACATTTGATACATATATCCATGTTCAATAGCAAGGCCCAGACACGATTATTTTAATCAACAAATTTAATCCAACCAGAGTAGATCGATTGTTCATATAATAAGTCCGCCTGTAGTTAATATGCTGTTATTGGATCCATTGGATCGAGATCAGACGGAAAGTATTAATCAAGGGACTGGGCATGCAGGTGATCCAAATCCGCCTGCCCCCTATAATAATGCCTCCTGCCATACTGATATCCGACGGACCAAGGTGGAGCTAGCCCCTGCTCACGCCAATGCGTGTGAGCCGTGGCACATATAAAGGGGACTGCAATTTGCTTTTAATCACGCCCCAAACGGCCCCTAAATAACAACATTCATCTCTGAAACATGACGCACTTATTTCCAATTGTCAATTGTCATAATTGGAAATAAAAAATGAGCTGAAACAATTAATTTAGGATATCTAATCTAGACAATTAATGGGGTACGGAAGGGGTAGTTAAGACCATATTAATTAATATGTATATTAGTTTAATTTGAAAATATGCCAATTACTTGCATCATTTTCAATCTTTGACACCACCTTTTCCTCGAGCCTTTAGCATTAAGTTTTTATTGGCTAATTCTGTTGGCATTAAGTTCTCATCTAATATGATTCGTTCTTTTGTGCTTGTAGATCCAGGAATTAAGGAAGACTAAGCTGGAACTTTAGTTAACCATAAGTATCTTCAGCTGAAGCTCACTAAATTTATTAAATTGCAGCCTCTACATTTTGCCATAGGGAAGAGGGTGGGGTAAGTGGGAGTCTTATGTACCAAAAAAATTAAGTAGTGGAGTGTTGGAAACGGGCTTTTCTTAAGCTGAATTGGCCTAATATGAAGATGTGTTGGCCATTAGTGTGGTAAATCCCGTCCGTTAGTCCGGTCAAGTTCATGGTCAAGGCCAGGACTGAACCATTCTGCCAACCTCTTCTACCTTTTTTTAATGGACACGTCTAACCTGACTGGGTTCCATGACCAGAGAGTGTATGACTATGGTACATAGGGATCCTAGGTACATAGAGAGGTACATGGGTACATAGCTACATATACTATGTTAGGCCTCTATAAACCATGCTTGGACCCTTTGTACCATGGTCATTGCCACGGTCGATCTTTGAGTGTTGACTTTTGAAAACGTTTCTATCAAGCCTTCAAAAAGTCACCTCTAACCTTGCCGGTTTATTTATTGTCAACTAATAACCCACAATGTGCCAGAACGTACACTTCACTTTATTTGTAACAAATCTTAGGGTTTGAACATCGACCAAGAAAGGGCCAACACGACCTGATTGACAACACCTCTACGTACTACGTTCCAATCAACCTTGTGCTGTTGTGGAATTCTCTAGTGTGCAAATAGATCGCATGCAAGACTTGATATGAGCAAAAAACAACTACAATATGAACGATATGCATTTCCCCGAAGATGCAGAGTCAAAACAACTTGTTGCTAACGCTTGCCAGTCCAAGACGACATGGTTCAAACCAAACTCGATTTAACTTGCCACCCTCTCTTCCCATGATCACATAACTTAGTTACCAAGAAGGAAGGCAGACACATTGGTTCCAGCTTGTAAACTCAGAAAATTAATGGTTTCCCCCAGTGGCAATCTCCTCTCCATCACATGGTTCATGCTCATGATCTTTGTTTTGTGCCATCCAGCTACAGAGGCCGCACGGATTCTAGGCCATGAACATGAGAGTCTTGCCAAGGGCTCCATGCCAGCTCCCCCACAATGCTCAAATGTAAGAAATAAAGGAAGTGGTGGAAGCTGCCCGGACCCGCCACTTGATATGGAGATGCATTCCGCTGCTAATAACTCTCTTCCCCGTCACAAATTAGAATCTCTTGTGGTCGTTCCTGCACCAGTTCGTTCCCAGTGCATAAAGCAAGACAAGCGCAAAAACGTTGCAGCCTGCATGCCAATGAAGACACCAGGCCCCGGCCATCACTGATGCCTTGCGACGCCTATTCATTTATTGCCAAGAGTAGGAGCATATCTTGGTCATGTCTAACAATTCAATAACAGAGTGTATGTTTATCATTCTGGCTCGTGAAGGAAAATACTCAAATGTCATTGTCATTAGGACTGTTGTAATCATAATTCATGCCTATTTGGTTAATGGTTGACGACTCACTGAATGTTAACCATTGTCTTGATGATTTTTTTAATTTGATACCAACATGAAATAGTTATCGATGCAAATAAATTAATTATGTGAAAAAGAGTGATCATAATTTTTTTTTGCTAAAAATATTGACCATAACTTGGTTTTCTTGTCATTATTCAGTTTCTTATTATCAATGTTCTATGTGTTAGACACTTGTTGTAATTAAAGCTAGAGCTTTAGGAGACAACTTGTCATTATGCCCCAAGCTTTGCACGAGAACGCACATCGGAGTCACACTCAACATCGGGCATAGGACCTCCTGGAACTTCATTCCTTGACCATGTTTGGTAACAGTTGTTTCCATCAGAAACAAGAACGAATTTTACCCCTCCCTCCGATATCAATAGCTCCATTTCAAAAAGACAAAAGTTCATATGAGCCCAGCTTCACGTGCGTGGGTATGAGTTATCGGATTCAGAGCTGGCTTTTTTGAAATGAACTAAATTTTTAGTTCATTTGAAAAAAATGGTATCTATGAAAAGTGACGGGATTATTATTGTAAATCTTATACATTTATTGAATCCACACTCGTAAACTGAGTAGAATGCACTTCATTATTTATAAATAAACTTACTTCCCGTGAAACCCAAATTCTAGCAATGAAAAAAAATGTGTTGTGACTTTTTTCTCTTTGTTTTAACACACTGGTTTCATATAATTGTTCCCGAGTAAAGCCTGGTTTTATATGGTTGTTTAGGGGCCGTTTGGGGCGTGATTAAAAGCAAAACATCCAGATGGGATGTTTTACTACACTGTAGCATCTGGATATTTTATATATCCAGCTGAAACTCCTCCTGAGGTGTTTCAGCTGGATGTAAAAATCCACATGGATGCTACAGTATATATCCAATATCCAGTCTGGATATTTTTGCAATAATCACACCCCAAACGGCCCCTTAGTGAAGTTCTTATATGGTGGCAGGATATAGTGTTGTAACACCTGGCGCTTGGATTGCCAGGTACTTCGTTGTGGCCACCAGGTGGTTGCATGCCAACAGCAACAGGTGGTTTGGGGGGGGGGGGGGGGGAACCATGGAAGGGGTACTGAGAGGTTAGGTTCTTCATTGTGACCAGGGAGGCATCTCGACAGAACTCACCGGAGAAAAAAAGAAAAAGAAAAGACAGTGCCTTGTTTTTGGGAGGCTACTTCCGATGACCCCAGCAACCCTCCGGCGAGCTCGACGACCTCCAGCATCCGGCGACCTCGACGACTTCGGCGACACAAGGTAGGATCTCATACCCTCTCATCAAGTTTTCATTTTTCTTGGGTCTTCGTTAATGGAGGCGACGGGGACGACGAAAGAGGAGGCAGGGGCCGTGGCGGGTCACTGGGGGTCAATTTGACCTCCGCCAAGCCACCGGCCGCGGTGAAGGAAGCAAAGGCAACAACTGCTGCCAGTTGATATCTCCTCCACCAAATCTGTCCGGACCACGGGCAGACAATTAGTGGAGGAGGGGAGGAGAAGGGAGGGCAGCGCCGGCTAGGCGATGGCAGCGCGACGACGGCTGTCATGGCGGCCGCCTCCCATGGCGTAGCCAGAGGGCGACCAACTGGTCATCCGGTTTGGTCCAATGGCAAGCCGGACTGGGCCGGTCTATTATTAGACCGAACTGGTCCAGTAAATTGGTTGGTTCAGGCACAGACCGAACCCAGTTCAGTCCAGAGTCAGGCCAAACCTGGTTTACTTATAGACTGAACCCGGTTCACCTTCAGACCAAACCCAGTTCAATAATAAACCCGGTTCATAAGCCGGTTTGGAGTTTAAACTGCCGGTGGACCTCAACCGACAGTTAAAACTGCTTACAACTGACGGTCGAACTTGACTGTCTGTGTATTTCGGTGCAGTATGGTACATACAGAGTGATTATGGTACATAGGCTCCTTTTAATGATTTTGGGCTATTTGATAAATGATTTCAAGCCCTAATTGACGTATTAGATTTACATGTTTGATGTTTCTATATCTAAGGGCATTTGTCCCTAATTTTATGCTGACCGATAGCTGAGGACTTAAATAATAAGGAAAAACCCGACTAATAAACCTAGTTAGTTTAGAGACTTAATCATTTTATGAAAGATAATAAAATGATGACACGAGGGCTAAGCTTGAGGGTTAGGAAGAACCTAATCAAGATAAAGACTAAAATGCCATTGGGATTGGGAGTCAGTGTATGAGTGTGAGTGACTTCCGATCAGGTGACCGAATGACTATTAAGTCAAAAGTCAGACTATCTGTTGAGCTATTGAGCCAACAGTTGTGAATTATATGCTATAACTCTAAGACGGGTTCATACTAGTGATACGTGATGCCTGTTAAGGATCACAAGGTATTGATTGGGGTAGTGTTGCATCTTTCGATTGGTGAAAGCTCTGCCGTCTGTGTCTTCTCTATGAATTTTAGAAAGCATTCACATCTTCCCATTGGTGGAAGCTCTGTGTTATGGTACCTAATGAAGACCAACTTTTATTAGTCAGGCTTAAGCTGTTGTATCTTTCTATGGATTTTAGAAAGAGCATTTACATGTTATTTTAGCCCATGCTTGCATCTTTCTATGAATTTTAGAGAGAAAGAGCATTAAATATTCTACTGGCCAGGTTTAAGCTGTTACATCTTCTCTATGGATTTTAGAGAGAGATTTTGCATCTTCTCTTGATGGAAGCTCTCCACTCATCCTGAACCGTGGTTGCCAGGTGGATTACTGTGCACATTGGAGGCGCTAGCATCCTGGAAGGCTGCGTTCTCTCGACCCACATCGAGCCCAAGAGCTGATGTGGAGCCAGACTCTTTCGACGGTCATACCTTCTAAGGTAAGGAATGGGCGAGGCAGTCACCCTTGAGGGATTCAGGGCGTGCCGTGATTACCGGTATTAATCGGAGTGATAGTCACGGTGTTTTTGTGCTGTCTGTCATGTAGGTATGACATTCAGTGAGTCTGTCTATATGAGACAAATACTTAATTATTGAACTTGAACTTAAGAAGCAATAAAAGACTTTACTTGAAAGATTAATAAAAGATTCAAGTGGAATCCTGTAATAGGTTGCATAATATATTAATGAAAATCCTGGTATATCGTAATGTTGATGATTGCGTTATGGTATCCCACTCAGTATTTTTAAACTCAGCATCCTTATGTGATGTAGGTGCTACTGTGGAAGATTGACTTTGCACGGCACTCGGGGATTTGGTGGCTTAGCCGTGATGACGTATAGGAAGCTGCATAGCACTTCTTCACTATCGGGTTTGTTCCAGACCTTGTTGTAAGGCGTGAGCGCCAACTATTTTCTTGTGTATTTTGAGATGGATGACAGACTTGCACTTAGAGGACTTGTGTTGGTTTAATCGACTTTATATCTTGTAATACTTTACATCTAGATGCTTAGTTAAAAATTTTGAACTAATGTTTTATCGCATAGAGGAATAATCCTCTAAGTTTTCGCTACTACTCTTATTTAAAAATAGTTTTTAAAATACGGGCCGTGACAAGTGCTCTAAGAGATTGGTTTCCGTGTCCCTTCTAGTCTTCTAGTCGGATCCGAAGGATTTGAACACCCTTCATTGTCAGGAGAAAAAGATTCTTATATGGTGAAAACAAGACATCGATTCAACTTTGTGAAGCTAAGAAGATGAACACATATTTTGATCATGTCAAGGGGCGGGCAGGTATGGATCACTTCAGGAAAATAATTTTAAAAGGGAAATTCGAGTTTTTGTTTTGTCGACAACCCTCCAATGACAGTGTATGGGTGTCGATGGGGCGGGGCAGTTCTGTTCAATTTTCTTTTGTGCATCCTTTGGTTTCCAAGGTATAAAAACCTAATTTCTTCCGTTTGAAAACCCTCAACCCTTGAGAAGTGGAGGGTAGGGTTTGGAGATCCAAGGAGAGAGATTGGTTATTGGAGGAAGAAAAGCTACAAACCTTATATTATTGGTAAATCCATATCATTGGCTTGAATTGCCATGTTTTCAGATTGGTTAATGCATAATTTAAGATTAATATTTCTCTTTATTTAAGATTTCAGCATGTTCTATGATTTTGATGAATGTTGAAGGAGATAAATCTCCATTTCCAAAAGGTAAGTTTTCATAGTAGATATGATGCTTTAAAGTATGGTTGTGGATGATGAAAGCTACTGGTTTGATGGGATTGAAGGCATGATTTAATTGTGATTGATGGTTTGAATGTTTGGGAAGACGGAAAACCCCACTCATGATATAAATCAAGGGTTCATGTTTAGATGCAACTTATTATTATTTTATTCAAACCTAATAATGGACTGGCAAGTTGAAATGGGGTATGATATTCGAGTTCGTGAGTGGAAGGAAGGGTTCTAATTTTTACGCTTTTCTGTACATTGCGGATTCATACCGTCATCGACAGCCGTGGGTTATCAGTGAACCGCTGTTGATGGATCAGAGAGATGCCCGTTGCCATTATATAGTTGCTTAGAAATGGTGATTGCCCCAAGTTAAATCACAATGAAACGACAATCTGATTTTTTGGGCACGAGTTACTACGGGTATAAATGATCTTTTTACTTGTGGAAAGCCTATAATTCATTACGTTTTCGAGAAGAAAAAAACATTTTGTTCATAGAAAATGGCAATGCTCTTTGGAGGTGGATAATCATTTCTTGAATAATCGAGCAATGCACTTCTTGCATATTCTACCAATATTAATTGCTTGAAGGGATATTCATGTTACATGAAGGACGATGTGCAGGTGTTCGAATGATTTTCTTTTTCTAGTAACTCAGAACAGAAGTATGATGAACTAATAATATTAACTTCAGATGCCGATGTCTATGTTGGCTAATCTCTTCAGATGCCGATGTTTACAGTCACTTCATATGCCTGGTCCCTCATTCCCACCCTGGACTATCTCATGGGACTCTCTATGGTCCCCAAGAATCACACATCTTCTCCAAGATGTTCATAATAAAAACTGTTAACCTAACCTGCACGACCACCCACCCTATAGTTTGGAGTCTTTCCGGCGTAATTGGGGGTAATAAAGACTCGCGAGATTCAAATATTAGACCATCAAGGAAGAAGACCTAAACAACGAATTTTTTCATGTTTACCCATTCAAAAGTGATGGATATTGCCGGTCACAGTCAAACCATAATACCAACCGCGTAGGCGCTACAAAAGCCATGACAATCTACTCCGTCCAAATCAAACACTCACCTACACAACATATTTATAAGCAGCAGCCCCTTTACTTTTCTC
Organism: Houttuynia cordata; assembly: GCA_039654745.1. Lineage (NCBI taxonomy): Eukaryota > Viridiplantae > Streptophyta > Magnoliopsida > Piperales > Saururaceae > Houttuynia > Houttuynia cordata. The sequence goes on along the minus strand of CM077504.1, from coordinate 42,108,085 downwards.
CAACATCACAACGCAAACCAAGCGTTAGTCGCTTGAATCTTGATTGCAAACTAATTCACGGCAAACTCGATACATCATCTTGTTTGATCAGCTTCTTGCAAACTCGATAGCTCTCTTGAGAAGTTAAAGATGGCCCTCCTACGAAGCAAGAACAATGTGGTGCTAGTCATTTTTCTCTTATTCCTTGTGATCATGACGGCGGCACCGGCAGTGATTGTGGCAGCAAGGCCACTCGGCTGCCAGTTTCAGTCACTACAGAGGGGCCCATCGCCACCGCGCCCACAATGCACCAACTCACCCAACGGAGGTGGAGGGAGTTGCCCGCTTGTTGCCTCCCAGAACTTCGCGAGCCACCACCGGCTCCCCGCCATCTCGCCACCGGCAACTTCCCTGCAAGTCCAGGCTGCTTGAGCTACTTCTGCGGCGAGTATAATAGCAGATGTAAATGACATTTAGTTAGTTTAGTGCTGTGCAAATAACATTTGGTGATTCTTTTGCATGGGATAGTCAGCCCCATGGAGCTTGAAGCTTAATTCCATGCTATTGACCATGTTGAAACAACATTGAATATATAAGGTTATACGAATGTCAGATGCGTTGTTGACTTATTAGATTCACACAGTAGGCAGATTTGAATTTTCCGTATTATGGCCTCGAACTTTTGTTCTACTTTCACTCACTTGGCTAATCAACAAGTTACCTAGTCAATTCTCCAGAAAATAACAAGGTTTTCTTCGTTCTAAAGGTATAACTTTATGGCCACCTAATTAGTTACACCTACATACATGTGGTCTACAAGCCAACTTATGGATATGTCCCAAACATTTGATTTGGGTCCTAAACTTAAGAAAACACGCTTTACTCAAGATCATCTAAGCCTTTAAAGTTCGATATTTGATATATATATCCGTGTTCAATAGCAAGTCCCAGAAACGATTCTTCTAATGAAAATCTTATTGTATCCCAGCAGATTAGGTCTTTTCTGCATACAATAAGGGCCCGTTTGGTTAGCCCAAAGAAGTCATATGAGCTTCTTGCAATGGCAGTTGATGTAATTTCTGAAAACTGACAATGATACTTTAAAAAAAAAAAACAGAAACAGAGCCATCATTATTTAAAACAGCCCCTGTCAGTTTTTGAAAATTACACCACATGCCATCATTACTTAAATTCCAAACCAAACACCAATTCTACTTCATTTTGAAAATCCAACTTCACTACTTCTAAAAGTCATAACCAAACGGACCCTAAGTCATCGGCCTTTTTTTAAAATACTGTTATTGGATCCATTGGATTGAGATGAGAGGGCAGGTATTAATTAAGGTCCCTGAAGTAACTTCGAACCTGGAGTGAGCAACTGGCACATTCAATGCCTCATGGAAAAAGACAAAATGGGTACAGCGGGGAAAGAGAATTTCACGTGACAGTTTTTGAAAATTGGAAAAAGTGCGAGACGCACCCAATGTTTCGCGAACTTCGGCGAGATTTCGGCCGAGAAATAGAGTTTTGCCTCAACGTATATCGGCTACGAATATTTCATACATTGAACATGATCGGCTAGTTATTGATCTCGATATTCAGATAATATATCGGAGATATATCGAAAATTAGCTCCCTATGTTACATATATCATCTTACAGAAGATGAGCCCCGGAAACAATTGACAAGTACTCCCTCCTGTCAATTTTAATAAATTCAATTTTTTAATAGATATAATTATCTTTAAATAAATTAAAAGTGACCGAGGGAGTATTAAAGAAAACTGTATTTATTAAAAAAATTATATTTATTAAAAGTGACAAGAGGTGAAATAAGAAGAATGCATTGAGAGACATGGTTATTTTTCAAAGACATGAAATTAAATGCTCCAACCTAGTATTTGCTGGAAATTTTTTCATCTGAATGTCCATCTGAAAAGGTTGCAAACATATCTTGTATGAAATTGTCCTTAAAACACTGTTCATCAAAATTATATCCCCTCCTGTGACTTTTATTTGAGATAATTAGTAAAATATGCATACCAAAATTAGATGATATTGTTTCTTAATTATTCTCGGGGCGGCTGGAGACGCGAAGACGATGGCAGCCCCAACACCAATCCTAGGTTGAGGTTGAGGTAGAGACGCCTCTGCAATGAGAGGCAACTCTTTCACTTGGAAAGCCTAGGATTTTACTGTAGACCCCACATTTCGATAAAATTGACCAATTATGTGACGGTGTCAATTAAAAGTGACCGAAGGGAGTAGTTCTTATGGAGATCGAGCAATATACAGGAACATATCCAAGACATATTCAAATCACGATTGCACTAATTTTGAATTAATCTCATTTATTATGAACACAATTAACCATTATGATACACAATTTGCTCAAGTTCGAATGCCCCCATTGCTCTTTCATTGAAGGCAACCTAGATTTGCTTGTCAGTGTAAAGTAGTATCTTGCTCCAAATCATTGGCCTGCCATAACTCATTAATTAGGGGAAAACCCCCTAGGCGGGACATAACTGCCATACATGTCATTCATTGATTCGTGTTTTGCCTATATTTCTGTGGACTTAATCCCACCTACCCACCTAATTAACAGTTTCTCGTGTTGGCATTAGCATGATACTATTTTTTCTATTAGTAACTATATTAGGATAATCAAACGAAGGAAACAAATCTCACTATTGCAAATTCATGTGTCAAGAGCTAGGAAGCACGGATACAAATACGGCGATACAATACCGACACGGAGACACGGCATTTTGCCAAAAAGTAGGATACGACACGACTAATAAAAAATATTTATATAAATTTTAAAAATATTTTTGGTATTGTATTACCATTTTTTCCTTTAAACTTTATAAAAATTACAACTACAAACTTGTGATTGAAAATTATTATTTTTTCATAATTTCTAGCCGGCAAGAATGCTAGAGAAATAACAATTGTGTATTTGCCTGGAGTCGAACCAAACTTTTAAAAATAATAACCCTAACCATTAAACTACAAATGGCTTTCACATTAATATAAGTGTGAAAAAAATTATATAATTTATTTTGGATATGGCAGGATACGTATGCATCTGTGTCGCTACCATATAGATATACAATATATATCGAATATTGATACAACTATTTTGCCGTATCCGTGCCTTTCTTTGTCGTTGGGTAGTTAGGAGACAGTTTAATGCCCGGTTCCTCACTACCACCCTGAACTATCTCATGGCACCTTGCAGGTGGTCTATATGTCCACACCAATCACACCCTCTCCAAGACGTTCTTAATAAAAATTATGACCAACCACATTCGTTTGGAGTCGTTCCGGCGTATTTGGGTGTAGTAAAGACCAGAAAGATTCAAACATTAGACCATCAGGAAAGACGACCTAAGCTAAGAGTTTTCTCGTGCTTACCCATTCAAAACTGATAGATATTGATGGTCACCGTCAAAGCATTATCCCAACCGCGTAGGCGCTGCACGAATCATGAGAAACCATTCCCTCCAAATCAAACCCCCCATCTACACAACGTATTTATAAGCAGCAGCCCCTTCCCTTTTCTTTAACATCACAACGCAAACCAATTAGCATTAGTCTCTTGAATCTTGATTGCAAACTAATTCACAGCAAACTCGATACATCATCTTGTTTCAGCTTCTTGCCAACTACACTAGCTATCTTGACAAGATGGCCCTCCGAAGCAAGAACAATGTGGTGCTAGTCATGTTTCTCTTATTCCTTGTGATGATGGCGGCCGCACCAGCAGTGGTTGTGGTAGCAAGGCCACTCGGCTGCCAATTTCAGTCACTGCAGAGGGGCCCACCGCCACCTCGCCCAGAATGCACCAACTCACCCAACGAAGGTGGAGGAAGTTGCCCGCTTGTTGCCTCCCAGAACTTCGTGAACCACCACAGGCTCCCCGCCACCTCCCTATCGGCCAAGGTGCAGGCCACTTGAGCTACTTCTGCCGCGAGTACAACAGCAGATGTAAATGACATTTTGTTACTTTAGTGCATGTGCAAATAACATTTGGTGATTCTTTCTGCATGGGATAATCAGTCCCAAGGAGCTGGAAGCTGAATTCCACAATATTGATCATGTAAAAACAAGATTAAATATACCATAAGGTTGTAAGAATGTCAGATGCATTGTTGACTCATTGGATTCACAAAGTAAGCAGATTTGAATTTTTCGCTATATGGCCTCGAGCTTTTGTTCTACTTTCACGTACTCACTCGGCTAACCTCCGTCTTCTCTACTTATTTTTTTTTTCCGTTCGGGGACTTGGTCACTCCAATGCGAATTAACATCAGCAGGTTACTTAGCCATTTCTCCAGAAAATAACAAGGTTTCTTCTATATGTATAACTATATGGCCATCGGATTACACCTTCTAGGAAAAAAAACATTGCCTACACCTGCATACATGATGTCTACATGCCAACTTATCGCATATTAATTTGGGTCCTAATCTTAAGATGCTTTGCTCAAGATCATCTAAGCAGGCAAAGTTCGATTTTTATGATTTTCGAAGACCACGTTAGGTCAAGTACATTGTTCGCATCGACATTTGATACATATATCCGTGTTCAATACCAAGGCCCGGACACGATTCTTTTAATCAACATATTTAATCCGACCAGGGTAGGTCGATTGTTCAATCAATAAGTCCGCCGGTAGTTAATATGCTGTTATTGGATCCATTGGATTGAGATCAGATGGAAAGTATTAATCAAGGGACTGGGCAGGTGATCCAAATCTGCCTGCCACCTATAATAATACCTCCTGCCAGATTGAAATCCGAAGGCCCAAGGTGAAGCTAGCCCCTGCTCACGCCAATGGGTGTGAGCCGTGGCACACATAAACGGGACTGCAAATACATTAAATAACAGCATTCATCTTTGAAACATGACCATTTCTAGTGAAAACCTTCGCGAGTGTTAAAATGTATACTAGCTACTCTCTCCATCCCACATTAATTGTCATAATTGGAAACCAAAACAGTTCATTTTGGATATCTAATCTAGACAATTAATGGCGGACGGAGGGGGTAGTAAAGACCATATTAATTGATATGTGTACTGGTTCAATGTGAAAATATGCCCATTACTTGCATCATTTTCAATCTTTGACACCTTCAACTTTTCCTCGAGCCTTTGGCATTAAGTTCTCATCTAATATGATTCGTTCTTTTGTGCTTGTAGCTCCAGGAATTAAGGAAGGCTAAGCTGGAACTTTAGTTAACCATAAGTATCTTCAGCTGAAGCTCACTAAATTTATTAAATTGCAGCCTCTCCATTTGCCATATGGAAGAGGGTGGGGTAAGTAGCAGTGTTATGTACCAAAATATTTAAGTAGAGGAGTGTTGGAAACGGGCTTTTTGTGAAGATGTGTTGGCCATTGGTGTGGTTAATCCCTGACCCAGACCAAAAGCCCCCGTCCGTTAGTCCGGTCAAGTTCATGTTCAAGGCCAGGACTGACCATTCTGCCTTCTACCCTTTTTTAATGGACACGTCTAACCTGACTGGGTTCCATGACCAGAGAGTCTGACTATGGTACATAGGGTTCCTAGGTACATAGAGAGGTAGCATGGTACATAGCTACATAGTATATTGTTGTGAACGTCAGCCCAAAGGCCAGCAGACCAGCCGTCAGCAGGCCAGAGGCCAGCAGGCCATCACGCATTATTAGGATATTTGATTTATTGTAATCAGACCCGTTTAGGCTAATTGTTAGGTAACGGGCTAATAGAGAATAATTAGTGCCAATTAGTGGCCCATCAGATCAGCGCCAATTAATGGCCCATCAGATAGACAGATGGCGCCCTAGCCAATGCGCCATCTGATCCCTTTATATATAGATCGTCTTCCTCATGAAGAGGGTATGCAATTAAGAACTTATCTCTCCTCTACTATTCTTCCTCTCCTTCCTCCTTGCCGCCAGGCAATTCCTTGTGGTCCCAGTGACCACAACATTGGTATCAGAGCAGTTCTGATCCAGAGGCGATCATGCCTCCTCGCAAGCAGCCGGCTATGGGTGCTGGCGCCCAGTCTGAGCCAGAAGTGACGCAGGAGGCTACCAGTCCACGGACGAATACTGAATCTACACAGGAGGTTATGCTCTATCTACTCAATTCAATTAACATGCGGCTACAGCATGTTGAAATCACTCAGACAGAGATGAAGGCTGAGATCGCAACCCAGGCTACCTTCAATACCACTCCACCGCCGTCAGCAGGAGGGCCTGGCAGCCCAGAACGGCCAGGGGGCTCTCAGCCAATCGGCGGCTCACTCTTGGGTAATCCTATCGGTCATTCTCTTCCACGAGGTATGCGAATTGGATCTATGCACTTAGACGCTGATGGGGCCATAACGGCCAGGAGTCACGGGGCCTGGAAGGTGTTCGTATTAATGCCTCAATGAACACGCACCCCCGCAATATGCAGTTTGAGTTGGAGGATGATATGGAGGAGTTCTTTGGGACTCGCAGGGGCCAGCGAGCCAGCGCTGAGCCTAGACTGGCCCGGTTACAGTTTCCACGGTACAGTGGAGATGAGGATCCTGTTGAATGGCTTTACAAGGCCGATAAATTCTTCGCTTATCAAGGCACTTATTCTGATGAAGAACGTCTTCGTGTGGCTGCCTTTCACTTGGACGGAGACGCCTCAGTTTGGTTTCGGGCTTATGAAAAGGAGGTGCGCCGGCCCACGTGGATGACCTTCTCTGACGAACTGTGCATCCTGTTTGGTCCAAATGAGTTTCAAGATTTTAATGAGATGCTGTCCACCTTGCGCCAAACTACTAAGGTACGGGCTTATTACTCTGAATTTATGAAAATTGCTAACCGCTTGCCCAACTGGCCGATGGCGGCCCTGGTTGGCACCTTCAAGCGTGGTTTGAAGCCTGAGATTGCTGATGAAATGAGGCATTTTTCGTGCCACACGATGAGGGACGTGGTGCGTCATGCTCGCATAGAGGAGGAAAAACTGGCTCGTCAGCGACGAGGGGGGCATGGGGGGGCCAACCTGCGACCGTACAGCAACCCCCTACCTGTCGTGACGCCAGCGCCTGGTCCAGGCTTTAGTCGGCCAGCCTTACCAGGTCCTACTACTCCTCCTGTCCGACGTCTAACGCCGGCCCAGATGGAAGAACGGCGTGCCAAAGGACTCTGTTATAAGTGTGATGAGAAGTTTGTGCCCGGACATCGCTGCTCCGTCAGGGGTAGTCTCCTCATCGTCGAAGCTGAGGAAGAAGAAATTGCTGAGCCAGAAGAGGCGCCCAACCTCTATGACCATGTGCAACCGGAGATCTCCGTACATGCTTTCTCCGGCACCTTCACACCCAGGACCATGCGTGTTCAGGGTCAGCTTAAGCGTCAACAGGTTGCGGTACTCATCGATAGTGGGTCGACCCATAACTTCATCAATGATAAGGTGGCCCAGCGGTTGGGGTGTTATGTCTCCGACTCTAAACCGTTTGATGTGCTGATAGGGGATGGCAAACACCTTCGCAGCATGGGCGTGTGTTCTCAGGTTGAGCTTTTAATCCAGGGACATTCTTTCGTCACCGACTTGTTTCTCCTACCCACGAAGGGGGCAGATGTGGTACTAGGCGTCCAGTGGCTACAGGACTTGGGTGATGTGGTCTGGAATTTTTGGGACCTGATCATGGACTTCGAGGTCGCTGGCCAGCGTGTACGTCTTCATGGTGCACAACCGGGAACCTTGCACACGGCACTGGCGGCAAGCTCTCTTTTCAGGTTTGCGCCACAGGGTATTTTCCTACAGCAGCGTGCTCTCGTAGATGTGCGCCAACCAGAGTTGCCAGACGACATGCTCGACCTCCTTTCCGAACATACCGACATCTTTGCTGAACCATCTGGCTTACCGCCAGCCCGGGGCCACGATCACTCCATTCCGATCACACCGGGAGCTCCGCCCGCCAATGTTCGGCCCTATAGGTATCCACATGTGCAAAAAGCTGAAATTGAGAAGTTGGTCCGGGAGATGTTACAAACAGGTATCATTCGCTCCAGTACTAGTTCCTTCTCCTCTCCAGTTCTTTTGGTTCGCAAAAAAGATGGCTCCTGGCGTTTCTGTGTGGATTATCGTGCGCTCAATGCCATTACGGTCAAAGATAAATATCCCATACCGGTGATCGAAGAACTACTGGATGAACTGGCAGGGGCGGCCGTGTTCAGCAAACTGGATTTGCGTTCGGGTTATCATCAAATCCGTATGCAACTCCAGGACATACACAAGACGGCTTTCCGGACTCATGACGGTCACTATGAGTTCCTCGTCATGCCCTTTGGCCTGACTAATGCTCCCGCCACTTTTCAGAGCCTGATGAATGACTTGTTTCGGCCGTACCTCCGTCGGTTTGTACTCGTCTTCTTTGATGATATATTGATATATAGCTCGTCCTGGGCAGATCATCTTGTCCATCTCCGATCTGTGTTTACTATCTTGCGGGCTAACTCATTGTTCTTGAAGCGCTCGAAGTGTTCTTTTGGCAGTGCGCAGGTCGAGTATTTGGGCCATATCATTTCGCAGAATGGGGTGGCTACTGATCCATCCAAAGTGGAGACTATGCTATCGTGGCCACGGCCCACCTGTGTGAAGTCTCTCCAGGGCTTCTTGGGCCTCACGGGCTATTATCGTCGGTTTATTGGGCGCTATGGGCTAATCGCTGGCCCACTCACAGCGTTACTCAAGAAGGGGGCTTTTATATGGTCGGCCGAGGCCCAGACTGCTTTTGACAAATTAAAACAGGCTATGGTCCACGCTCCGGTCTTGGTTCTTCCTGATTTCAAATTACCTTTTGTTATTGAAACGGACGCCTCAGATGCGGGATTAGGGGCTGTCCTTCTTCAGCAAGAACGTCCTATTGCCTTCTACAGCAAGGCCCTATCGGGCCGCTCCTTGACTCTCTCCGCATATGAAAAGGAGATGCTAGCTATTGTGCACGCCATCCAGAAATGGCGACCCTATTTGCTTGGGCGGAAATTCCTCATACGGACGGATCATCAACCTCTCAAATACTTTCTAGATCAGCGGGTCTCTACACCTTCACAGCAGCGCTGGGTTAGTAAGTTACTGGGTTATGACTACGAGGTGGTCTACAAGAAGGGGGTGGATAACACGGTGGCTGATGCCTTATCTCGATGGCCCACGGAAGGGGCCTGCTTCGCCCTCTCTCTTCCTTGTTGTCCTTTTATTCCAGAGTTGCAGAAGGTATATGTGACGGACCCGTCTACCCAGGAGCTGATTGCTCGAATTCAGGCTGACCAGCAGGCAGAACCGCATTTTGCTTGGCGCGATCAATTGTTATTCTGGAAGGACCGGTTGTGGGTACCAGCTATTCCGAAATTACGCCGACAGGTGATATCCCACTTTCATGACTCTCCGGGGACTGGTCATGAGGGCACATTCCGAACTTTTAAATGGGTTAGTCAAAGCTTCCTGTGGGCCGGTATTCGTAAGGCGGTACATACTTATGTGGCTACTTGTGATATATGCCAACGAGCCAAGGCGTCGTCCACATCTCCTGCTGGCCTTCTTCAGCCCCTTCCCATTCCGGATAAGGTTTGGGAGGACGTGTCCATGGATTTTGTGGAGGCCTTACCTGCGGCCCAGGGTAAGACGGTTATTATGGTGGTGGTTGACCGCCTCTCGAAGTACGCTCATTTTTGTGCTTTGAGTCATCCATTCTCTGCTCGCACCGTGGCTGAACTCTACGTGAAGGACATCGCCAAATTACATGGTATGCCTCGGACTATTATTTCTGACCGTGATAGGGTATTTGTTTCCCAGTTCTGGCGCGAGTTCTTTAAGTTGCAAGGTACGGCGCTCCATATGAGTACGGCTTATCATCCCCAGACTGATGGGCAGACTGAAGTGGTCAACCGGTGTTTGGAGCAGTATTTACGCTGCTTTGTCGGGGACCAGCCCCGCCGTTGGCTACAAATGCTTCCTTGGGCCGAATGGTCATACAACACGGCCTATCACACCCGTGCCGGATTCACGCCCTTTGAGATTGTCTATGGGCGCCCTCCTCCATCAGTTCTGTCTTATGTACCTCACCGTTCCTCCATTGCGGAGGTGGACTATATGCTGCAGACTCGTGATGAGGTTCTTCGCCAACTAAAGTCCAATTTGGCATCCGCTCAGAACCGGATGAAACAACTCTATGATAAGCATCGTTCTGATCCGGTCTTTCAAGTAGACGATCTGGTTTATGTCTCTGTTCTTCCGCAGCGCCAGACAACTTTATTTTGGGCTGATCATAAACTAGCTGCTCGGTTTCATGGACCATATGCCGTTGTCGAACGGGTGGGACCGGTGGCCTATCGTCTAGCTCTTCCTTCTGGGTCACTAGTGCACCCTGTGTTCCATGTGTCACGCCTCCGTCGTTTCGTGGGAGACCCTCGATTGATCGCTCCTAGTGCACCCCCGCCTCTCATGGGTCCTCCTGCAGCGGATATTCCAGTTCCGGCTTCTCTTATTGACAAACGACGGGTGCGACGTGCGGGGCGAATTGTTACGGAAGTACTTGTGGCTTGGAAAGGCAAGTCGTTGGAAGACGCCGAATGGATCCTTGAGGATGAATTTTTGGCGCGTTTTCCATCATGGTCGCCTTGAGGACAATGCGTTAGCGGAAGCGTGGTGGAGTGTTGTGAATGTCAGCCCAAAGGCCAGCAGACCAGCCGTCAGCAGGCCAGAGGCCAGCAGGCCATCACGCATTATTAGGATATTTGATTTATTGTAATCAGACCCGTTTAGGCTAATTGTTAGGTAACGGGCTGATAGAGAATAATTAGTGCCAATTAGTGGCCCATCAGATCAGCGCCAATTAATGGCCCATCAGATAGACAGATGGCGCCCTAGCCAATGCGCCATCTGATCCCTTTATATGTAGATCGTCTTCCTCATGAAGAGGGTATGCAATTAAGAACTTATCTCTCCTCTACTATTCTTCCTCTCCTTCCTCCTTGCCGCCAGGCAATTCCTTGTGGTCCCAGCGACCACAACATATATATATGTTAGGCCTCTATAAACTATGCTAGGACCCTTTGTACCATGGTCATGGACACGGTCGATCTTTGAGTGTTGTCTTTCAAAATATTTTTCTCACCTCCGACATCTGCCAGTTTATTTATTGTCAACAAATATGCCACAATGTGCTAGAACTTACACTTCACTTTATATAATTTCTTTAATGTATAGGGTAAATCTTAGTGTTTGAACATCGACCAAGAGAGGGCCAACACGACCTGATTGACAACACCTCTACGTACTACGTTCCAATCAACCATGTGCTGTTGTGTAATTATCTGGTGTCCAAATACGATCGCATGCAAGACTTGATATTAGCAAAAAACAACTACAATATGAACGATATGCATTTCCCCGAAGATGCAGAGTCAAAACAACTTGTTGCTAACGCTTGCCAGTCCAAGGCGACATGATTCAAACCAAACTCTATTTAACTTGCCACCCTCTCTTCCCATGATCACATAACTTAATTAGTTACCAAGAAGGAAGGCAGACACGACCAAGAGAGGGCCAACACGACCTGATTGACAACACCTCTACGTACTACGTTCCAATCAACCATGTGCTGTTGTGTAATTATCTGGTGTCCAAATACGATCGCATGCAAGACTTGATATTAGCAAAAAACAACTACAATATGAACGATATGCATTTCCCCGAAGATGCAGAGTCAAAACAACTTGTTGCTAACGCTTGCCAGTCCAAGACGACATGATTCAAACCAAACTCTATTTAACTTGCCACCCTCTCTTCCCATGATCACATAACTTAGTTACCAATAAGGAAGGCAGACACATTGGTTCCAGCTTGTAAAATCAGAAAATTAATGGCTTCCCCCAATGGCAATCTTCTCTCCATAACATGGTTCATGCTCATGATCTTTGTTTTGTGCCATCCAGCTACAGAGGCCGCACGGATTCTAGGCCAAGAACATGAGAGTCTTGCCAAGGGCTCCATGCCAGCTCCCCCACAATGCTCAAATGTAAGAAATAAAGGAAATGGTGGAAGCTGCCCGGACCCGCCACTTGATATGGAGATGCATTCCGCTGCTAATAACTCTCTTCCCCATCACAAATTAGAATCTCTTGTGGTCGTTCCTGCACCAGTTCGTTCCCAGTGCACAAAGCAAGACAAGCACAAAAACGTTGCAGCCTGCATGCCACTGAAGACACCAGGCCCCGGCCATCACTAATGCCTTGCGACGCCTTTTCATTTATTGCCAAGAGTAGGAGCATATCTTGGTCATGTCTACCAATTCAATAACAGAGTGTATGTTTATCATTCTGGCTCGTGAAGGAAAAGACTCAAATGCCATTGTCATTAGGACTATTGTAATCATAATTCATGCCTATTTGGTTAATGGCTGACGACTCACTGAATGTTAACCATTGTCTTGATGATTTTTTTCGGTGAACCGCAGTCTTAATTTGATACCAACATGAAATAGTTATAGATGCAAATAAATTAATTTGTGCTAATTTATGTGCAAAAGAGTGATCATAAATATTTTTTGCTAAAAATATTGACCATAACTTGGTTTTCTTGTCATTATTCAGTTTCTTATTATCAATGTTCTATGTGTTAGATACTCGTTGCAATTAAAAGCTAGAGCCTTAGGAGACAGCTTGTCATTATACACCAAGCTTTGCACGAGAACGCACATTGGAGTCACACTCAAGATCTAACGGGATAGGACTTCCTGGAACTTCATTCCTCGGCCATGTTTGGTAACAGTTGTTTCCATCAGAAACAAGAACAAATTTTACCCCTCCCTCCGATATCAATAGCTCCATTTCAAAAAGACAAAAGTTCATATAAGCCCAGCTTCACGTGCGTTGGTATGAGTCATCGGATTGAGAGCTGGCTTTTTTGAAATGAACTGAATTTTTAGTTCATTTGAAAAAAATGGTATCTATTAAAAGTGACTGGAGTATTGTTGTAAATCTTATACATCTATTGAATCCACACACGTAAACTGAGTAGAATGCACTTCATTATTTATAAATAAACATACTTCCCGTGAAACCCAAATTCTAGCAATGAAAAAAAATGTGGTTTGATTTTTTTCTCTTTGTTTTAACACACTGGTTTCATATAATTGTTCCCGAGTAAAGCCTGGTTTCATATGGTTGTTCAGTGAAGTTCTTATATGGTGGCAGGATATAGTGCTGTAAGAGGTCCTTTTCCGTGTCCCTTCTAGTCTTCTAGTCGGGTCCTAGGGATTCGAGCTCATTGTCAGGAGAAAAAGGTTCTTATATGGCGAAAACAAGACATCGATTCAACTATGTGAAGCTATGACGATGAACACATATTTTGATCATGTCAAGGGGCGGGCATAGGGATTCGAACACACCTCATTGTCAGGAGAAAAAGGTTCTTATATGGCGAAAACAAGACATCGATTCAACTATGTGAAGCTATGACGATGAACACATATTTTGATCATGTCAAGGGGCGGGCAGGTATGGATCACTTCAGGTAAATAATTTTAAAAGGGAAATTCGAGTTTTTGTTTTGTCGACAACCCTCCACTGACAGTGTATGGGTGTCGAACTGTCGATGGGCGATGTCGATGGGGCGGGGCAGTTCTGTTCAATTTTCGTTTGGGCATCCATTGGTTTCCAAGGTATAAAAACCTAATTTCTTCCGTTTGGAAAACCCTCAACCCTTGAGAAGTGGAGGCTAGGTTTTGGAGATCCAAGGAGAGAGATTGGTTCTTGGAGGAAGATTCATCGCAGATTCGAGGTAGAAAAGCTACAAACCTTATATTATTGGTAAATCCATATCATTGGCTTGGATTGCCATGTTTTCAGATTGGTTAATGCATAATTTAAGATAAATATTTCTCTTTATTTAAGATTTCAGCATGTTCTATGGTTTTGATGAATGTTGAAGGAGATAAATCTCCATTTCCAAAAGGTAAGTTTTCATAGTAGATATGATGTTTTAAAGTATGGTTGTGGATGATGAAAGCTACTGGTTTGATGGGATTGAAGGCATGATTTCATTGTGATTGATGGTTTGAGTGTTTGGGAAGACGGAAAACCCTACTCATGATATAAATCAAGGGTTCATGTTTAGATGCAACTTATTATTATTTTATCCAAACCTAATAATGGATTGGCAAGTTGAAATGGGGTATGATATTCGAGTTCGTGAGTGGAAGGAAAGGTTCTAATTTTTAGGCTTTTCTGTACATTGCGGATTCATACCGTCATCGACAGCCGTGGGTTATCAGTGAACCGCTGTTGGTGGACCAGAGAGATGCCCGTTGGCATTATATAGTTGCTTAGAAATGGTGATTGCCCCAAGTTAAATCACAATGAAACGACAACCTGATTTTTCGGGCACGGGTATAAATGGTCTTTTTACTTTGTGTAAAGCCTATAATTCATTACGTTTTAGGGAAGAAAAAAACATTTTGTTCATAGAAAATGGCAATGTTCTTTGGAGGTGGATAATCATTTCTTGAATAATCGAGCAATGCACTTCTTGCATATTCTACCAATATTAATTGCTTGAAGGGATATTCATGTTACATGAAGGACGATGTGCAGGTGTTCGAATGATTTTCTTTTCTAGTAACTCAGAACAGAAGTATGATGAACTAATAATATTCACTTCAGATGCCGATTTTTATGTTGGCTAATCTCTTCAGATGCCGATGTTTACAGTCACTTCAGATGGTCCCTCATTACCACCCTGGACTATCTCATGGGACCAGGCAGGTGGTCTCTATGGTCCCCAAGAATCACACATCTTCTCCAAGATGTTCATAATAAAAACTGTTAACCTAACCTGCACGACCAACCACCCTATAGTTTGGAGTCTTTCCGGCGTAATTGGGGTAATAAAGACTCGCGAGATTCAAATATTAGACCATCAAGGAAGAAGACCTAAACAACGAATTTTTTCATGTTTACCCATTCAAAAGTGATGGATATTGCCGGTCACAGTCAAAGCATAATACCAACCGCGTAGGCGCTACAGAAGCCATGACAATCTACTCCGTCCAAATCAAACCCTCACCTACACAACATATTTATAAGCAGAAGCCCCTTTACTTTTCTCCAACATCACAACGCAAACCAAGCGTTAGTCGCTTGAATCTTGATTTCAAACTAATTCACGGCAAACTCGATACATCATCTTGTTTGATCAGCTTCTTGCAAACTCGATAGCTATCTTGAGAAGTTAAAGATGGCCCTCCTACGAAGCAAGAACAATGTGGTGCTAGTCATTTTTTTTTTATTCCTTGTGATCATGACGGCGGCACCGGCAGTGATTGTGGCAGCAAGGCCACTCGGCTGCCAGTTTCAGTCACTACAGAGGGGCCCATCGCCACCGCGCCCACAATGCACCAACTCACCCAACGGAGGTGGAGGGAGTTGCCCGCTTGTTGCCTCCCAGAACTTCGCGAGCCACCACCGGCTCCCCGCCATCTCGCCACCGGCAACTTCCCTGCAAGTCCAGGCTGCTTGAGCTACTTCTGCGGCGAGTATAATAGCAGATGTAAATGACATTTAGTTAGTTTAGTGCTGTGCAAATAACATTTGGTGATTCTTTTGCATGGGATAGTCAGCCCCATGGAGCTTGAAGCTTAATTCCATGCTATTGACCATGTTGAAACAACATTGAATATATAAGGTTATACGAATGTCAGATGCGTTGTTGACTTATTAGATTCACACAGTAGGCAGATTTGAATTTTCCGTATTATGGCCTCGAGCTTTTGTTCTACTTTCACTCACTTGGCTAATCAACAAGTTACCTAGTCAATTCTCCCGAAAATAACAAGGTTTTCTTCGTTCTAACGGTATAACTTTATGGCCATCTAATTAGTTACACCTACATACAAGTTACCTAGTCTACATGCCAACTTATCGATATGTCCCAAACATTTGATTTGGGTCCTAAACTTAAGAAAAGACGCTGTAGTCAAGATCATCTAAGCCTTCAAAGTTCGATATTGGATATATATATCCGTGTTTAATAGCAAGGCCCAGAAACGATTCGTCTAATGAAAATATTGTATAACAGCAGATTATGTCGTTTTTCATATAATAAGTCATCGGCCTTTTTAAAAAATACTGTTATTGGATCCATTGGATTAAGATCAGAGGCCAGGTATTAATCAAGGAGCGAACAGACCAGCCAAACGCGCCTGCCTCCTATATTTTGTGAAACACTGACATCGGATTGGACATCCAAAATGAACTTGTATAATAAAAGTTCAAAGTGAACTAAAAACAGTTAATTTTGGATGTCTAATCCAGACAACTAATGTGGAGGGAGGGAGCGCAGTTAAGACCATATTAGAATGTATATATACTAGTTTAACTTTAGAATATGCCAACTTACAGCATGTTGATCTCTAATAAGTGCAGAGTACTCGACATCTATTCTATCGGGCTTTTGCCATTAAGTTCTCATCTAATATGATTCTTTCTTTTGTGCTTGTAGCTCCAGGAATTAAAGAAGACTAAGCTGGAACTTTAGCAAACCATCCGTATCTTCAGCTGAAGCTCGCTAACTATGTCAAATTGCAGCCAGAACTATCTTGGCCATTTTGCCATATGGAAGAGGGTGGGATAAGTAGAAGTGTTAAGAAATTGGTTTTTCTTAAGCTGAGATTGTCACGGCCCGTATTTTTAAAACCATTTTTAAATCAGAGTAGTAGCGAAAAATCAGAGAATTATTCCTCTATGCGATAATTCATTAGTTCAAAATTTTCGACTAAGCATCTAGGCCGTGATAACTGGGGTTTACAAATGGGGATACAAAACCATATATACATATAGTATTACAAGATGCAAAGTCGATTAAACCAACGCAAGTCCTCTAAGTGTAAGTCTGTAATCCAAATCAAAATATACTAGATAATAGTTGGCGCTCACGCCTTAACACAAGGTCTAGAACAAACCCGAAGCAGGAGATATGCTCAGCAATATGAACGTCCTTACCACCTAGCTCCTAAGTGCACATGAAGTCAATCCTCCATAGCAGCACCTACATCACATAAGGATGCTGAGTATAAAAATACTCAGTAGGATATCGTAACCCAATCATCATATCAAAATCAACAAATCAATAGTTGCATTAATAACTTATGCAGTCTATTACAGAGTCCCACTTGATTCTTTTATTAACCTTTCAAGCAAAGTCTTTTATTACTTCACAAGTTCAAGTTAAATAATTAAGTCTTTGTCCCATAAAGACAGACTCACTGAATGTCATACCTACATGACAGACAGCACGAAAACACCGTGATTATCACTCCGGTTAATACCGGTAATTACGGCACGCCCTGAATCCCTCAAGGGTGACTGCCTCGCCCATTCTTTACCTTATAAGGTATGACCGTCGGAAGGGTCTGGCTCCACATCAGCTCCTGGGCTCGATGTGGGTCGGGAGAACGCAGCCTTCCAGGATGCTAGCTCCTCCAATGTGCACAGTAATCCACCTGGCAACCACGGCTCAGGATGAGTGCAGAGCTTCTGTCAAGGGAAGATGCAAAACTCTCTCTAAAATCCATAGAGAAGAGGTAACAGCTTAAGCCTGACAAACAGAATATGTAATGCTCTCTCTAAAATCCATAGAAAGATGCAAACATTGGCCAAAATAACATGTAAATACTCTATCTAAAATCCATAGAAAGATACGACAGCTTAAGCCTGACCAATAGAAGTTGGTCCTCATCAGGTACCATGACACAGAGCTTCCACCAATGGGAAGATGCGAATGCTCTCTAAAATCCATATAGAGGATACAAACGGCAGAGCTTCCACCAGTCGGAAGATGCAACACCACCCCAATCAATATAATGTGATCCTTAACAGGTATCACGGTATTACTAGTATGAACCCCTCTTAGAGTTATAGCATACAATTCACAACTGCTGGCTCAATAGCTCAGCAGATAGTCTGACCTTTGACTTAAAAGTCATTCGGTCGTATGATCGGAAGTCCCTCACACTCATACACTGACTCCCAATCCCAAGGGCATTTTAGTCTTTATCTTGATTAAGTTCTTCCCAACCCTCAAGCTTAGCCCTCATGTCATCATTTTATTATCTTCATAAAATGATTAAGTCTCTAAACCAACTAGGTTTATTAGTTGGGTTTTTTTTCCTTCTCATTTAAGTCCTCAGCTATCAGTCAGCATAAAATGAGGGACAAAAAGCCCTTAATACAATGACATCAAACACGTAAAAATAATACGCCAATTTGGGCTTGAAATCATTTATTAAACAGCCCAAAATCAATAAAATGAGCTTATGTACTAAATTGGCTCTGCATGTACCATACTACACATAAATACACGGATGGTCAAGTTCGACCGTCAGTTATAAGCAATTTTAACTATCGGTTGAGGTCCACCGGCAATTCAAAATCCAAACTGGCATATGAACCGGGTTTATTATTGAACCGGATTCGGTCTGAAGATGAATCGGGTTCGGTCTGAGGGTGAACCGGGTTTGGTCTAATAATGGACCGAACCGGGTTCGATTTGACTATTCCTGAATCGGGTTCTTGTTTGGTCTGCCGATCCGGTCCGGCCAGACATGGGACCGAACCGGTCGTCTTCCCAGGAAGACGACCAGTTAGTCGTCCTCTGCTCGCTTATGGGTGGCGGTCGACACAACAGCCGTCGTCGAGCCACCATCGCCAGCCGCCGCCACCCTCTCTTCTCTTCCACTCCTCCTCTAATCGTCTGCCCGTGGTCCGGGCAGATCTAGGGGGGAAGCCATGAACTGGCAGCAGCAAAAAGCTGCTGCCTTTGCATCCTTCACCGCGGTCGGTGGCCTAGCGGAGGTCGTCTCATCGTCGGGCGACCATTGGGCCGCTGGTCTGGGCCTCCAGTGACCTCTCTTCCTCTCCCTTTCTTCTCAAATTCTTCTCTGTGTTGCAACAACATTGTGGATGTGGGCGAAAGGTGGGTGTCACCCGCCGCCACCGTCACCACCTCATGGTTTCCGGCGACAGCTTTACCTCTACACAGGTGGCCTTTAGACCATTGTTATAACTCCGCCATTGACCATCTTCCTCCTCACCCAAAGTCCACCATTAATGGCAGCCTTTCCAGTTCTTCAACTTATTTTTCAATCAAAACACGAGTACATGATTGAGACACGAAATCCAACCTTGCATGCACGGTGCTGTCGAATCGCTGTCCGCCGGAAGTTGTCGAGGTCGCCGGAGTCGCTGGATGCTGGTGGTTCACCGAAAATCGTCGACGGTGGCTCGGCCACCCTTCTTTTTATTACTCTCAGCTCTTCTCCTCTCTCCCAACTCTACCTTGCAATACGAGACACGATACTTCACGTAGAAGCTGGACCAGAACCATTTCAGCTTTAGGGAGTTGCCACCTTCCAGCGGCGCTACCTCATCAGCATGGACCACTGGCCCGGCGCCGCCGAGATGGGTTCCATCTTCTTCTACTGCAGCAATGAGGGCGACATCGAGTGGTTCGCCGAGAACACTCACTTGGTCTGGGAGATCACTCCTCAGTTTTGTGCCATGATCGGACTTTCCCTGAAGTAAGCCTTCTTTACCTGGCCGATGCCTTCAAAGAGGCTGAGTTGCTAATAATATTTGGCACTACAAAGGACAGATGCCATTTTCTTTTCAGCAGGTGTTACAGAGATGGTCTAATATTGTGAAAGATGTGTTGGCCACGGGTGATAATTCCCCGTCAGTTAATCCGGCCTGGTTCATGTTCAAGGTCAGGACTTGACCGAGTTCTTCCAACACCCTTCTACACTCTTTTAATGGACGCGTCTAGCCTGGCAGGGTTCCATTGCCAAGAGTTGATGACCATGGCACATAAGGATCCTGGGTACATAGAGAGGTAGCGTGCATGGTACCTAGCTAAATAGTATCTTTGGTCTCTGTAAACCATGTTAGGACCTTATGTACCAATTGCCATGGTCATGGACTTGGTCGATCTTTCAGTAGACTTTCAAAAGTTTTCTATGAAGAAGAATTAAGTCACCTGTGCCATTTTATTTTTACTCAACTAATAAGCCACAATGTGTCAGAATGTACATTTCATTATTTCAATTTCTCCTATGTATATATAGTTGTAATAAATCTTGGGGTTTGAACATCGACCAAGGGAGGACCAACACGACCTGATTGACAACCCCTCTACTACGTTCCAATCAACCTTGTACTTTTGTGCAATTACGTAGTGTCCAAGTACGATCGCAAGCAAGACATGATATTAGCAAAAAAACAACTGCGTACAACATGAACGATTTGCATTTCCCTGGAGATGCAGAGTCAAAACAACTTGTTGCTAACGCCTGCCAGTCCAAGACGACATGGTTCAAACCAAACTCTATTTAACTCGACACCCTCTCTTCCATGATCACATAACTAGTTACCTAGAAGGAAGGAGAAGATACGAATCAGACATATTGGTTCCAGCTTGTAAAATCTGATAATCAATGGCTTTCCCCAATGGCAATCTCCTCTCCATAACATGGTTCATGCTCACAATCTGTGCCATGGAGCTACAGAGGCCGCACGGATTCTAGGCCATGGACATGAGAGTCTTGCCAAGGGCTCCATGCCAGCTCCCCCACAGTGCTCAAATGAAAGAAATAAAGGCAATGGTGGAACCTGCCCGACGCTGCATTACGATGAGGAGATGCACTCTGCTGCCAACGACTCTCTCCCCCATCACAAATTAGGATCTCTTGTGGTCGTTCCTGCACCAGTTCGTTCCCAGTGCACAAACGAAGACAAGCGCAAGAAAGTTGCGGCCTGCATGCTGGCAGCGGCCTCCGGCCATCTCTGATGCCTTGTGGCGCACATACATTTGTTGCCAAGAGTAGGAGCATATCTTGGTCGTGTCTAACAACTCAATAACAGGGTGTTTGTTTATCATTCTTCTGCTCGTTAAGGAAAATAATAAGATGTCATTAGGAATATTGTAATCTTAATTCATGCTTATATGGTTAATGGTTGACGATGGAGTGGATGTGAACCATCGTCTTAATTTGATACCAACATGAAAGAGTTATAGTGTCACGGCCCGAGTTTTTAAAACCATTTTTAAATCAGAGTAGTAGCAGAAAATCAGAAGATTACTCCTCTATGCGATAAATCATGAGTTGAAAAATTTTTGACTAAGCATGATAACTGGGGTTCACAAATATCTTAAAAGATAATTATTATGATACAAAGTCGATTAAACTCATGCAAGTCCTTCATGTACAAGTCTGTCATCCATCTCAAAATACATTATAAGATAAAGGAGACTGATGCCTACTTTGAAGCCGTCAAGTCATCCTCACTCTCGATCGTCTACCCCCAGGAGCTACGTGAAGACAGTCTTCTACTAAAGAACCTGCATCACGAGCGGATGCTGAGTATAAAAATACTCAGTGGGATATCGTCACACAATCATCAGGATCTCAAAATCAACAGTCAATAGTTGCATTAACATCTTATACAACCTATTACAGAGTTCCACTTGATTCTTTTATTAGTCTTTCAAGCAAAGTCTTTTATTGCTTCCGAAGTTTATGTTCAATAATTACGTCTTTGTCCCAAATAGGCAGTACCAATCACACCTCATCAATCTCTCTGCACTGCAATAGCTGATCCACATGAAATTAGACGGGTAGAGCTTCCACCATAGGGAAGATGCAAAACAGATGTGCAGAGCTTCCACCAGACGGAAGATGCAAAACAGCCTAACTCCAACCAATGATAGATAGTTCCAACCAAATCTCACCAATACCACTGCACTAGAATAGCTACTCCACATACGATCATCATAGCCATGTCACATGGTTTCTAATGTCGGAGCTAAGTGGTCCCAACTGCATTCAGGATCTACCCCTTCCAGCCGCGTGGAACAAAGGCCCTCTATGGCCGTGGGAATATGCTCATGTGGCAACCCACTCACACCTCACGCCAAAGTATTGTAGCTTATCCTTATTTGTCTTCAGACCCAACATGCTCCGACTATGAAACTCATGGCCATAGGTTCTGAGTCACTGCCACTCAAAATCTGACTCACAAACCCAATGACATTTTAGTCATTATCTTGATTAGGTTATTCTCAACCCGCAAGTTTACTCTTCATCTCAACACTTTATTATCTTTCGTAAAGTGATTAAGTCTCTAAACCATCTAGGTTTATTAGTCAGGTTTTCATTATCATTAAGGTCTTCAACTATCAGTTAGCACAACATCAAGGACAAACACTCATAAATGCAGTAACATAAAGCATATAAAGCTAATACAACAATTAGGCTTTAAATAATTTACTAGAAAGCTCAAAATAACAAAAATATGAGCCTATGTATTAAGCTGGCCCTGTATGTACCATACTGCACTGCAATACACTGACGGGCAAGCACTACCGTCAGTTGTAACAGTTTTTAACTGTCGGTAGATGTCTACCGACACTGCAATCTGAACCGAGTTTGGTTCATAGATTCATTTTGGTTCACTGCCAGACCGGTTCAAGGGTGAACCGATCGCCTTCCTTATTTGTTCCAGACGGCCGCAGGCTCAGCCTGCCGCCGCCGGACTGGTTTTCTCGATGGTGGGCCGCCGCCACGGCGGTTGCCATTGGGCCCCGTCGCCCGGTGGCATCCCCTCTCTCTCCTTCCGCCTCGAGCCATTTGGCGGCTCGAACGCCAGCGAATGCCGTCGCGGTGGCTCGCCGCCAAGATGGCGGCTTTTCAGGCCGGGGGCAGCTCCGCCATCGCCCTGAGGCCACGTGGGCCATTTTCGGCTCATGCTCTCCCTTCTTCATCCTCTTCGTCGCCTGCCGGTGGTCCGGGAAGATATGTCGACGGAGATGGGTGGTGGCGCTTCCGTCGGCGCAGTCGCCTCCATTGGCGGAATATAAGTGTCGTCGTCACCTCCATCGGCGGAAATACAAATTAAAACACAAAGAAACGACGAACGAGGTACGAGATCCGACATCTACGCGCGTTGGGGCTCGATCCTCCATCGGCGGAAAATATGTGTCGTTGTCGCCTCTATCGGCGGAAAGTAAAAAAACATAATTAAAACGATGAAATGGGCACGAGATCCGACATCTACGCGCGTTGGGGCACGATCCTCCATCGGCGGAAAATATGCGCCGTCATCGCCTCCATCAGCAGAAAATACGCGTCGTTGTCGCCTCCATCGGCAGAAAGTAAAAAAGCACAAAAACATAATTAAAACGACGAAACGGGCACGAGATCCGACCTTTACACGTGTTTGGGCTCGATTCGCCGCTCACTGGAGGTCGCCGCAATGTCGTCGGAACAACCTCCTCCTACCGGTACGTCATCGTCGCCGTCGCCGGCGTCGTTGCCAGTAGTCGGCAGTGGCTCAGCTACTCCCCCCGGGTCCCCTTCTTTCTCTCTTATCTCCCTCTGTATCTCTCTGATTTAAAACCCAGAAGATGGGCTGATGTTTCAGCTCCCTGTCGTACCCCCTTTTATAATGAGAATGATGTAGCTGAGTTACCCAAGTCCTAGCCGCTTGTCCTTATCAAAACCACATCTGTTACTTTTCAATACAGCATGTGCCT
Organism: Houttuynia cordata; assembly: GCA_039654745.1. Taxonomy (NCBI): domain Eukaryota; kingdom Viridiplantae; phylum Streptophyta; class Magnoliopsida; order Piperales; family Saururaceae; genus Houttuynia; species Houttuynia cordata. The sequence continues at coordinate 42,084,497 of CM077504.1, read as the reverse complement.
TTGTTACAGGTGTTACATTCGATAGATGCCCTTTGTTTGATTACTGTATTACATTTCACCTCAGCACTCAGCAGGTGTTGCCTCAGAGGACACCTGCTGAGTTGAGGGTCGTTACAGTCTTCCCTCCTTAAAAGGAATTTTGTCCCCAAAATTCGGCTCGACTTAACCTCGACCCACCTTAGATAGAAGCAACTCAACCACAAGGTCTATGGTAATGAATTTCTACTAAGGATGAGAGTCGTGCAGGTCTTTGGTATTCTGTTTTAGCCTGCTGGCATGTGAGATATATAGCCACAATTGTCTAGTATCCTTCTTCCTGCGATTATGCAACTACAGCTCTGGCTGCACGTCGGGCAGCTCACGCTTCTATGAGTAGGTGTCATCGCACACTACTGACATCCGCAACTATCCACCAGCTCAACAAAACCCACAACTCTAACTAATCATATCTTGAGAGGACTTTCAGACTTGCAGATAAAGGTTATGCTCTGATACCAACTGTCATGGCCCGGGTTTTTAAAACCATTTTTAAATCAGAGTAGTAGCGGAAAATCAGAGGATTACTCCTCTATGCGATAAATCATGAGTTGAAAAATTTTCGACTAAGCATCAAGGCCGTGATAACTGGGGTTCACAAATATCTTAAAAGATAATTATTACGATGCAAAGTCGATTAAACTCATGCAAGTCCTTCATGTACAAGTCTTTCATCCATCTCAAATAACACCCGATCAGTCCACTGCTCGAGGCGGCCACAGGCTCCGTCTGCCGCCTCCGGGCTAGCTTCTCCGGCGGTGAGTCACCGTCACGGCGATCGCCGTCGCGACACCGCCGCTCGACTCCCAATCTTCTCTTATTCCTTCACTGTTTTGCGGCTCGAGCAGCTGCTGCTCGCCGCCAAAGCGTCCCCCTTTTCTGGGCAGCGGTGGCTTCGCCGCTGCCCTGGTAACTCCGCCGACTTCTATTGGTCCTCCTCTACCCTTTTCTTTACCTTCCACATCGTCTGCTCGTGGTCCGGGCAGATATGTCGATGGAGATGGGTGGTGGCGCTTCCATCGGCGCCGTCGCCTCCATCGGTGGAATATAAGTGTCGTCGTCGCCTCCATCGGTGGAAATACAAATTAAAACACAAAGAAACGACGAACGAGGTACGAGATCCGACATCTACGCGCGTTGGGGCTCGATCCTCCATCGGTGGAAAATATGCGCCGTCGTCGCCTCCATCGGCGGAAAATACGCGTCGTTGTCGCCTCCATCAGCGGAAAGTAAAAAAACACAAAAAACGACGAAACGGGCACGAGATCCGACATCTACGCGTGTTGGGGCACGATCCTCCATCGGCGGAAAATATGCGCCGTCATCGCCTCCATCGGCGGAAAATACGCGTCGTTGTTGCCTCCATCGGCAGAAAGTAAAAAAGCACAAAAACATAATTAAAACGACGAAACGGGCACGAGATCCGACCTTTACACGTGTCTGGGCTCGATTTGCCGCTCGCCGGAGGTCGCCGCAATGTCGTCGGAACAACCTCCTCCTGCCGGTGCGTCATCGTCGCCGTCGCCGGCGTCGTTGCCAGTCGCCGGCAGTGGCTCGGCTACTCCCCCCGGCTCCCCTTCTTTCTCTCTTATCTCCCTCTGTATTTCTCTGATTTAAAACCCAGAAGATGGGCTGATGTTTCAGCTCCCTGTCATCCCCCCTTTTATAATGAGAATGGTGTAGCTGAGTCACCCAAGTCCTAGCCGCTTGTCCTTATCAAAACCACATATGTTACTTTTCAATACAGCATGTGCCTTTGTTACAGGTGTTACATTCGACAGATGCCCTTTGTTTGATTACATGTATTACATTTCACCTCAGCACTCAGCAAGTGTTGCTTCAGAAGACACCTGCTGAGTTGAGGGTCGTTACATATGGGCAGTGATAACCCTACAGCAGATTCCTACACATTTCCATACACATCAGCAAATGTGTAGGAATCTGCTGTACAAATATCATTTCCCGTTACATATGGACGCAAATAAATTAAATTGTGCTAATTTACGTGCAAAAGAGTGATCATATTTTTTTTTTTGCTAAGAAAACATAACTTGGTTTTCTTGTAATGATTCAGTTTCTTATTATATATGTTCAGTGTCTTAGATTTTCGTTGTAATTAAAAGCCCCAGCTTTAGGAGACAGCTTATCATCCAAGCTTTGCACGAGAACGCACATAGGTGGCACACTCGACATCGAGCGGACCCAGGTCCTCCTGGAACTTCATTCTTCGACCATGTTAGGTAACAGTTATTTCCAATAGAAAAAAGAACAAATTTTACCCCTCCGTCCCATATCAATAGCTCTATTTCAGAAGGCAAAAGTTCATATGAGCACAGGTTCATGTGCGTTGGTGTGAGCCGAGAGGATATGAGTCATCGGATTGAGATCCGACATGCCGTGCAGTGATTCAAACATGCTTGCCCTGTATTAACACCCGCTGCCTGGATTGAAAACTGTTGGCTCAAATCTTCCTATTTTTACATACTGCCCAACTTTGACCTTCCCGTAAGCTTTATGCTTGCCATGTTTCAAGCTTCAACCGTGCCATCTCATTTTGTTGACCAATAAGCCTTGCGCGGTCAGCCAGGAGAGCCGATTTGCTATTTTATTATTGTAAATCTACTACATCTTTTTATTATTTATTTTGATAACGAGGGGTGTCCGATTGAATCCACAATCGTAAAATGAGTAAAATGCAACTTCCCTTGAAACCCAAATTCTAGCAATGGCAAAAAAGTGTGGTGTGACCTTTTTCTCTTTGTTTTATCATACTGGTTTCATATAATAGTTCCCGAGTAAAGCCTTACATATGGTTGTTCAGTAAAGTTCTTAAATGGCAAAAAAACAAGATATCACTTCAACCATATGAAACAATTTTTCGAATTAGTATACTTATATTGTAATAATCAAAAGAAGTAAACAATTCTCACTGTTGTCATGGTTGTGCCAAGAGCCTGTGGTTTTTTGTTTTGTGGTTCAGTATCTTGGAGACAGTTAAATGCCTGGTCCCTTACTACCACCCTGGACTATCTCATGCATGGCACCATGCAGGCGGTCTCCACAACAATCACACACATCTTCTCCGAGACGTTCATAATAGAAATTGTTAACCTGCATGACAAACCACACTAGTTTGGAATCGTTCCGGCGTATTTGGGTGTAATAAAGACCTGCGAATTCAAATATTAGACCATTAAGGAAGAAGACGTAAACTAAGAATTTTCTCATGCTTACCTATTCAAAACTAATAGATACTGCCGGTCACAGTCAAAGCACAATACCAACCGCGTAGGTGCTGCATGAGCCGTGACAAACCACTCCATCCAAATCAAACCCCCACCTACACAACATATTTATAAGCAGCAGCCCCTTCCCTTCTCTCCAACATCACAACGCAAACCAAGCTTTAGTCTCTTGAATCTTGATTGCTAACTAATTCACAGCAAACTCGATACATCATCTTGTCTCAGCTTCTTGTCAACTACACTAGCTATATCTTGAGAAGTTAAAGATGGCCTCCCTACGAAGCAAGAACAATGTGGTGCTAGTCGTGTTTCTCTTGTTCCTTTTGATCATGGCAGTGGCACCGGCAGTGGTTGTGGCAGCAAGGCCACTCAGCTGCCAGTTTCAGTCACTGCAGAGGGGCCAAACGCCAGCTCGCCCACAGTGCACCAACTCACCCAACGGTGGTGGAGGGAGTTGCCCGCTCGTTGCGTCGCAGAACTTTGCGAGCCACCACCGGCTCCCCGCCACCTCACCTCCAGCAACTACCCTCCAGGTCCAGGCGGCTTGAGCTACTTCCGCGGCGAGTACAACAGCAGATGTAAATGACATTTAGTTAGTTTAGTGCTTGTGCATATAACATATCGTGATTTTTTCTGCATGGTGATAATCAGCTCCAAGGAGCTGGAAGCTGAATTCCATGCTATTGATCATGTAAAAACAACAGTCAGTATATATGGTTATACGAATGTCAGATGTATTGTCAATTTATTGGATTTACTCAGTAGGCATATTTGAGGATTCCGTCAAGCTTTTGTTCTAGTTTCACTCGACTAACCTCCATCTTCCCTACTTTTTTGTTTTCACTGGAGGATTACCATCACCAAGTTTTTGACCATCTGATTACACCTGCACATATGAGGTCCACATGATGCCAACTTATCCATATGCCCCAAACATATGATTTGGGTACAACTATACTTAAAAATTTGCTCAGGATCATCTAAGCCCAGACACGATTCTTCTAATGAAAATTTTGTATCCCAACAGATTAGGTCGTTTTGTTCATACAATAAGTCGTGGGCCTGTTGTAAATAAACTGTTAGTGGATCCATTGGCTCGAAATCATACGGCGGGTATTAATCAAGGGAGCGGATAGACGATCCAAACTCCCAGCACTGCCATATGATCGGAAATCCAAAACGAACTAAAAACACTTAATTTTGGGTATCTAATCCAGACAGTTAATATGGAAGGAGGGAGTAGTTAAGACCATACTAAAATCTATATTAGTTAATTTAAGTCAGAATATACGAACATACATCATTTTGATCTACTCCGTCTGTCCAAAAATATTTATCCGCATTAGAAAACCAAAATTTCTAATGGGGAGTTAATTTTGGTCCGCGGGAGTATAAATTAAGTGAGGAGACTCGACCTCATCTTAAAATGTACACTTAGTACTTGGCATAAGTTATCATCTAATATGATTCTTTCTTTTGTGCTTGTAGCTTCAGGAGTTAGGAAAACTAAGCTGGAGCATCAGTAAACCACACGTATCTTCTGCTAAAAGCTCGCTAACTTCATCAAATTGCAGCTATAAGTCGGAGTGTTTGGAAATGAATTTCTAGGAAATGAATTTTTCTTAAGCGGAGTTTGCTTAATGTGAAGGATGTGTTGGCCACTGTTGATAAAGCCCTGACCCAGACCAAAAGCCCCCGTCAGTTAAGCCGGTCAAGTTCATGTTCAAGGCCAGGAGTACTTGACCGTTCTGCCAACACCTATACCCTTTTTTCACTGGACGCGTCTAGCCTGACCGGGTTTTATGACCAGAAAGTTTATGACCATGGTACATAGGGATCCTAGGTACGTAGAGAGCAAGCATGGTACATAGCTATGCAGAATGATAAGCCTCTATGAACCACGCTAGGACCCTATGTACCATGGCCATGGACTTGCATGGGTAGATCATTGAGTATTTCGTTCCAAAACTTTTGATTGATTAAGCCTTCAAAAAGTCACCTCTGCCATTATATCTCCACTTAACTAATAAGCCACCATGTCCAAAACGTACCATTCGACTTTTCTTGAATTTATTCTATGTATATGGAGTTGTAATAAATCTTCGGGTTTGAACATCGACCAAGATAGGACCAACACGACCTGATTGGCAACGCCTCTACTACGTTCCAATCAACCATGTGCTGTTGTGCAATTACGTAGTGTCCAAATACGATAGCATGCAAGACATGCTATCAGCCAAAAACAACTACAACATGAACGATATGCATTTCCCTGAAAATGCAGAGTCAAAACAACTTGTTGCTAACGCTTGCCAGTCCAAGACGGCATAATTCAAACCAAAGTCTATTTAACTCGCCATCCTCTCTTCCATAATCACTAACTAGTTACCAAGAAAGAAGGAGAAGGTACGAATCAGACACATTGGTTGCAGCTAGAAAAATTAGAAAATCAATGGCTTTCCCCATTGGCAATCTCGTCTCCATAACATGGTTCTTGCTCATAATCTTTGCTTTGTGCCATGGAGCTATGGAGGCTGCACGGGTTCTAGGCCATGAACATGAGAGTCTGGCCAAGGGCTCTATGCCAGCTCCTCCACAGTGCTCAAATGAAAGAAATAAAGGCAATGGTGGAAGCTGCCCTGCAGCGCCTCTTGATAAGGAGATGCATTCTGCAGCTAACGACTCTCTCTCCCTTCACAAATTAGGATCTCTTGTCGTCGTTCCTGCACCAGTTCGTTCCCTGTGCACAAAGGAATACAAGCGCAAGAGCGTTGTGGCCTGCGTTCTGCCAATGAAGGCAGCGGGCTTCGGCCATCACTGATGCCTAGTGACACATACATTTGTTGCCAAGAATAGGCGCATATCTTGGTCATGTCTAACAATTGAATAACAGAAAGTGTATGTTTATTATTTTTCTGCTTGTAAAGGAAAGTAATAAAATTGTCGTAATCTCAATTCATGCCTTTTGGGTTAATGGTTGACGATACAGTTAATGTGGACCATCATCTTAATAAATTTTTTAAAGCGAACCTCAGTCTTATTTGATATCAATATGAGAGAGTTACAGAAGCAAATAGATTAAGTTGCGCTAATTTACGTGCAAAAGATTGATCATAACTTCTTTTTTTGCTAAAAAGATTGAACATAACTTGTTCGGCATCAGTATTCATGAAGATTCATATTGTTTATTAACTTCGAGAAGTATAAAAACCCGTTGGGTCAGACTGGTCGAACCGGGTCCAACCGCTTGTGATCGACCTTTCAAGCCCGAGTTTCCTGGTCTCGGGTCGGGTCTGTTAGGGGAAGCTTCGTCAATAGTTTTTTTGAATTTGATTACACAAGTGAACAACTTCAATACATAAAGAGGGCAGTGTTTTAAACATACTCAGGGGCCGTTTGGTTCGTGATTAATCCAAAACATCCACAATAAAAAATCCACTTTCACTAAAAAAATCCGATACACGTCCTGAGGTGTTTCAGCTAAAAGTAATAAAAAAATAGGAAATAAATAGTGAAAGTGAAACATCCACCGTAGATGTTTTGCTTTTTATCATGCCCCAAATGGCCCTTCACCGTGTCTAGTGGAGTTGAATGTGAAAATAGCCTTTTCCTACCAACTCGTGCCTTGGTTATTTACCATAATGTGCCCCGTCGAGTTTAGCTCGTACCAAAATTTCCCTTGCCACCACCAAAAAGTTGCCCGCACGGCACTTCAGTCAAATTTCCATTGCCGCCATTGGCAAATATATATCACTAGTGAAGGAAGGCTGAACCCACTTATTTTTCTTTTCATTTTGAGATGACATGGCCTCACTTTTTTTTACATACAAATTACAATTTTCTAGGGTGTTTAGTTATCTTTTTAGATAAGAAAATTAAAGGGTATAAAAGTAAATATACTCCACATTAACTTGGTGAGGGCAAGGCTGAACAAGAAGTACTTGATGCCAGTGGAGAGAATCCTTTGTGCGCCAAACATAAGAAAAGTTTCACGCCTCACCACCACGCCTATGCACCGTAGTAAAAAACAATCTCATCCGTCCGATCTATTATTGGGAGAAATTAATAATAATAGGGCAAGATTACCATCAACCCGTTGACGAAAACTCCACAAAATTACCACAAATAACTAAAGAAATGATTGGATTCGAGGTGCGTTAAATGTTGTCCTTGAAATAGATACGCCGCCCTCCGTGTACAGGCTTTTACTGGTGATCCGCTCTCGAGATATAACGAACCACTCCGTTGGTCTAAAGGTGTACTTCAAATCAGACCAACTTGAACTCGGTCAGAGGAGATGCTATTGCTCAATGATTGGAGAGATTTTTTTTCTATCTGTTTATTCTCTATTTTGATCTCTATTTATAAGGGATATCAAATAATTTAGTTATGGAATGAAAGGACGTAACTTTTAAATCAAAAACTGTAATTTTTGGATGATAACTGCTAGTGCGATCGATCGCTCTACAGTTTTTTCTGTGTTATTCTAATACTTTCGATCGATCTTTCTAAAGGCGATCAATCGCGACTCACTTTTGCGAAATCACAGTACTTACGATTGATCGTTCTCAAAGGCTACGCGATCGATCACGATTATCTAAACGATCGATCACCGCACCCATAACTCTTTAATTCAAGTCAACAATATTTTCCAACATCTACACCTACCTCGGAGATCACTCCGCGTTTCTGACACTGTCCCTTGAGATCACAACGTCCGAGCCTAAGCTTGATAGAAACAGCCATCGGCTCCTGGGGCCCTCATAACGCATTAATCAACTGATTATAGCACTAAGAGTGAATTAGTACTTGCTAATGGCGCTGATAAACATTTACATTTTTTTGCCAAGTTATAAACATTTACATGAACCCAACATTTTTACATGCAAAAAGTTCACATGAGACTCGGCTCATGCCCATGAGCCGAGTCACCGATAACCATCTGATTTCGATCTGATGGCGATATGGGCAGGTGGGTGATTTAAACCCGCGTGCCATCTAATTTGACGTTTGCAGTTGGATCTCAAGGCGCCTCGGCTCATGTACACACGCATGAGGCGTGGCTCATAAATGGGATTCTTTTTACAATTGTGTGATTTATGGTTCATCAATACTCTATGAAACTAGGCAATCTATAACTATGGTTTTACAAGGTAAATCACGCACATTGATGCTTTGACATACTTTTGAAGCAGGCTTCTGGTTCATAACTTTTAACGAGGTATGAAGTCAGAGAAGAAGAGCAGCCAGCAGCCTTCCTTTCCGCCATATATGTAACAAAAGGAGAGCCGGCCGGAATAGGGGGAGAACATTGTGGACACCAGCGCCAGATGAAATGCAGTGAGAGATTCTGTGGTGCTTTTTTTCCACAGGCCCCCCACTCTAATATCGCAACATTTTGAGTTATCTTCTTGTGTAATGGTATGTTAATGTAACCAGCTTTGTCATTGGTGTTCTTGACAACAATTGCATAATACCGTTGGCATGATTTGCATGGTCTTAATCTGAAAGGTACAAGCGTCTAATGAGGATTAGTTTAGTATTTTGAGGCTTGGCAAGTCAAAAAGGTCAGGCTACCAAATAAAGGGTTACATGGACCTCGAGTTATCTGGTCTGTCTCTAAATTCTACCCACCCTTTTTGAACTAATGTTAATGTAATTGACTTATACACTCTCTACTTGATTTGTCCCTTACGCTGACTATGAGAAACCGGGCAACAAGTTTCCACTTGAAACGACAATTTTCGGAATGTTCTCTAAGACAAAGATGCATGATGTTCTGTGTTTCTGTATCTCATGTTAGTTCTTCTCCCTATCAAGAGTTGCACGTGAAGCTAAGCTAGCTAGATATCAAAGTTGCATCTCTTTATAGCCTTTACCATAAACATCTTGTACTTTTCACTTCAAATACAAAAACAATCGCTTGAACTTGTTTTCTTTTTAATTTACTTATGGTATATGATAGGTCGTTGATTAGAGTCATTCATTGTTTCGAACTTCGCCGGCAGTGCACGCATTGGTTAGTTTCCCTTCTACTCGCACAATCCAAGGGAAGCCCTAATGGATTTACATCGGCCCAGTTCAATATGACGAAGAAATAGTGAGCCCAGTCAATGTGTCTATAAATGATCGTAGATACCCTGGTGTCATGAACGGGGGCCAACCTATAGGCATAGGGCCCTTTAACTCCCCCTGTCCCATATTACGTATCCTACCTTTAGTTCTAATGTGAAAGGCCACTGCTAACCTGGGGCCCCTTTTGTAATCCTACTAGCAAAACTGGGCTATATGTAAAGCCTAGTTTTGTGCACCTAGACTTTTGATAATGGACCCATTATGTTCTTCATCTAACCTAGGTTTTCATCCCGTGGAGTGGATTGGAGCTTCCATTGTGTAAATCATATCGGCTGAACTTCACAAACTTCCCTTGGGCCAATCCCATGACTAATGTCACCAATTGGCCATATTCCTCAGTGCTAATTAAGGTTCTAACAGTCAATCGTAACTTCGTAGAGCTTCTGGCTGTGACAATGGAAATTCGCTCATATTTCATACACAAAAAATTGATGTGTTGATTGAAGTCGCAACATGAACATAGGGCAAAGACCACTATACTTAAGGGACAACATGTGTCGACTCACCGACGAAAACCAATCTCAATGGCATTCCGTTGATGCTGATCTAATATGAAGAGGTGCCTCGTGGACAAGAGCTCCACATAATCTTCATCTCACTTCGAGTTATGTGTCGCATTAGGATTTATGGGTCCCTCCTTTTCGAGTCTTTATATCTCAGCCGTCGAAACTCCAAATTGTGACCATTTATTTTCAATGGCTCAAAAGTGTGGGGCCTATATCTCGAAATGGCATGAAACTGTGGGTCCAGTTCAGAATGGCCTCATGGTGTTGTTAGATTAGTATTTTTTTATTAAGGTGTTTAGATTAATGGGCCGTTTGGGGCGTGATTAAAGATGTTTTGCTACACTGTAACATCCGGATATTTTATATATCCAGCTGATACACCTCAGGAGGTGTTTCAGCTGGATGTAAAAATCCACATGGATGCTATAGTATATATCCAATATCCAGTCTGGATATTTTGCAATAATCACGCCCCAAACGGCCCCTAAATTTGAAAAATGTTTTGGTGGCCGAGCACAATGACCATATTACATAGGGTGATACATACACTACATTACATTAGAGCCCATGTGACAAATATACGGACACCAGTCAGGCTAGACGTGTTCGTGAGATTTTGAGCTTCAGTTAAGGTCATCTTATAGCCATGTGTGGCTAGCCAGCTCCATTGGGGCAGGAGTGAGGACCACTGGTGAGACCAAAGTTCAACCAGTCTGGCGACCTAAGTTGTCTACACCCGGTTCAGTTTCAAACATTGCCATGGAGAACTGATGTACTTGGCTTTTTACAAGTCTCATATAAGTTATATAAGAGCGATCTCATTTAAACTTTTCTTTTATATATATATATATGAGAAGGCTCATATAAGGAGCATAAGGCCAATCTTTATAGCCATTGGATTCCGATTGAAAGATGGATATCAAATCGATTTAAACTTTTATATATTTATATAAGAAAATGCTACAATGAGCAGCTCACTGGAGGACCGTTGATAGATGATCTCATGTCCTACAATGAGCTCCCCATTTTAGTATTTTTAATTTTTTAAAAAAACTTTTTATTTTATATATATATATATGAGATGAGTTTACATGAGATCGTTCTCATACAAGGAGCATGAGGCCAATCTTTATTGCCGTTAGATTCCGATCGGAGGGTGGATATCAAATCAGTGGGTAGGTGAGTGTGTCACATCAAGGAGTGGGTGAGATCATTATGGATATTTGTAGTCTTCAGATCAAGATCCAACGGCTACGATTCAAAGTGGCCTCATATAAGCAATATGAGAGCGATCTCATATAAACTTTTCTAGGATGTCTTAGTCCGAGTGGGGATAGCATTTCTCTTCTGCATGTCCATGGAGTTTTGAAAAATCCAAACATCTCGGAGATAGATATAGAGGTAGGAATTTGTCGAACGAACCGCACTCCTTCGTATACGTCAGGAGTCCATTGATGAAAAGGGGCAGGGAAAAGTTTATATGAGATCGCTCTCATATTGCTTATATGAGGCCACTTTGAATCGTAGCCGTTGGATCTTGATCTGAAGACTACAAATATCCATAATGATCTCACCCACTCCTTGATGTGACACACTCACCTACCCACTGATTTGATATCCACCCTCCGATCGGAATCTAACGGCAATAAAGATTGGCCTCATGCTCCTTGTATGAGAACGATCTCATGTAAACTTATCTCTCTCTCTCTCTCTCTATATATATATATATAAGAACGGATTATGGAGCATGAGGTTAATATTTTGGGTCATTAGATTCCCATCCGAGGGTCAATATCAAATTAGTGGGTTGGTGAGTATCAAATCTTTTGGGTCTTTAGCCATTTGTAGCCATCATATCAAGATCCAACGTTTACTAATTGAATTGGCCTTATATAAGCTATATGAGAACGATTTCATTTAAACTTTTTCAATATAGAGGACGTTTATATGAAATCGTTCCCATATAATGAGCATGAGGCCCAATTTTTTGGGCCATTGGATTCCGATCTGAGGGTGGGTATTAAGTCAGTGGGTAGGTGAGTGTGTGAAATCAGTGGATATGTGAGTTCTTTGTAGCGGTTTGTAGCCGTCAGATCAAGATCCAACGGCTAAGATTTAAAGTGGCTTCATATAAGCTATATGAGAGCGATCTCATTTAAACTTTTCCTTATATATATATATATATATATATATATATATATATATGGGAAAAGTTTAAATGAGATCGCTCTCATATTGCTTATATGAGGCCACTTTGAATCGTAGCCATTGGATCTTGATCTGACGGCTACAAATATCCATAACGATCTCACCCACTCTTTGATGTGACACACTCACCTACCCATTGATTTGATATCCACCCTCCGATCGAAATCTAACGGCAACAAAGATTAGCCTCATGCTCCTTATATGAGAACGATCTCATGTAAACTCATCTATATATATATATATATATAGCTTATGACTTCGAGTCATGATGTACTGTGCATTGAAGATAGAGATGACATTAAAATAGATTAGACAAGAATGACATAATTGTACATATTTTCCATGTTTGAACATTCAAGTTGAATGACGAGGTGACACCAAGCTAACTTCTACAAGGAAACTGATCAAACTTCCATTGTTCCTACCCTGCCCTTCTAACCCTTCAGAAGATAAACATGCATTCTGAAGATATAGCAGTTTAAACTTTGGTTATCTATATTGCAATAGCTTAGTCTAAGAAATGTGATCTGCCTCGTATACATGGAATGTTGTATCGACGATATATCGCCAATCTATCGATATCGGGTCCCACCCGATAAAACGATACCGAGTAATATTATTTTTCTAATTTTTTAAAATATCGCCAATATATCAGATATTTTTTTAATTGTTTTTAAAAAAAATTGGGAATTTTTTTAAAAAAAAGGGCAAAAAATACAACTTTTCTATTTGTTTCCCATCCTATGCCAAATGGTAGGATACAGGTTTAAAATGCATACACATATTTTGAATTATATATGTATTTTTATGTATATTTTGAATTCTATGCTTTGTCTAAATTAGTATCACTCATTTTAGAAGTTATATTGTGAAAATACATGGTAAAAACTAGTTTTCGACCACCGATATGTTTTACACAATATATATCCGATATATCTTCGATATTTTATCTCTTTGGTCGACCGATATTTTACTGATATCTGATATGGCTTTCCTTGCTCATTTGTTATTCAAGGATAAGCACTGCTTTTGTATTAGTGACACATTTAGTTGCATGACTCGTCCAAAGATTTTGAGAATATCATGGCAAGACATCCATTCTTGGTGAAATAAGAAGAATGCATTGAAAGACAGATGGTCATTTTTTAAAGCCATGAAATTAAATGCTCCAACCTAGTATGTGCTGGAATTTTTTTCATCTGAATGGTCCACCTGAAAAGGTCGCAAACATATCCTGAATGACGTTGTACTTGAAACACTGTTCACCTAAATTACACTCCCTCGGGTGACTTTTATTTGAGATAATTAGAAAAATATGCGTACTAAAATTAGATGATATTGGTTCCTAATTATTCCCGCGTCCCTGGCAGCCTCCAAGTAACTTTAAGTCAAGATTGAGGTAGAGACGCCTCCACGATGAAAGTTGACTCACTCACTTGGAAAGCATAGGATTTTACTCTGGACTTCACATTTTAATAAAATTGACCAATTATGTGACGATGTTAATTAAAAGTGATTGGAGGGAGTAGTTCTTATGGAGATCGAGCAATACACATGAACAAATCCAAGACATTCAAATCACGATTGCACTAATTTTAAATTAGTTTCATTCATTATGAACATAATTAACCTTTATGATACACAATTTGCTCAAGTTCGAATGCCTCCATCGCTCTTTCATAGGCAACCTAAATTTGCTTGTCAGTGTAAAGTAGTATCCTTCTCCACATCATTGGTCTGCCATAACTCAATTAGAGGAAGACCCTCTATCATGCCCTGGGCACCGCCCTATCTGAATCGAACCCGATCCAAGAGCCCAACCGGCGCACGGGGGCAACGTTTAAAGAGATATAGCGGAAGACTTATGCCCCACAAAACAGGCGGTCTATTTAACAGAATTACGCAACTACTTTGAGCAAGAGTAAATAAGATGAGCAAAGGTTGAGTTTAACTCATAATAAATCAACAAGTCATAAAACCCACAAAGTAAAGACCTGAGCCAACACACGGGCTCAAAACCAGAGGGTCTAGAAAAGTCTACACATAAGTCTGATATCAGTATTATCAACATCATGATCCATACTAAAATGAAATACAACAGAAATGATAACCACATATAAAGGCCTCCATGTCTAATCCCAAGCTCTATCTGATCGCTCATCAAACAGAGGATCCTGTCCATCTGCGTGTCACACCACGCAGCCCCAAAACAAAACAAGGAAAGAGGGGTGAGTATAAAACTCAGTAATAGTTTTAATACGAACAGCAATAATCCGAAATCATACGGCATTATGACTAGCAATATAGATCCATGATCGACATGATTACACCATTTCCTGGTCATGCATTCATAACACATAATCCTACGTAATAATATCTAAATCACATGCATTCATAACACATAATCCTGCAAAATAATATCTCAATCACATACTTTCCGATCATGCATTCATAACATATAATCCTGCATAATAATATCTCAATCACATGCATTCATAACACATAATCCTACAAAATAATATCTCAATCACATACCTTCCGGTCATGCATTCATAACACATAATCCTGCATAATAATATCTCAATCTCATACCTTTTGATCATGCATTTATATCTCATAAAGTTACCCAGCACGGTAGATGTATCCAACACATAGCACACTCATGCATCACAGTCATAATAAGCATGTAGAAACACAATGGTGAATGCCTCCATCAAAGAATAACACAAATATTGCCACGAAGGCTGTTGCCACAAAGGCGGGACACAGTCAAGGCCACGAAGGCGTATCATAATCTGATTTCCACATAGGAAATGTAAGAAGGATGATGTGTCGGCCCCTAAAGCTGCTCGCACTAGACGATCCTGGCCAAGGATGTCCGATTCTTACACAAAGAACCTAGAGCAGGTGTGTTTGCCTAGGGTCATCTTCTGCAGTGGGGGAGAGCCCGAATTCCAACACAGGGAACCCTAGAACACGTGGTAGTTGGTGCACGAAGCGTACCACTCTGGATGCTCAAGTCCAGATGACAATCTCAATAATCTCATCCGCAATGCAAATACACAACTCGCCCCCCATATATCTCAATGTAGCTCGACTCAACCCGGGGAGTATACATGTTCCACATCGGAACAAAATAAAAAATATGTCTTTTTGGACCAACCAAGATTCGATTAATCTACCGATCGATTAATCCAGCATGCAATCTCAAACATTGCATACAATCGATTAATCCCGATTAAACAACAATAAAACTTCATCCATGAAGTCCAATACATGATGCATGATATCATGATACATCCGTGAGCAAGACCAACATGGGTTCCAACACATGGAACGTGCTCCCAATCCATCCCCTCATGCATCAAAATCAAGGCATATATCAACTACAACTTCATAATAATTTTTCATGTGTGTGTATTCATGCACATTCTAATCACATGGCAAATGCTTTGATATAAACTCACAAGTCAATATACACATGCTTAACCCCATTCAAAACTACGATTCCCAATTGAAATCAAAACAATTTCCATCATAAGACGTAAATCCAAACATGTGAAGTCGAAGTATCCACTAGAATAAAATCGGGCATTAGCGACGGTTTTATTTCAATCGGTAAAAGAACCGTGGATAAAGATAAATTTTTGCGACAGAAAATAAACCGTGGATAAAGGTATAGCATTTGCGACGGTTTATTACAGCCGAAAATAAACGGTCAATAATGGTGACTATTCTCCACGGTTGTTTTATCTGTGGTTAAAAAAACCGTGGATAATATATATTATCCACAGTTTTTATCCTGGTTAAAGTAAACCGCAGTTTTGTCCAGTTCACTTCATAAGGGTCATCTCCTTCGTGGGGATGACCTAATCCTTTTGTGGCAGCAGCCACGGGCCATGGCGGAGGAGCCACCGCCGCCACCGGCTTCCTCCTTCAGCGGCCAAAGGCCCTTCATCGGAAGGGCCGCCCTCCTTTCGTCCCCTATCCTCATTGGCGGGGCGACATCATGGACAGTCGGAACCCGCGGGTTCCGGCGCCATTGGAACCAACGGCCTCGTCTACTTCCTCGCCTCCCCTTTGACCTGCAAGAAGGTATGGCACGGGTTTCTTGTGGCCAGGTTTTTTTTGATTTGTGTGGGTTGTTTGATTTGGGTGTGTAGGCTGATTTGGGGGCGTGGATCTGTTGGATTTTAGTGCGATTTTGTGGTTTGGGTGAGAAAGGCTCAATCTTTGGGCCTGTTTGTCTGCTGGCTATGCATCCCTTCATAAGTCGTGACCACAACTCCTTCATCTGTTGTTAGGCGTTGGACTTGCTTCTTCACATTGCATCTTTGATGGGTACATCTGTAGTAGCTCCTGCAATTATTTTTTGAAGAATATTAGGTACATATACAACTATATATGGAGGTAACACCTTCAGAGGCTATTTTCATAGTAATTTAGTCATGGTAATCTTGCTAAGATTATATTAGAGAATGTCATGAAAACGGCCAAGTTTTGCAACAAATAGGACTTTATAGTTCACTTGTGCATAAATAATTCGATTCACTATTTCTGGCTGCTGCTTGGTTTGTTTTAGGTTAGAATATTTGTTGTTGTGATGGTTGAGGAAAGTGTTGGCCCAATATATTGTTGTGCTAATTTTGTAGGGAAGTGAATGCGATCATAATGCATAGCACCAGTGTTTCTCTTGCCATGTATGGTTGTGGACGGCGAATTTTTCCCTTGAAGTGCCTGATTTTCCTGTTGAAACTCAGGTTGCTATATAACAAAGATATTGTCCATAATAATATTCCATGATGCTACAAAAGGTATTCTGGACATAGCTTCGATTTATCTCTGGATAATGACAACACTATCGATATTGTCCTTCTGTGAACTCGTTACGCAATATAACTTCTGATATACAATATAATATAATATTATATTGTTCTGCAGTGCTTAAAGAATGTATAATCTGGACAATGAGTCAAAGCTGCTTCCTCTGTGGAGACGGGTATATTTGTTGTCTCATATAGGTTACAACATATCATATACATTGTAGAACTGGTCACAGTGTCTGCCTGTTGATTTTGTTTAGGCAGAGCCCAGATTTCTTTGGAATGGTTACATGCTGGAGGTGCTCATAGAAAACAAGGTATTTTTGTTTTTGTGTTCAAATGGAATTGATCTAGTGCAGTGATGACTAACAATCTAACGTGCCTTTTTTTACATTGTGTGCAGCTTGATCCATATTTACTTCCTGTAATCCAAGGCAATATCCTAATAGTTTACTTACTCGGGGC
This sequence comes from Houttuynia cordata, assembly GCA_039654745.1. NCBI lineage: Eukaryota > Viridiplantae > Streptophyta > Magnoliopsida > Piperales > Saururaceae > Houttuynia > Houttuynia cordata. The sequence continues at coordinate 42,067,079 of CM077504.1, read as the reverse complement.
ATCTATTATAGTTTGACATCCCCTCGTCTTCTACAAGATATATAGCTGTGAATGGAATGCGCCCACTTGCAGTTTCAATCATTCTTCAGGTGGTTTTGTTTTAGCTCTTATTTAATGGTAGTGATATAAATTGTATATCTATGACAATAATTAGATGAGAGGGACGGGGATTTCGTCCCTATTGATTACATTGTACTACTTGGTGATGGATACAAAGGGTCTTATGATGACTGATGAAACAAACTTTTTTTTTAGTTGATGAAACAAAGTTATTTTTCTTCCTTTGTGATACTGCTAAGTGTCCGTGTCCGTCACGGACACATGTGGGAAGGAGATGACCCATGGGAGAGTTTTATTCTGTTGTGCTTACAAATAACTACCGGCAGGCAGATACGGGAACTAAAATGATACATTTGGGGGAAAATTCTAAAAGCAGGATTATGTACTTTTCATAGAATTTTTTTCTATCATGAGCTATTCATAAAAATGTACATCATACTACATCAATGATCTTAGTTCCAGATAGTTCATGGCTGAATCTCTCAGTTAAGCTCAGCCGTAATGACATAGTAGCAGCATCAAGCTGCTGTTTTTTTTATTTTCTCGAAGTCTATATCGACAGATAAAATCTGTCACAAATGACTTAAAACCGTCGCAATAGGTATTTAACGGAGTGTTAAATCCATCTTCAAAACTGTCGTTAAAGACTTTTTAGACAGAAACTCTACCGGAGTAACATCTTTAGCGACAGTTTGAAGTCCGTCGCTATATCTATCGATAGTTACCTATGAGAGCAATACCGGCGACGGACTTAGTCCGTCGTAATAAGAGTTTTAACCACGGAAAAGACACTTTTAGCGACGGATTTTGCCGTCGCTAAAGATTATTTTTATTGTAGTGATCATTCCTGCAAGGATATCTCCTTTCCATACATCAAGTTATAGCATGATCACATCCATTTCCAAACAAGTCATACATGATATGAGAGAACACATCTCAAGTCTACAATATCATATCCTTGCTGTAAACATGCTTCATTCATAAGGATTTCATTATATTATAAGTCAATATTAACATGCACCATTTCTAATATCGCATACATGCTTAACTTAATACATAAACTCTCATCATCATTTTACACCTCCAGTAGCCTTATTTTAACATAAACTACCTTATAAAATCATTGGAATCATTAAATGGAGTAAAAACAGTGAAATCAGCATCATATTCAAATTTTGTAAAGCCGATCGATTGGCAAAATATGCGCGATCGATCGCTAGCCGATCGATCGTGCATTTATACGCGATCGATCGCCAGCCGATCGACATGCATTTATACGCAATCGATCGCTGTCTATCGTTTTTTTTTTTTTTTTGAAAATCCCAAAAATCGAGGCTCTATTAACACATCTTGAAAGCTTAATACATGTCTCAAACAATAATAAAAAGCCATCAAACTTTCCAGAACATATCCACATATCATTCTAAGATGAAACCCAAAGAAATCATAGCAAAAGTTTAATATTTATTAAACCTACCATTAGAGCCCTAATAAATATCACTCATTCAAAAAGAATAATGAAAACAAACTATTGTCTACTCAAGGCTGAGATTGAAGAACTCATTATCTTGATTTGTTTAGAATGAACCTTCAATCACATCCAACACCTTCCAAAAACATGATTTTGTGTTAACATACAACTAATCTCGATTTAGCTTTGAAAATAAAAAATAAACATAAATCTAAAGCTTTGGAAACATGAAAACAAGATTTTGAAGATTAAGGCTTAGAGAAGAGATATAAAACAGTGATTTTATGCTTTCAAAATGGATTGAAACAATGGGGAAATAAAGATTAAGAAGGGTTTTAAGAAAAATCTAAAGAACAAGGAGAGATTAAGCTAATTACCTCTAATCCTTTCATTTTCAAGCCTAATGGGCAAGAAGCTCCAAATCTCCTGGCCAAGCATATTTCCAATTTGGGAAATGGCACAGCACTTTCCTTTTATAGAAAAGGTTGTGGTAAACCTAAGTAAAATGTGGGGTAGAAATAGAGTTTTTGGCCAAAATTAGAAAATTTGGCAATTTAATTCGAAATTAGGTCCAAAAAAATTCTAAAAATTTTTATGACGTCTTCCTTTGATTTCTGGGGCATTTTGGTCAAGAAAAATTATTTTCGTCAGTGGGCCCACATGGGTCCCGCCAAACCCAATTTTTGGAAAATTGGTGAAAAATCAAAAAAATTCCAAAAATTTTGGTTTGATCCATAGTCACTTAAAACTCATGATTGTGAGGTTGGTTTTGATTAAAACCTTTATAAACCCATTTAGTTTTTAAAATCACTAAATTTAACAAATAATTGTTTAAACCACATGATAACCGATAAACAACCTTAAAATAAACCGGTTCAAGATGATGGATCTTACACCCTCTAGACGGGACGTAACTGTCATACATTTCATTCAGTGATTCGTGTTTTGCCTATATTTCCGTGGACTTACTCCCGCCTAATTAATAGTTTCTCGTGTTGGCATTAGCATGATACATTTTTTTTCATTAGTAATTATATTACTCTCTCTGTTCGAAATTACTATATGCATTTGAAATTTATCTTTGTTCAAAATTCTATGTATATTTGGCTTGATCGCGTAATTTCCTTTAGTCCTCTTCTTTTCTACTCCCCTTTTATTCTTCTTCACCATCATCACACTCCCCATCTATGCTAGGTCATCGGGTGCCGCCAACCATGGCCACTTTGGCCATCACTTGCCAGCAGAAAGTAATGTCTTCACTGCCTGCCTCCACCCTCCCGAACATAGAATGCTGGCTCGCCAATATATCGGCGACATATCGGTATCGAGCCCCACCCGATACACCGATACGAGCTAGTATCGTTTTTTAAAAAAAATCAAAATATCGGCGATATATCGCCGATATATCGATTTCGAACCGACATATCGCCATTTTAAAAAAATCTCATTTTTTTTAAAAAAAGGAAAAAAAATAACTTTTTCGTTTATTTCCCATCCTAATATACATTTTTATGCATATTTTGAAATCTATACTTTGTCTAAATTAGTATAACTCATTTTAGAAGTTAGATTGTGAAAATATATGGTAAAAACTAGTTTTCGACTATCGATATTTTTTTACACAATATCTCGGATATATATCCGATATTTCGTCTCTTTGGTCGACCGATATTTTACCGATATCCGATACGGCATTCCATACTCCCGAACCCCATCTTCACCGCCTGCTCCGCCACAGCCGTAAGCAATATCCTCCCCAGCCCCCCTCCTCCTGTACTCCTCCCTCACAAATATCCTCTATATGTACAACCCCAGCTTCGCCAGAAACGTCGAGCAGTTGGGGAAAAATAGCACGAACCCAACCACAGTGTTGTCGTCTCTGCAGGACGATCAGAAGGTCGGATCATCGGGCACGGCGCAGAGGATGTCGGAGAAGTGGGGAGACTGGTCGTCTTCCGGGGAAGGTGGGAGAGGGATGGGGGAGAGCTCGAGGAGGACAGTGAAGGAGTAGAAGAGAGTAGTGGCGGGGTTGTGTTTGTGGGGAAGAGGGTGCCGGAAAGGGAGTCCAGGGTGGTAGAGAAGAGATAGGCCAGGCACTTGAAGACGGCCATCTCGTGAATCAGGAGGTGGATGTGCAACATGTCATGGTAGTTGGCGAATCGGTTCTTCTTTCTAATTAAATTTTGGGTAAATTAAGGAACTTTGCCTTTTGGTCTTGCTCGTAAATTGTCAGTCAATGTTTAAATTTCCAAAAGAGCAATCTTTTTTATATCCACTTCTAGATGATATATGCAATTGTGAGAAATAAAGGACCAGACCTGCTCGTCGAGAAGATCGAAGGGGTTATGGAAGGAGGAGCTCTTATTGAGCAACCTGGAATCCTCCTAGGAGTCGTCGCCATCATTGCATCCATCTGGAGGAGCAGACTACTGCTGAAGCTGTTCCTACTGCCGCAAGACCCTCCTCACCAATTGCGCCGACATGGCCTAGCCTGGCCACCCTCCCTCCCCCACTTTCTCTCTAAACTCTAGGGTTTTGGAACAATTCTGTTCTCAAACTCTTCTCCGATCGAGAAATCGACGATGACAAACTCACCATCCACGAGAGCTACCAAGCGTCGGGGGTGAGGGAGAGGGAGGAGCGGAGGAGGAGGGAGGACTGGGAGGAGGCGAGGGTGAGGGGTGGCTACCATAGTGGAGTAGAGGAGGCAGGCAAGGTGGAGCAAGGGGATGAGGTGGCCGTAGGCTGTAAATTGGAACAACAACACCAGCGACCAATCGTCGACTTCTTCCACAAAACTAGTGGAAGTGCGAGAGAGAGAGAGGTGAATGCCACACACTGTTTTCAAACCCAGTTCGGCCCGGCCGGTTGAACCCTGTTGAACCGGACCCGGTTCATTTTCCGGGACGGAACGGTCGGGTTGAATCGGGTTGAAGGCCTGGCCGGGTCCGTAGCGCCGGGCGGCACGGGCCAACCGGGCCAGACCGCTTATATATAAATGGGAAAAAAACCTCCACGATGTGCCCTAGCCTTGCCGTCTTTGCCGAGTGCCGAATCGCCGCCTGTCGACTCCCCGCAGTCGTCTTCCCTTGGTCGCCTGTCGCCGCCTTGCCGTCTCTGCCGAATCGCCGCCTGTCGACTCCCCGTCGTCGTCTTCCCTTGCCCACAAATGTTGCTGCACGAGGCCTTGATATCAATGACGCCCAGTTGATCATCTAGGTACTTGTTTGCTTTATTGCACGAAATTTTTTTAGTCATGTGCCTTGATTTTTTCTCACTGCTTGCAATTTGCTGATTGATATCTTAGTGTGAACCTCCAAAAGATGTTGAAGCATACATTCATCGGTCAGGGCGAACGGGGAGAGCTGGTGAGTTCAAAATGAAAGTTATGAATTGATTTAGTTTGTGATTACTGTTTAGGTGGGTGCTCAGTGATGTTGCTATTGCAGGCAATACAGGTGTTGCTGTACTGCTTTATGACCCTAAAAAGTCATATTATGTTTCTAAAATAGAAAGAGACTCTGGAGTGAAATTTGAGCACATACCAGCTCCTCAGCCTGCTGATGTTGCGAAGGCAGCTGAAACAATAACAAACATCTCTGATAGGTGGACTCCGTTTAATTTGATGTTTATGTGGACTGACTTCCAAAAACAAGTTGTGTAGCTTCATATGCTGAAATTTCTGTAAATTTGCAGTGTGGTTCCAGTCTTCCAATCTGCAGCAGAGCAACTTTTGAGTTCTTCATGGCCTATTGGCAGTAGAATTACTTGCAAAGTTAGAATTTTGATTAGTAGAATTTAATTTGATACTTTTTAAAGGCTTTGCTGCTCATAGTCACAGATTCACAGATAATCCAACTGCTTTGATTTTTGAATTGTCCATGACTAACATAATTAGTATGTTCTTTTGACACCTGACCTTTTCTTTTGGCATGCGTGTGCACATTTCCTTGCAATCAAATAGTTACTTAAGCTTGTCAATTCTTGAAGTTTGAAATTTGTTTGATCCTTGCTGCAAATTTTGAGCATGTACTGGTTGAGGGTGAAAATACTTACATTGAACTCATGAGCTTTTTGGCATTAACCAAAACAGTTGAGGCAAAGTATGCGTTCCTTAACAATGTATAAGTTATACGTCATTAGGTTATAGAATATGAGGGCAATAGGCAGTTGGATGAGAAAGTAAGATGCAGGCAGAGAGATATTTATGAAAGACCTGTATAACTAAACGCAGGTTGGCTTAGTCGGTGAAAATTTATCACTCTCTGAAGGTTCAACAAATGTATCTTGGACGAGTTTGGGTTCTCAAATCACTCTTCAACGGCTAGTGTGGTACAAGGTACGTCATTCCTAGTTTTGTAACTTTTTGTTACATTGTAAAAAGGGGTGAGTCCCTGGAGCAGTTCCAAATTAGTGTAGGTTTTATTTATTTACGTGGCATTAACATTTATAGGCAAAATTTTCTGCTACTGATGGGGACGATCCATTAGTATTAGATTTCAGCAATATGGGAAAAGGTGAAGCTTGGGTCAATGGAAATAGCATCGGCCACTATTGGGTCGCATTACTCGATCCTCAAGGAAATCCTTCACAGACACTGTAAGTGGCTCATATAGATACAAGTTGTTAACAAATAATTATAAATTAGACAATGGGATTCCCTGATGAATATACTAGTCACTACCTATTCTATTAACTATTGATCAAGTACTAATTTTGCATTCACGGTTGATTGGTTGTTGTGCAACCAACTTGAAGGTATCATGTTCCTCGAGCCTATCTACAGCCTACAGGAAACCAGCTGGTTCTATTTGAAGAAGTGGGCGCAGACCCAACTCAGATTTCCTTGAACACCATCTTAACAAGTAACAACATGATAACAAGTAGAGCATGTGGGCGCCTATCGGACTCCCATCGCCCAACAAAGGTTTTACAGAATCAAATGAGTCAAAGGATGGCTTCACCAAACATGCAACTTTCATGTCCTTCTGGCGAAAAAATTTCTACCATAGACTTCGCAAGTTTCGAAAACCCTAGCGGAGATTGTGGAAATTATGCAGTTGGCAGTTGCCATTCAGCAAATTCTAAACAAGTCGTGGAAAAGGTACAACTTGCTCTAATATACTTATCTTGAATGTGAAAACCGTGCTATGATGATCACACATTTTTCTTCAACATTATCTCTAAGCTGCATTTTCCAAATTCTAAAAATGTGAACCACGTTTATTGTGGATTGGACTAATCTACGAGAGCTAAATAAATGGAAACTACATTTTTCAGGGTACCCGAGAGTTAAAATTATGCTATAAAGAATAAATGGAATTTTAATATTTTTGAAAATTTATGATGTCACCAGGGTCGACCCGCCGGGCCAAACCGGTTTGCCCAACCCGGTCACCAAACCGGGTCAACGACCGAACCGGGTTTTAAAACATTGATGCCACGTGAGTTTCTTGTGGGCTCATGGTCTAATAAAAAAATAATTTTTTTTGAAATCTACCCACTATTTCCAAATGGAGGGAGTAAGATAATCAAATGGAGGAAACAAATCACACGATTGTCACACTTATGTCAAGAGCCTTGCCTTTCTTTGTGCTTGTGTTGTTAGGAGAGTTTAATGCCCGGTCCCTCACTACCACCCTGGAGCACTACCCATTCAAAACGGATAGATATTGCCGGTCACAGTCAAAGCATAATCCAAGCCGCGTCGGCGCTGCATGAGCCATGACAAACCATTCCCTCCAAATCAAACTCCCACCTACACAACGTATTTGTAAGCAGCAGCCCCTTCCCTTTCTTGAACATCACAACGCCAACCAAACATTAGTCTCTTGAATCTTGATTGCAAACTAATGCACAGAAAACTCGATACATCATCTTGTTTGATCAGCTTCTTGTCAACTACAGCACTAGCTATCTTTAGAAGTTAAAGATGGCCCTCCTACGAAGCAAGAACAATGTGGTGCTAGTCATGTTTCTCTTATTACTTGTGATGATGGCGGCCGCACCAGCAGTGGTTGTGGCAGCAAGGCTACTCGGCTGCCAATTTCAGTCACTACAGAGGGGCCCACCGCCACCTCGCCCAGAATGCACCAACTCACCCAACGGAGGTGGAGGAAGTTGCCCGCTTTTTGCTTCCCAGAACTTCGTGAGCCACCACAGGCTCCCCGCCACCTCCCCATCGGCCAAGGTGCAGGCCACTTGAGCTACTTCTGCGGCGAGTACAACAGCAGATGTAAATGACATTTAGTTAGTTTAGTGCATGTGCAAATAACATTTGTAATTCCTTCTGCATGGGATAATCAGTCCAAAGGAGTTGGAAGCTGAATTCCATACTATTGATCATGTAAAAACAAGATTAAATATACAATAAGGATATAAGAATGCCAGATGCATTGTTGATTCATTGGATTCACAAAGTAAGCAGATTTGAATTTTTCGCTGTATGGCCGCGAGCTTTTGTTCTACTGTCACGTACTCACTCGGCTAACCTCCGTCTTCTGTACTTTTTTTTCCGTTCGGGGACTTCGTCACTCCAATGCGAATTAACATCAGTAGGTTACTTAGTCATTTCTCCAGAAAATAACAAGGTTTCTTCTAACTGTATGCCCACCTGTTTACACCTTCTAGCAAAAAAAAATTCTTACACCTGCATACACGTTGTCTACATGCCAAATTATCGACATGTCCCAAACATTTGATTTGGGTCCTAATTTTTAGATGCTTTGCTCAAGATCATCTAAGCATCCAAAGTTCGGTTTTAATGATTCTCAAACACCACGTTAGGTAAAGTACATAGTTCGCATCGACATTTGATACATATATCCATGTTCAATAGCAAGGCCCAGACACGATTATTTTAATCAACAAATTTAATCCAACCAGAGTAGATCGATTGTTCATACAATAAGTCCGCCTGTAGTTAATATGCTGTTATTGGATCCATTGGATCGAGATCAGACGGAAAGTATTAATCAAGGGACTGGGCAGGTGATCCAAATCCGCCTGCCCCCTTTAATAATGCCTCCTGCCATACTGATATCCGACGGCCCAAGGTGGAGCTAGCCCTTGCTCACGCCAATGCGTGTGAGCCGTGGCACACATAAACGGGACGGCAAATACATTAAATAATAACATTCATCTCTGAAACATGACGCACTTATTTCCAATTGTCAATTGTCATAATTGGAAATAAAAAATGAACTGAAACAATTAATTTAGGATATCTAATCTAGACAATTAATGGGGTACGGAAGGGATAGTTATGACCATATTAATTAATATGTATACTAGTTTAATGTGAAAACATGCCAATTACTTGCATCATTTTCAATCTTTGACACCACCTTTTACTCCAGCCTTTAGCATTAAGTTTTTATTGGCTAATTCTGTTGGCATTAAGTTCTCATCTAATATGGTTCGTTCTTTTGTGCTTGTAGATCCAGGAATTAAGGAAGACTAAGCTGGAACTTTAGTTAACCATAAGTATCTTCAGCTGAGGCTCACTAAATTTATTAAATTGCAGCCTCTACATTTTGCCATAGGGAAGAGGGTGGGGTAAGTTGGAGTCTTATGTACCAAAAAAATAAGGGCAGTGATAACCCTACAGCAGATTCCTACACATTGTATGGAAAATGTGTAGGAATCTGCTGTACAAATATCATTTTCCAAAAATAAAGTAGTGGAGTGTTGGAAACGGGAAATTGGCCTAATATGAAGATGTGTTGGCCATTGGTGTGGTAAATCCCGTCCGTTAGTCCGGTCAAGTTCATGGTCAAGGCCAGGACTGACCATTCTGCCAAAATCTTCTACCTTTTTTTAATGGACACGTCTAACCTGACTGGGTTCATGATGTATGACTATGGTACATAGGGATCCTAGGTACATAGAGAGGTAGCATGGGTACATAGCTACATATACTATGTTAGGCCTCTATAAACCATGCTTGGACCCTTTGTACCATGGTCATGGACACGGTCGATCTTTGAGTGTTGACTTTTGAAAACGTTTCTATCAAGCCTTCAAAAAGTCACCTCTGACCTTGCCGGTTTATTTATTGTCAACTAATAACCCACAGTGTGCCAGAACGTACACTTCACTTCATTTGTAACAAATCTTAGGGTTTGAACATCGACCAAGAAAGGGCCAACACGACCTGATTGACAAACCGCTACGTACTACGTTCCAATCAACCTTGTGCTGATGTGGAATTCTCTAGTGTCCAAATACGATCGCACGCAAGACTTGATATTAGCAAAAAGCAACTACAATATGAACGATATGCATTTCCTCGAAGGTGCAGAGTCAAAACAACTTGTTGCTAATTAACGCTTGCCAGTCCAAGACGACCTGGTTCAAACCAAACTTTATTTTACCTAGCACCCTCTTTTCCCATGATCACATAACTTAGTTACCTAGAAGGAAGGCAGACACATTGGTTCCAGCTTGTAAAATCAGAAAATTAATGGCTTTCCCCAATGGCAATCTCCTCTCCATAACATGGTTCATGCCCATAATCTTTGTTTTGTGCCATCCAGCTACATAAGCCGCACGGATTCTAGGCTATGAACATGTTTGTCTGGCCAAGGGGTCCATCCGAGTCCGGATCCGCTGGTGAAGTGAAGCACGTGACTCGTATTTCCCCTCACCTTCAAACGGCGAAATTCAATCACGTGCTCTTACGTTGGTTGGCTGGCGTCACTTCACCAGCGAAGCTGTTGGTGAAGCTTCCCAGCGGATCTGGATTCGGGTCCATCCTAGCCCCCACAGTGCTCAATTGTAAGAAATAAAGGAAATGGTGGAAGCTGCCCGGAGCCGCCTCTTGATATGGAGATGCATTCCGCTGCTAACAACTCTCTCCCCCGTCATAAATTAGAATCTCTTGTGGTCGTTCCTGCACCAGTTCTTTCCCAGTGCACAAAGGAAGACAAGCGTAAGAACGTTGCAGCCTGCATGCCAATGAAGACACCAGGCCCCGTGAAGGGTAATCGGGCCGCAGCGGAAGCGAATTTTAAGATTTTTATCCGTTTGATGTGGGTTCTCAAAAATTGGGTTTTTCCTTCAAACAACAAATATAGCTTAAATATTATCAAATTAGAATCACTAACCTTCGGCCTTTGTGCCTACGAACCACTCCACGGATAAGAATATGTCCGAGAACACCAAATCCTTCACCGATCGAGTGTAGAACGTCGTGAAAAGCTATATTCCCCGAATTAGCTTTTTCACCCAATGAAATCAAGATCACCAAATCTAGAGAGAGCAATGCAATTTCAAACCGAAAGAAGCTTTTCATTGGCATGGAGGGCGTCCCCTCCATTGCCTTTAAAAAGGCAGCATTTTCAGTTACAAAAATCATGCCAATTTCAGTTTCCCGAAATTGGCTCAACGTCTCTCCCATAACTGATTTCCAATATGGTGGCTCTTATTTGACAATTCCATTTTGGTCGTACCCAAATAGCTAATTCCAAATAAGTGATTTCCGGATCGGTGATGATTACAGTGTCTCTTCCAATTTAGTGTGGACCGGTCCCACGGAAGCCTAACTACTCCACATGCCTACACTTGCACGAGAGAGCCGACTCCTCTCAATCAAGACAAGTAAAATAGGACAAGAACCCATATTTACTTACATCCCCCACTATGGGTTCTTTGTTCATATTTGTGATCTACAGTGACTCGTGCACTAGTCCTGTCGTAATCCAAAACTATGAACGTGTTTTACAAATAGATCCGTCGTTAAGGCCTTCGTTAACGGATCAGCTAACATCTCAACCGTAGGAAGATGACTCACTGTCAACTTTCCCCGTTGTAGCATGTCAAACACATAAAAGTAATGCACCTTTATGTGCTTAGCTCTTGAACTGATCTCCCCATTACGGAGTGTCGACACAGTTGCCAAATTATCACAATAAATTTGGACAGGAGCATCAGTCCACTGTTCTAGCTGTAACCCAGCTAGAAACTCTTTAATCCAAACTGCCTCGGAAGCTGCTAAACTGCATGCAACAAACTCAGCTTCCATCGTGGACTTAGTAACGCATTTCTGCTTCTTACTAGCCCATGCCACGGCGCCGCCACCAAGCATAAAAACATAACCGGCAGTGGATTTTTTGTCATCCTTACACCCGGCATAGTCCGAATCACTATAGCCTTCCAATGACAGGTTCTCAGCCTGATATGTGAGTTTCATATCCTTGGTACCCAGCAAGTATCTGAACACCCGCTTAATAGCTTGCCAGTGTTGCATACCTGGGTTAGCCTGATATCGACTCACAAGGCTTACTACAAAAGCCAAATCAGGTCGAGTGCAGTTCATGGCATACATCAAGCTGCCAATAGCCTGCGCATATGGCACAGATTGCATCTTCAGACGTTCCTCGTCTGATGCTGGTGCCATTCTTTCAGACAAAACTGTCCCTTTATAGATAGGCGAATCTATGGTTTTCCAACCAATCACGTCAAAGCATTTCAATACACTCTCAATGTACGATTCTTGAGATATACTTAGCCTCCTCGCTTTTCTATCTCTCTCAATCTTCATCCCGAGGATGTAAGAAGCTTCACCCATATCTTTCATTTCAAATTGGGTCTTGAGCCATTATTTAAGACTGAGAATCATACTAGTGTCATTCCCCATTAATAATATGTCATCTACATATAGTGACAATATCATAAATCTACTCCCATCTCTAAAGGAGTATACACAATAGTCATAGTCATTGGCTACAAAGCCATATTCACTTATCACCTTGTGAAAAGTGAAATACCATTGTCTTGGCGATTGTTTCAGTCCATACAATGATTTAATAAGTTTGCACACTTTAGTTTCCTCTCCGGAAACAACAAACCCCTCGGGTTGTTCCATGTAAATCTCCTCCTCTAAATCACCATTTAGGAAGGCAGTCTTTACATCCATCTGGTGCAACTCTAAATCTAAGTATGACACAATTGCCAACAAACATCGGATTGAGATGAACCTGGACACTGGAGAATAAGTCTTCTTGAAGTCTATGCCCTCTACTTGTGTGAAACCTTTCGCCACAAGTCTAGCTTTGTACTTCTCTATTGATCCATCAGCTTTGAGCTTCTTCTTGAAGATCCACTTACACCCAATGGGTTTCCGTTCGTCTAGTAAGTCAACAATCTCCCAGACTTTGTTCTTCAAGATTGAATCCATTTCCTCTTGAACAGCCTTCTGCCATTCCTTGGAATCTGGACTACTCATAGCCTGCTCAAATGTGACTGGATCATTAAGTACAGGGTCATCTACCGATATTTCATCTTTACCAAGCATGGCATAGTAATCCTTCAACAAAATTGAAGGTCTACGCTCTCTTGATGTTCGAGTTTCAACATCCTCATTGGATGCGTTACCTATCACTCGTTCATTACTAGTGACAGTAACTTTCTCTTTCTCAATTTCAAAGAGTTCCACTTTCTGACTAGGAGTTTTAAGGTCTATATCTTCCTCAAGAAAATAAGCATCTCTAGACTCTATAACCCCCACTGTCCCATCATCATGGTGTACTACAAATCGATACCCTTTTGAATGGTCACAATAACCTATAAAATTACATTTTATGGTCTTGAGATCCAACTTAGTTCTTAGTTGATCAGGCACCCTCACATGGGCCTTTGACCCCCACACTCTCAAGTTCGAAAAGTTTGGACGTCTTCCCGTCCATAACTCATAAGGGGTCAATTTGATCGACTTAGATGGTATTCGATTTAGTACATAAACAGCGGTGTCTAGTGCTTCACCCCAAAACTGCGTTCCGAGTTCAGAGTGGTTTAACATAGACCTTACCATGTCCATCAAAGTCCTATTACGTCTTTCAGCAACTCCATTCTGTTGAGGGGTATACGGTAAAGTATACTGATGCACTATTCCTTGGTTTGTACAATAGTCCTTGAACAAATCAGATGTGTACTCACCACCTCTGTCTGTTCTCAGAACTTTAATCTTCCGTCCTAATTGGTTTTCAACCTCGGCCTTAAATTCCTTGAATTTTTCTAAGACATCGGACTTTCTCGATAACAAGTACACATAACCATATCTAGAATAGTCATCTATAAACGTAATTAAATACATCATTCCCCTTTGAGTCTTGACGTTTATAGGCCCACAAATATCTGAGTGAATGACCTCTAAAAGGTCAATTGCTCGTTGTCCTTTCGGAAAAGGTAGCCTAGTCATTTTGCCAGATAGGCAATCCTCACACATGCGCAAATTATCACTTATTTTAGGTAGTAACCCACTACCCGACATTCGGTGTAATTTTGTCGCATTCACATGACAAAGGCGTAAATGCCACAACAATGCATTATCAACAGCAACACAAGCAACATACTCAGAATCAATCATTTCATTATTAGCAAAGTCATTGGATACATCAAGTTTGAATAAACAATCAACTAAAGAAGCAGTAAATAAAATATTATTCTTCTGCCCCACAGTTCCCTTGCCACCCTTGAACCTGACTTCAAATCCCTTTTGAGTCAGAAGAGGGATTGAAATCAGATTCCTACGAATAGTAGGTGCATACAAGACATCTGTGAGGACCAGAGTGTTTCCTCCTAAGAGAGGAACACGAACAGAGCTAATCCCCAGCACGTCACAATAGGTGTTATTCCCCATGTAGATCTTGTGCTCTCCGGGACTAATTTCTTTCATCTCAGCGAAAGACTCCTTTGCCATTGCCACATGACGGGTTGCAGCCGAGTCAAGCCACCAACCTCTAGTGTTAGTGTTCACAATTAGTGCCTCAGAAATCATACAAACTATGTCCTTTCCTCTACCCTGCTGTTTCTTTTTCTCATTGCCCTGGGAGCCATTAGGACAGTTCCTGCTAAAGTGACCCATTTGGCCACATGTAAAGCAGGCTCTCTTCTTCTTGTTTTTGGCCTTGTCTCCACCCTGGAATTGAGGCTTCTTTCCTTTCTTCTTGAAGTTCTTCTTTGAGGTGCCTGCATAGGACCCACCTTTCTTAGAGCCAACATGATGAGCAAGGTTGGCAGATGCATTAGAGGCCCTCATATGCTCTCTCCTTTCCTGCTCCAAGCCCAACTTGGCAGTAAGGTCATCGAGAGTGAGTTTCTTGTCACTCAGGTTCAACGCCACCACAACTGCTTCCCATGATGAAGGGAGACTAGTGAGTATTGTAGACACTTGGACCCCCAATGAAATTGGATCTCCAAGCATCTCCAATTCACTAGCAATAATAGTCATGGCATTTATATGCTCAAGCACATTCTTGCCCTCCTCCATCCTCATGTTGGTATAGCGAGTGTGGAGCAACCTGATGTGTGCCTCAGTATGCTCTCCATACCTCCTCTCAATAGCCTCATACATTTCTTTGGCCGTTTTGTGCTTCTCAAAAAGCAACTCCATCGTAGGCTCCATAAAGGTAAGCATCGTGGTCCTTGCTCGTGCATCCTCCATCTTGAACTTTTCGTACTCTCTCTTTTGAGCAGCAGTACTCTGTTCACCCGTAGGTTCAACAACTTGGTCTAGCACATGACCCAAGTCATCAAGGAACAGAATGTGACGGATGCGCCTCTTCCAGGTAACAAAATTGGTGGCATTCAACTTTTCAGTCTTTGCCAACTCACTTGAGACCATACGGGAAGCCATTGCAACTTTTATCAAATCAAGCAAGTATTCCAATCAAATTGAAGATAAAAATCTTCGATCAATGGAACAGGACAATCAGTGTAAAAACAGCACAGTTTGAATCACTAATTAACTATCAACAAACATATAATCAAGTGGCAAAAATACTGCTTCAATATTAATTAGTTTTTCAAATTTTATCCCGCCGATCGATCGCGTCAAATACCCGATCGATCGCAGCTTTCCGCTGTTGATTTTGCACAACTTACAGTAGATACGATCGATCGCAATTCGTGCCGATCGATCGTTTCCCACTTTCAAAGCAACTCAACGATCGATGCCGAACGATGGCGATCGATCGGATGCCGATCGAAGCCGAACGATGGCGATCGATCATTTTCCCTTTTCAAGAGACTTAACGATCGATGCCGATCGAAACCGATCGATCGTGACCAGTCGTCTTCTCCGATTTTACCTTTGAGCGATCGATCGCTCTTAATGCCGATCGATCACGACTGTAAATTCGAGATTTTCAGTCGGCAAAACCGCGAGGAAAAAACCCACGAATCTCTTGGAACTCTCACACCACAACGGATCCAAGGCTCCGATACCAATGAAGGGTAATCGGGCCGCAGCGGAAGCGAATTTTAAGATTTTTATCCGTTTGATGTGGGTTCTCAAAAATTGGGTTTTTCCTTCAAACAACAAATATAGCTTAAATATTATCAAATTAGAATCACTAACCTTCGGCCTTTGTGCCTACGAACCACTCCACGGATAAGAATATGTCCGAGAACACCAAATCCTTCACCGATCGAGTGTAGAATGTCGTGAAAAGCTATATTCCCCGAATTAGCTTTTTCACCCAATGAAATCATGATCACCAAATCTAGAGAGAGCAATGCAATTTCAAACCGAAAGAAGCTTTTCATTGGCATGGAGGGCGTCCCCTCCATTGCCTTTAAAAAGGCAGCATTTTCAGTTACAAAAATCATGCCAATTTCAGTTTCCCGAAATTGGCTCAACGTCTCTCCCATAACTGATTTCCAATATGGTGGCTCTTATTTGACAATTCCATTTTGGTCGTACCCAAATAGCTAATTCCAAATAAGTGATTTCCGGATCGGTGATGATTACAGTGTCTCTTCCAATTTAGTGTGGACCGGTCCCACGGAAGCCTAACTACTCCACATGCCTACACTTGCACGAGAGAGCCGACTCCTCTCAATCAAGACAAGTAAAATAGGACAAGAACCCATATTTACTTACACCCCGGCCATCACTGATGCCTTGCGACGCCTATTCATTTATTGCCAAGAGTAGGCGCATATCTTGGTCATGTCTAACAATTCAATAACAGAGTGTATGTTTATCATTCTGGCTCGTGAAGGAAAATACACAAATGTCATTGTCATTGGACTGTTGTAATCTTAATTCATGCCTAATTGGCTAATGATTGACGACTCAGTGAATGTTAACATGAACGAGTCATGTCTTGATGATTTTTTTTCAGGGAACCGCGGGCTTAATTTCATACCAATATGAACGAGTTATAGACGCAAATAAATTAAGTTGTGCTAATTTACGTGCAAAAGAGTGATCATAACTTTTGTTTGCTAAAAATATTGACCATAACTTGGTTTTCTTGTCATTATTCAGTTTCTTATTATCAATGTTCTATGTGTTAGATACTCGTTGTAATTAAAAGCTAGAGCTTTAGGAGACAGCTTGTCATTATACCCCAAGCTTTGCACGAGAACGCACATAGGAGTCACACTCAACATCTAACGGGCATAGGACCTCCTGGAACTTCATTCCTTGACCATTGTAATTTGTAGGTAACAGTTGTTTCCATCAGAAATAAGAACAAATTTTACCCCTCCCTCCGATATCAATAGCTCCATTTCAAAAAGACAAAAGTTCATATGAGCCCAGCTTCACGTGCGTGGGCGTGAGCTCAGAGGATATGAGTCATCGGATTGAGATCCTACAGGCCGTGCAGTGATTCAAACACCTGCCCTGTATGAACACCCGCTGCTCGGATTGAATTCTGATGAGAAAGTCTTTTTCACAATTGGAGCTACTAATATGGGATGGTTGGATATTTCATACTCCAACATTATGTCACTTTGGTAGTCAAAAAATTAAATGATAGAGTAAGGAAGATGCGGAATAGGAATTCAGACCATGGGCTTGGGGAGGCGTTGAAATCTTCCTATTTTTACATAGTGCCAAACTTTGACCTTCCAGTAAGCTATTCGTTATGCTTGCCATGTTTCAATTTTCAACCGGGCCATGTCAATTGGTTAATCAATAACTTTGTGCGGTCAACCAGAAGAGCCGGTCTATTACTCCCTCCGGTCACTGAATTTTTAGTTCATTTGAAAAAAAACGTTATCTATTAAAAGTGACTGGTGCATTATTGTAAATCTTGTACATCTATTGAATTCACACTCGTAAACTGAGTAAAATGCACTTCATTATTTGTAAATAAACTTACTTCCCGTGAAACTCAAATTCTAGCAATGAAAAAAAGTGTGGTATGACCTTTTTCTCTGTGTTTTTATCACAGTGGTTTCATATAATTATTCCTGAGTAAAGCCTTACATATGGCTGTATAGTGAAGTTGCTGCCCTTTGTAATCGGGTCCTCAATGTTCTTTGGAGGCGGATAATCATTTCTTGAATAATCGAGCAATGCACTTCTTGCATATTCTACCAATATTAATTACTTGAAGGGATATTCGTGTTACATGAAGGACAATGCGCAGGTGTTCGAATGATTTTCTTTTTATAGTAACTCCGAACAGAAGTATGATAAACTAATAATATTCACTTCAGATGCCGATGTTTATAGTCACTTCAGATGCCTGGTCCCTCATTACCATCCTGGACTATCTCATGGCACAATGCAGGCGGTCTCTGACTCTCTATGTCCCCAAGAATCACACATTGCCTCCAAGATGTTCATAATAAAAAAAGTTAAACTAACCTGCATGACCAACCACACTATAATTTGGAGTCTTTCCGGCGTATTTGGGGGTAATAAAGACTCGCGAGATTCAAATATTAGACCATCAAGGAAGAAGACCTAAACTACGAATTTTTCCATGCTTACCCATTCAAAACTGATAGATATTGCCGGTCACAGTCAAAGCACAATCCCAACCGCGTTGGTGCTGCATGAGCCATGACAAACCACTCCATCCAAATCAAACCCCCACCTACACAACATATTTATAAGCAGCAGCCCCTTCCCTTTTCTCCAACATCACAACGCAAACCAAGCTTTAGTCTCTTGAATCTTGATTGCTAACTAATTCACAGCAAACTCGATACATCATCTTGTTTGATCAGCTTCTTGTCAACTACAGTACTAGCTATATTTAGAAGTTAAAGATGGCCCTCCTACGAAGCAAGAACAATGTGGTGCTAGTCATGTTTCTCTTATTCCTTGTGATCATGACGGCGGCACCGGCAGTGATGGTGGCAGCAAGGCCACTCGGGTGCCCGTTTCAGTCACTACAGAGGGGCCCATCGCCACCGCGCCCACAATGCACCAACTCGCCCAACGGAGGTGGAGGGAGTTGCCCGCTCGTTGCCTCCCAGAACTTCGCGAGCCACCACCGGCTCCCCGCCACCTCGCCACCGGCAACTTCCCTGCAAGTCCAGGCTGCTGGAGCTACTTCTACGGCGAGTACAATAGCAGATGTAAATGACATTTAGTTAGTTTAGTGCTGTACAAATAACATTTGGTAATTCTTTTTGCATGGGATAGTCAGCCCCATGGAGCTTGAAGCTGAATTCCTTGCTATTGACTATGTAAAAACCACATTTAATATATAAGGTTATACGAATGTCAGATGCGTTGTTGACTTATTAGATTCACACAGTAGGCAGATTTGAATTTTCCGTATTATGGCCTCGAGCTTTTGTTCTACTTTCACTCACTTGGTTAATCTCCATCTTTTGGAGGATTTAATCAGTCCTCTAATGCGACTTAACACCAGCAAGTTACTTAGTCAATTCTCCAGAAAATAACAAGGTTTTTTTCGTTCTAACTGTTTAACTTTATGACCATCTAATTAGTTACACCTACACACATATGATCTACATGCCAACTTATCGATATGTGCCAAACATTTGATATGGGTCCTAAACTTAAGAAAAAACGCTTTACTCAAGATCATCTATGCCTTCAAAGTTCGATATTTGGTACATATATCCGTGTTCAATAGCAAGGCCCAGAAACAATTCTTCTAATGAAAATATTGTATCCCAGCAGATTAGGTCGTTTCTTCATACAATAAGTCATCGGCCTTTTTTTAAAACTGTTATTGGATCCATTGGATTGAGATCAGAGGGCAGGTATTAATTAAGATCCCCGAAGTAACTTCGAACCTGGAGTGAGCAACTGGCACATTCAATGCCTCATGGAAAAAGACAAAATGGGTATAGCGGGGAAAGAGAATTTCACCGTTTAACGCGACAGTTTTTGAAAATTGGAAAAAGTGCGAGACGCGCCCAATGTTTCGCGAACTTCGGCGAGATTTCGGTCGAGAAATAGAATTTTGCTTCATCCTATAACGGCTACGAATATTTCATACATTGAACATGATCGGCTAGCTATTGATATCGATATACAGATAATATATTGGAGATAGATCGAAAATAAGCTCCCTATGTTACATATATCATCTTACAGAAGATGAGCCCCAGAAACAATTGACAAGTACTCCCTCCTGTCCTATTTAATAAATACAATTTCTTTAATAGATATAATTATCTTTAAATAAATTAAAAGTTACCAAGAAAACTGTATTTATTAAAAAAAATTATATTTATTAAAAGTGACAAGAGGGAGAATTAATTTATGCTTTTCGTTTTAACACATCTAATTCTATGTTTGTTTGGGTCATTGGTTGTGGATTCCTAAACTCCAAAATAGTATTAGGACTAAGGGGCCGTTGGGGCGTGATTAAAAGCAAACATCTAGATGTGTTTCAAGCTGTTTTGCTACACTGTAGTATCCAAGTTTTTTCCATATCCAGCTGAAACACCTCATGACGTGTTTCAGGCTGGATATGGAAAAAACATGGATGCTACAGTAGATGTTTTACATTAATCACGCCCCAAACGGCCCCTAAGTCATGATCAGGAGTCAGAAGAGCAAATGAAATAGTACTATTGTTAAATAAAATTTGTTTATCTCTAGTTCCCACCAATATAGGTTACAATTGCATTACATGTTGCATCCAAACTCATGCCACTTTTACATCTCTTCCTAAAAATTATTGGTCATTGAATGTTGAATTAATTGTGGACAAGGAGCCTGCCTATTCTCGTGCTTATAATTCCAAAAATTATGGGAGACCATTGACTTTCTTTGATCTATTAGTATCTTCGATCTTTTTGGGTAAAAATACTCTCTCATTTTTTCTTGATTATTCAATTCTTTTCTATTTTTTTATTTATGTTACGTTTCTTATCGTAGTATATTGTGCTGTAACAACTGCATGTTCGACACTTTCACTGAAGACTTCTTAGGAGATACTTTATCATAACAACAAATCCCTATAACTGATCAAAATATAGAACAACAACCTGATTTTCGGACAGCATTGTGGCTATTGTTGTGAATAACTTTTTACTTTAGATGCTAATATTTATGTTGGCTAGTTGTCTTTGTAGAAAAATATGAGGATGAAATTAAAGCATTTTCTGACTTTTATGAGTTACATCTTCGCTTAAATTTTATTTGGTTTAATGTTTTGCAGTACTACTTTGTAATATGAAATAATTATGCTTTATAATATCTATCCATATGAGATAGATAGGTAGAACCCACAAATGGGAAAAGTTCTAGCTGAGAAATAATATTAAGTATACCTTTTTTCTAACGCAGGAATAGGATACTCTACCTCTATTTTAGTCCTAGGGAATATTTGACATAGTGTATAATGTGTATATATATAGGGAAAAGTTTAAATGAGTTCAGTCTCATTTGGCTTATATTAGCTCATTTTGAGTTGTATTCGTGTGGGTGTCTGGTTTACACGAGATAAGTCTCATGCAACTTGCATCTTGAGCTGTCCAGTTTTAACCTGATGACTAGTGTTAAATTAGTGGACAAGTGAGTGTGAATCATCACCCGCCCCCGGAGCCATTAGATCAAGATCTAATTGCTCAAGTTTACTTTGCTCATTTCTCATTTAAACTTTTCCCATATATGAGAAAAGTTTCAATGAAATTTGTCTCATACAACTTGCATAAGCCCAAGTAATCTTGAATCATCGGATCTTGATCTGATGACTCCAGGGGCAGGTGATGATTCACACTCGCTTACTCACTGATTTGACACTCGCCATCTGATGGAAATTTGACGACTTGAGATGACCACTTGGCTCATCCAAGCTGCAGTCATTCTTATCTAATTCAGTCATTCTTATCTAATTCATTTTAATTGCATCTCTATCTTGAATGCATAATATATGAAGTCATAAATTATCTATGACATAATTGTACCTGATGTCCATAGCTTATGACTACAAATATTGTGCATATAGAGATGACATTAAAATGAATTAGATAAGAATGACATAATTGTACCTGATGTCTAAAGCTTATGACTTCATATATTGTGCATTGAAGATAGAGATGACATTAAAATAGATTAGACAAGAATGACATAATTGTACATATTTTCAATGTTTGAAATTTCAAAATTCCAGTTGAATGACGAGGTGACTCCAAACTAACTTCTACAAGGAAACTGATCGAACTTCCATTGTTCCTACCTGCCCTTCTAATCCTTCAGAAGATAAACATGTGTTATGAAGATAAAGCAGTTTAAACTTTGATTATCTATATTGCAATGACTCAATGCGATTGGCTCATATGTTATTCTAGGATTAGCACTGTTTTTGTATTAGTGGTACATTTGGTTGCTTGCCTCCTAGAATTAAGACAATTAAAAGTTAGAAAATTTTGAGAATATCATGGCAAGACATCCATTCTTGGTGAAATAAGAAGAATGCATTGAGAGACAGATGGTTATTTTTTAAAGACATGAAATTAAATGCTCCAACCTAGTATTTGCTGGAAATTTTTTCATCTGAATGGTCCATCTGAAAAGGTTGCAAACATATCCTGGATGAAATTGTCCTTGAAACACTGTTAATCAAAATTATACCTCCTTCTGTGAATTTTATTTGAGATAATTAGTAAAATATGTGTACCAAAATTAGATGATATTGTTTCCTAATTATTCTCCGGGTGGCTGGAGTCACGGCAACGATGGTAGCCCCAGCACCAACCCTAGGTTGAGGTAGAGACGCCTCTGCAATGAAAGGCAACTCTTTCACTTGGAAAGCCTATGATTTCACTGTAGACCCCACATTTCGATAAAATTGACCAATTATGTAACTGTGTTAATTAAAAGTGACCGGAGGGAGTAGTTCTTATGGAGATCGAGCAATACACAGGAACAGATCCAAGACATATTCTATCATGCCCCAAGTTTCAAAACCCAGAATAAAGCGCGGAAGCACAAACTCAATAAAGATCATGAGGCTGAAACCCGGGACGTGACCGAATACTCGATCAACACCTTGTTCCCATTCCAGAATGCTAAACAAATATCCGTTTACTAAAATCTTAAATAATAAAACTCCGAGTTTAACTAAGTTATTGCAACATAATTCATTCAACATCAATCAAATAATATCTCTAGCATAGGGCCATAAAAAAATTCAAAACATCAAATAATTAGAATAAAGTCTTCCACGACTGATCTTTAGCCACTTGAATTCAACAGTAACTTTTACCTGCTCTGCTTCACTCCTTCTTAATACATGCATCAAAGGATGCATGAGTATTTCGAATGAAATGCTCAGTAGGATGCCAAAACCCCACTGATAAATAATACAAAAGCGATAGACTCTAGTGGATATAAAATATGGAATATCATTAATCAAATCTGGAATAATAGATGCAATAATCAACGCACCAGGATATTAGCAACTCATGCTAAGAAATAAACAACCAGACTCCGAACACTTCATTGAACGTATATAGATCACAATTAAAATAGACTCCAAACATACAGAGTGTAGGAGTTGTCAATTTCTGCTCTCAGGTCAGTCCACTTCCCCTATGGACATCTATACCAGAACATCCTAGAGGTTCTACAGAGGAACCCGGCCATGCGTCTAGGGATGTAGCCCCATCGGTGCTTACGGGCACAATGGGCGGAGACCTTCAGTAATATCGTATAGTCTAAAGCACACGTGTTGCCGTCATCGGCTAAAATACATAGGTTCATCAAATATCTGAGATCCCAAAGGATCTAGCAATGTCTCTTGAGCATACTATGATTTTCACTCGAAGAGTTTTCATCAATCACTCTTGTGAAATTAGCAGTTTACATAGAACTGAATATAATCTGACAGTAACAGAGGCTGTATTAAAAAATCAATGGAAAAAGTCTCACTGTTCAAGGATGGACACTCATAGAAACACCATTGAGATTTCGATATCCCAAGGAATACACAATTCAATATAAAGAAGAGAAATCAATACTCTTTATCAGCATCAGACTCATTAAGGAGTAGCTGAAATAATCATCTACCAAGCTTCACCCAACTATAGGGGTAAGCTGGTAACTTTATAGGTTCAATAGTTTCAATGGAAAAAGTCTCACTGCTCTAACACTAGTCTCAAATGGATTGAGGCAGACATAATGTTTAGGGTTCGGGAATACAACCCTAAGCAGAATTCTTGGAAATGACTCCAATCGGTGAAACATCATGACGCAGGATCTCAGTACGGCATAACTTGACTCAACTCTGATATATAATTCCAGAGGATTAAACACTCTGAACTCAAAGGCTAACCATGATCCCTTTCATTTTATTCAGATATTATCTTATCCATAACTTTATATAATCACATGATATTAAATAGTCATAAGTTTTTCCCTAGTTCACTGCACTATTTTCTGCATGACAGATCAATTTCGACCTTCACCAAAATTTTTACAGTTCGTATTTAGCTATGAAATTTTTACTATAGATCCCCCAAAGTATACAATCCACCACAACAGACAACGTATTTTTTTAAGTTTTTTAGAATTAGTTACAAATTTTACACCACTGTCTGTCTGTGTAGGAAATCTACTGGCCGAGGCCTAATCATGTTAATTAACTTTCATATTATGATACTTACATACTAATACCCATATGTCCATGATATAATAGCAACTACCCAGTCCTCTAATGATATTATCATGATCATATCAATGGGTAAATCCACTGTTTTAATTACATATAGCCATCCGAATACTGTTTACGCACCCAATTATGATTAACTAGATTAACCCCAATTAAGACTACCAAATTAGGACAAGAACAAGAGATAAGGGTACTGACGACTCACAAATGAATGACCTTTCCACAAATTAGAGGTGTGAAGAGTCCAATTTCTAATGATAAATGACAGATTAGCCAATATCTCCATGATTCTACACGTGATACTCAAATTGCCTACCATTGACTCAATATGATCCATTGATACCAAAGAAATGAGACAACAATAATTGGACAGTAAATACCAGCAACGATTTGGACTCATAATCAATCATTTAAACACTGGAATGTAGAGGAAAATCCATACCTAGGCCATTGCACAATGATGGTTACATCTTGAAGTAGTGCAGTCAATACTAATACGCATATTGAATAAAAATGCAAACTTTATCATCCGCGTATCAAATAATTAAGAAATTCATTCATCAGAGAACTCAAATACTCTTATATCAGATCTGTCCATCAGGAAAACACATCCTACCTCTTGGTTGAACCAATACAATTTGCACGTTAATCGGTTTTACGCGTATTACCCCTTTCTTCGCGTAATCTCCACGAACGAGTGCACAAATTGATGCAAAACCCTTAGAACGAAGTAAGAGGAAATTGGCTGCTTTGCTCCAAGGCTGGCACGTTTCCCAAAATGTCCAAAAGAGTGGCTGCCTATTCCTTGGTTAGGTTTAAATAGTAAGTGCCCTATTCCCATAGGACACATCTCCACCATAGATCATTATATCATCTAAGGGCCACAATTAGACTAGAATAAGAAGAGATCTCCCATTAAGGACGTAATCAACCTCAGTCCCAAATCAGTTACAATCCCATTTAGTAAGGGAATTAAGTGAATTTAATTAGTTTCCATAACTAACCCCAAGATCTCTCCCCTAATTGATTCCTAATTGGCACGATCCTTATTCTTGCCATGCCATGCCATAAATTAGATTAACTAACCCAATTCTAACCTTAAATGACGTCCATAATCATCTCCCTGATTGCCTTAATTTCCTTTAATTAGGAATTCCCAAAAATAGTCCAATTCAAACTGGATTTGCAATATTTTTCAAAATTTCCCACTTCTCCTTGATTTGGTCCCTTGCCATAATTTACCAAATCATGTCTCATCACACACGTGCACACTCCCCCAGGCATGTGCCCACGTGGCTCTGGGACCCTGCACTGCACTGGCGCCCAGTGGTCCCTGGCGCCCAACACATCTGGCGACTAAAGCTGCTCTGACTTCTAGTGCGCGCGCAACACTTACCAAAAATAAATTCCCAAGCTACGAAGGTCCAACTTACAGGATTAAAATAATTTGAACAAGTCCCAACACTTCGTACATGCACCCTGGCACCTAGCCCTCATCCCTGGCGTCAAGTGCACGCAGACCCTGGCGCCAGGCTAGCCTCAGTGCCAAGTTGGGCCCAGCGCCAGGGCTAGTCTTCGTGCCCTGGTAAACTGCTTAATCTGATTTGATGGTTCCACACTTTCAAAAGCATCACAATAATAACGCAACACACCATATTATAAGATTTCACCAAAAATCAAAACAAGCAGCAAAACTTTCTTATTTTAGAACAGTTTCCTAAGATAGCAGTTTTGGCTAACTTACCGAATTTTCGGGTGTTACATATTCAAATCATGATTGCACTAATTTTAAATTAGTCTCATTCATTATGAACACAATTAACTATTATGATACACAATTTGCTCAAGTTCAAATGCCTCCATTGCTCTTTCATTGAAGGCAACCTAGATTTGCTTGTCAGTGTAAAGTAGTATCTTGCTACACATCATTGGCCTGCCATAACTCATTAATTAGGCGAAGACCCTCTAGGTGGGATATAACCGCCATCACGGGCGGACCTACATGTAACCCATGGGACCCCCCTGGGTTACATCCATTTCACTATAGATTATATATACATATCATTTATTTTCTTATAAATAAGCTTAATTCTCTTACCTGACCCCGTCTTAAAATAGCCTGACCCCCTTCCCTAAAAATCTTGCATCCACCCCTGACCGCCATACATGTCATTCATTGATTCGTGTTTTGCCAATATTTCCGTGGACTTACTCCCACCTAATTAACAGTTTCTCGTGTTGGCATTAGCATGATACAATTTTTTCTATTAGTAACTATATTAGGATAATCAAATGAAGGAACAAATCTCACTGTTGCCAATTCTTGTGTCAAGAGCTAGGGAGCACGGATACGAATATGGCGATACGATACCGACACGGAGACACCGCATTTTTTCAAAAAGTAGGATAAAACACGGCTAATAAAAAAATATTTATATAAATTTTAAATGTATTTTTGGTATTGTATTACCATTTTTTACTTTAAACTTTGTAAAAATTACTACAAACTTGTGATTGAAAATTATTTTTTGTTCATAATTTCTAACCGGCAAGAATGCTACAAAAATAACAATTATGCATTTGCTTTGAGTTGAACCAAACTTTTAAAAATAATAACCATAATCATTAGACTACAAATGCTCTTCACATTAATTTAAGTGTGAGAACAAATTATATACTTTATTTTGGATATGGCAAGATATGCATGCAGCTGTGTCGCTATCGTATCCATATCCAATATGTATCGAATACTGTTACGACAACGATTTTGCCGTATCCATGCTTCCTAGGTCAAGAGTCTTGCCTTTATTTGTCGTTGGCTAGTTAAGAGAGTTTAATGCCCGGTTCCTCACTACCACCCTGAACTATCTCATGGCACCATGCAGGTGGTCTATGGGTGCGTTTGGAAGCTGAAAAAACCTATATTTCAGCCCTGAAAGGTGAAAATTTTCACCTATCAGGGTGAAAAGTGTTTGAAAGCTGAAAGGGTGAAAAATTATCGGTGACAGTGATAGGTGAAAATTTTCACCTATCACTTGACTTGTGTTTGGAAGCTGAAAGGCTGAAAAGTGGGTGTTGACGGTGAAAGGTGACAAATTATCACATTTCACCCCCGAAAGGTTGATTCTCCCTCGAGTGAGAATCAGCCTGACGAAAAATCATGGGCTGCCCCTCCCTCTCATTTTTTAGGGTTTTTCCCCTTTCTCATTCCCATTCATCGATCCTCTCTCATCCCAGCCGCCATCACTCCCGTGCTCCACCATCCTCCTCCGACTGTCACAGAGGTTCTCACGTGACTCCCCCCAATAATCCTTTGTCCCGTTTCAATCCCCCCTGAGTCGCCACTGTCTACGTCGATTACCGCGTCGCCATATTCGCCGCCAGCTTCCCCGCCCAACCGTCCCTGGTAAGAAAAGGCCCTGAGTTTTGAATTTTGAATTTGAATCTGTGTGAGCATATGGTTTTCTCCCTTTATATGTTTCCTGTACATTTTAGCATGAGTCCGCAATTGTGCGATCTCATTGCATATTACTCATTTTTCTATCAATATGAATGAATATCTAGCGGATACATATTCGTTTGATGATTTTTAGTCAATCTGCTTGTTTTTTTTGTCAATTTTAACCATTTTTTTATCTTCTGTTTTCACTCATTGATGAGATAATCACGATAACCATGGAAATCGATTAATCGATTACTCGATAGATGTGTGTACCATGAACCTAATTACATGATCGCGAACCGGCTATCATATAATCACGATAACCATGGAAATCGCTCGACGGTTATCCTGATTATATGATAGCAAGCGCGATCGTGTAATTGGGTACACGGTACACACATCTATCGAGTAATCGATTACTCAATTTCCATGGTTATCATCATTATACGATAGCCTGCCCAATCGTCTCATCGATTACGCGGTGCACACTTCTATTGTGTAATCGATTACTCGATTTACATGGCTATCGTGATTATATGATAGCCTGCATGATCTTGTAATCGAGTACACGGTACACACATATATCGTGTAATCGATTACTCGATTTCCATGGTTATCATCATTATACAATAGCCTGCCCAATCATCTCATCGATTACATGGTGCGCTCGAATATGATGTGAAAAGCCATCTCTTGCAATCGGTCCATGCACTCTGGGTAACGCTCTACAACTTGTAGAGACTTGGTGAGAGCACCTGGTGTACACTGGGTGTGAAGGCATGGGCGAGCGTTATATCTCCTGGAGGTCTGCAAAGAGCTCCTCTCTTGGGTGGAAGAAGGCTGTGGATCCATCTGTTTTGGAATATGAGAGTCGGGTTTCATATCAGTTGACGATATGAGCAGCATCATGTGTCAGTGACACGATATGAGAAGGCAATCGTGCAATCGGACACATGAAATCAAACGCTATAACAAAAATGTACCAATGAAGAACCTTTCAGGTCTGATTTTTAAAAATCTTACCAGTGGGGTGGCGGTGAATTTGGAGGAATGGGCAGCTCGCAGAGAACCCAAAACCCTAATGGCGGCTATCCGACAGATCTACCCAGCTTTAAATTGTCGATGAGCCTGATTCTGCCACCGGCAATGGCGAACCCCAATTCTCCGATCATGCAGGAGCAAACCCTAACCATCTTTCGTAGATGCGCGGTGGTGTTTAAGTGCCGGAAACGGGTGTAAATACTATTGTGAAGGCGAGTGCATTTTAAAAAATTTGTCGTCGACGGTGACACCACAGGCATGCATACTGGAAGTACACGGTACCCACGCATGCATACTGACACGATGAAGGTTACGCGGCATGCATGCATAATGTCACCAATCGATGTTGCGGTCGTGTAATCGATTAATAAAAAGCTCCGCTATCGAGTAATCGATTACATGATGAAAACTGCTATCGAGTAATAGATTATACGATAGCAGAACACGCGATGAGGTGGATAATGTGTAATCGAGTAGACGATGAGCAAGACTTTTGACATCCCGATTACTATTGAGTAGGCGATGAGGTGGATAATGTGTAATCGAGTAATCGAGTAATCGAGTAGACGATGAGCAAGACTTTTGTAATCAGTTGGATGATGAGCACTTCTATTGAGTAATTAATTACACGATAGCGGAACACACCAATAGCTGTATATCGTGTAATCAATTAGACGATGAGCAAGGCTTCCGAGTAATCGAATACACTCTGCATGTAATCAATAACACAAGGGGCGAGGTGATCGCGTAATCTATTAATGATACACGTTGGACTATTGTGTAATTGATTACACGATGGGCAACGCGATCGTATAATCGATGATACGATAGCCACCGACCATCCACTGGGCGAGCAACAAAACAAGTAGCTTGCAAGAGGAAAAAATGATGTGAGAGGCTGGGCGAAGGTGTTGCCGTTGCACCGCAAAATACAGGGATCATCCGACCAGCCACCGGGCAGGGCGTAGGAGAAGTGGACGACAGAGGAGAGAATGATAGGAGAGGCGCAGCAAATCTCATTCCGGGCGCCACAAAATTAGGATCCTCCGCCTTCTATGGAGGGCATCCAATTTATATGACTTGCCGACTAGCCACCATATGGTACTTTCGTCTTCTCCTGCCGCAAAACCCTAGCTCATATGTTGGAGATATTTGTGGCAATCGAAATATAACATAGGGTTATTTTCATAACATTTTTACCCTGAAAGGCTGTTTCTCACTTTGCTTCCCAAACATAAACCAGGCCGATCAATTTTCATTGGTCCAAACAAAAACCAATTGTCACCTTTCACATTGAAAATTGTCACTTGTCAACGTCATACTTTTTCAACTTCCAAACATATGTCACCAATCAACCTTAAAAATTTTCATCATTAATAATTTTCACCCTATTTTTTTTAACTTCCAAATGCACCCTATATGTCCACACGAATCACACCTTCTCCAAGACGTTCTTAATAAAAATTATGACCAACCACACTCGTTTGGACTCGTTCCGGTGTATTTGGGTGTAGTAAAGACTAGCAAGATTCAAACATTAGACCATCAGGAAAGACAACCTAAGCTAAGAGTTTTCTGTGCTTACCCATTCAAAACTGATAGATATTGAAGGTCACCGTCAAAGCATTATCCCAACCGCGTAGGCGCTGCACGAATCATGACAAATCATTCCCTCCAAATCAAAGCCCCCATCTAGACAACATATTTATAAGCAACAGTCCCTTCCCTTTTCTTCAACATCACAACGCAAACCAAGCATTAATCTCTTGAATCTTGATTGCAAACTAATTCACAGCAAACTCGATACATCATCTTGTTTCAGCTTCTAGCCAACTACACTAGCTATCTTGACAAGATGGCCCTCCGAAGCAAGAACAATGTGGTGCCAGTCATGTTTCTCTTATTCCTTGTGATGATGGCAGCTGCACCAGCAGTGGTTGTGGCAGCAAGGCCACTCGGCTGCCAATTTCAGTCACTGCAGAGGGGCCCAACACCACCTCGCCCAGAAAGCACCAACTCACCCAACAGAGGTGGAGGAAGTTGCCCGCTTGTTGCCTCTTAGAACTTCGTGAACCACCATAGGCTTCCCGCCACCTCCCTATCGGCCAAGAGTACAACAGTAGATGTAAATGACATTTAGTTAGTTTAGTGCATGTGGAAATAACATTTGGTGGTTCTTTCTGCATGGGATAGTCAAACCCAAGGAGTTGGAAGCTGAGTTCCTTACTATTGATCATATAAAAACTGTTGAAATTTGACTTTGTTTTAAACCGAGAACACGATCGATCAGGCAAAATGATCGATCGCTAGATGACCTTGGCGATCGATCATAGTATCAGGTTGCATTTTGTTTTTCGATCGTCGTGACGGTTTTGGGATTTTTTTTGCCGTTTTGACTTCCAAAAGGTGCATTTTTTTAGTCCTCTTCTTCCCAACAAAGTCCTTCAATATAAAAAGAACGAAAATTCTCATAGAAGGGTAACAAAAGGGATCCAAACTCTTTTTTCTTCTCTCCAAATTCTTGGTCCATCATTGAGGAATAGAATCTCCGCTGATCAAGATCCAGTCATTTTGATTTGTGTGCACCTTTAAACTGACAGAGTGGTTCGTTGTATCTTAGGAACGAAACGCCATTGATTGCCTATGCATGGAGGGTGGCGTATCTGTTTCAAGGACAGCACATAGCGTGCCTCGAACCTGGTTTTCATTTCTCTTCTAATCTCTGATATTTTAATTGAATTATTTGTCAATTGATTGTGAATAATTTGTAGTATTCTAGCCCTCTTTTATATGACAATCCCAACAATCTTGAAACAAATACTTTTGTTCTTGTTGATTGAATACTACTGCAATTATGGGTGTTGACAAATCATTGAAACTTAAGAAATTTGATGGAAATAATTTCATGCAATGGCATACTAAGATGAAATTTTGGTTGACTCAATTGAATATTTTCTATGTGATTTCTGATGATGTTGTGGGTAAAATTGTGTCTTCAGAATCTGATAAGACTGCTAGTTCTTCTGATATTAGAAATGCTAAGTCTATTGATAGTGATAAATTCAAACAAGATGATGAACTATGCCATGGACAAATATAGTGTTTTAAGCAATGAGTTGTATGATATGCATGTAAACACTAAATCTGCCAAAGAATTATGGGATACTCTTGAGAGAAAATTTGGAAAGGAGCAGGAAGGGGAAAAGAAATACGTTGTAGGTGAGTATTTTGACTACAAGATGGTTGATAACAAATCTGTTAAAGGCCAGGTGGTTGAAATACAGAATTTGGTAGCAAAGATCATTGGGAAACGCATTCCCGTTGACGAGAGATTCCAAGTTTCTGTGCTTATCGACAAGCTAACACCCTCATGGCAAGATTTCCAAATTAGCTTGAAGCATACGAGGGACGCAATGTCCGTTGATGACCTTATGGTGACCATACAAATTAAAGAAAAGCGTAGAGGCAAGATGAAAATCTTGCAGGGTTCTTCTCGGACCAATGATAGTGCTCAAGCAAATATTGTGGAAGAGAAACCCAAGTCCTATGGTAACAATAAGAAGAACAAGAAATTTAAGAATCATTCTTTCAAACCTAGTTCCAATATCCAAAAGGACAATAAGTCGAAGGTTTGCTGGGTCTGTGGGAAGCATGGACATTTTACAAATAAGTATAAAGATAAGAAGGGTTAGGACCATAGTCATAGTGGGGTTGCATCTTCTGCTCAGGCTAACATGGTTACTTCAGATGATAGGTTAGTAATAACTAATCTTGAAATTAACTTGGCATGTGAACCTACCGATTGGTGGGTTGATATATGGGCAATTGTTCACATCGGTGTTAATATTTCTTTTTTTTCTATTAGGAAGTAAAATATAGGACAGTGACAATGGGGAACTCCTCTGAGGCTAGAGTTTATGGAGTTGGAAATGTGGACGTCTGATTTACATCGTGGAATACGCCGACTCTCCATAATGTGTTGCACGTGCCTATTGTGAGGAAGAACCTAGTTAGTGGAGTACTTCTTAGTCGAGAAGGATATAAACTAGTGTTTGAGTCAAATAAAGTTGTAATAACTGGACATGGTTTGCTTGTTGGTAAAGGCTATGTGTATAATGGTTTTTTTAAACTAAATTTGGTTTCTTGTAATAACTCTTTATTTCCAGTTGATGACTCTGTGATTTATCCTATTGATTCTTTTAATGTGTGGCATATGAGGCTAGGAAATGTGAATTCACAAACCATTAAGAGGATGATGAATCTTGAATTGATTCTGAAATTGCATGATGAGTCTCTTGCTAAATGTGAAATATGTGTTCAGGCTAAACAACCTAGGAAACCTTATAGGTCTGTTGATAGGTCTACATGTTTGCTTGATTTAATTCATTCTAATATCTGTAAATTGAATGGATTATTTACTAGGGGTGGTATGAGATATTTCATTACGTTTATTGATAATTACTCAAAATTTTGTCATATGTACTTACTAAAGTCTAAAGATGAGGCTTTTGAGAAGTTTAAGTTCTATAAGATGGAGGTTGAGAATCAAACTGAGAGGTGGATCAAGAGACTTAGGTCTGATCGTGGTGGAGAGTATTGTTCCCTTGAATTTTGCAAGTTTTGTGAAAATGAAAGAATAACACATGAGACCACAACGCCTTACTCTCCTCAGTCTAATTGTGTGGCAGAAAGAAAGAATAGAACTTTCATTGACATGATTAATTCTATGCTTTCCTCTTCGGGTTTATCGAAGAATTCATAGGGAGAAGCGATTCTTTCTGCTTGTGTGATCTTAAACTGTGTGCCTCATAAAGGAGAAAATATAACCCCTTACGAATTAATGAAATGAAGAAAACCAAGCTTAAAGTTCATTAAGGTTTGAGGATGTCTTGCCAAAGTGAAAATCCCAAATGTGAAAATAGTTAAGTTAGGTTCGAAAACTTATGATGCGGTATTAATTGGTTATGCACAAAACAGTAGAGCATATCAGTTTTTAGTAATTGGGTATGATCGACAGGATTATGCACCTAATACTATTAAGAAGTCCAATGATACTACATTCTTTGAGAATGTATTTCCTATAAAAGAAAAGAGTAAGACTGTAGTGCATAAAGAAGATGACTCTTCATCTTCTATTCCCAGAATTAAAGATTCGATACCAATGTGGCGGTTAGGAGGTCTAAGAGAACTAGAATAGAGAAAACTTTGGAGATGACTTTTATACTTTCATGGTGAGGAATGAGGATCCTTTGACTTTTAGTGAGGCTATGTCGTCTAGCGAAACTCCTTTATGGAAGGAAGTGGTACAAAGTGAGATGGATTCGATTCTTGCACATAGGACGTGGGTTCTAACGAATTTACCTCCAAGGTTTAAACCAATTGGGTTGAAGTGGATTTTAAAAAAAAATATTGTCCTGATGGATTCATTAAAAAGTACAACGTTAGATTAGTGGCTAAAAATTATAGTCAAAAGGAAGGTCAAGATTTCTTTGACACGTATTCTCCTGTGACCATGATAACTACAATTCGAGTGCTTATTGCATTGGTAACTTATTATAACCTCGAGATCCATCAAATAGATGTAAAGACAGCATGTTTAAATGGTGAATTAGAGGAGGAAATATATATGAAGCAGCTTGAAGGTTTTGTAGTTCCTGGTCAAGAAAGAAAAGTATGTAAATTAGTAAGATCTCTCTATGGGTTAAAACAGGCTCCTAAACAATGGCATCAAAAGTTTAAAAATATTCTTCTTTCTAATAATTTTGTTATGTGTACTTCTGATAAGTGTTTGTATTCGAAGTTTTTTTTATCATTCGTTTGTGATGTTATGCTTGTATGTAGATGATATATTATTGTTTGGTGATAATGTGAATCATATCAATAAGGTTAAAGGTTTCATGAATGAGAATTTTGATATGAAAGATTTGGGTCTTGCCAAGGTCATATTGGGCTTGAAGATCGATAGGACTTCTAAAGGAATAGTAGTGAGTCAATCACACTAAGTGGAGAAGATTTTAAAAAAGTATGGTTACTTTGATAGAAAACCTGTCAGTACACAGTATGATTCAAGTGTAAGACTAAAGAAAAATTATAGGGAGAGTGTGTCACAACTTAGATACTCATAGCTGATAGGAAGTTTGAGTTATCTGGCTAACTGCAGTAGACCAGATATATCCAATGCTGTGGGAAGACTAAGTTGATACATTAAGAGCCCAAATGAGTCTCATTGGACTGCCATTGAGAGAGTATTCAGATATTTGAATGGAAGTGTAAATTACAGTTTATATTATTTCGGGTTCCTTCCTATATTGGAAGGATACAGTAATATAAATTGGGTATCAGATTCTGATGAAACAAAGGCCACGAGTGATTATGTATTTACACTTGGTGGTGTGGCAATTATATGGAAATCTTCCAAGCAAACTATAATAACAAGGTCTACTATGGATGCTGAGATAGTAGCACTTGATAAAACTGGAGAAATGACGGAATGGCTTAGGGATCTTTTAATAGATATACCCTGGTTGAGTAAGCCAATTCCTGAAATTTTGATTCACTGTGATAGCCAATCAGCACTTGATAAAGTTAAGAGTAAGAATCATAATAAGAGGCCTTCCAGGCATATTGAACAAAGTTATAAAATCTTGCACAAGTTGACTACCTCTGGAGTCATTACCTTAAGTTTCATACGATCAGCGGATAATTTCGCTGATTTGTTTACGAAAGGATTATTGGCAGGGCAAGTCCTTAACTTATTTAGGGGAATAGGGCTGAAAGTCTATGATTAAGTCATCATTAGTAGTCAATCTCTCTGCGTGGAGATCCCACAATGAAGATTCAATGGGTAACAACAAGCTAATTCGTGACTTGGAGAGCACTATTTAAATATA
Source organism: Houttuynia cordata (assembly GCA_039654745.1). NCBI lineage: Eukaryota > Viridiplantae > Streptophyta > Magnoliopsida > Piperales > Saururaceae > Houttuynia > Houttuynia cordata. Next base: position 42,031,331 of record CM077504.1, on the reverse strand, counting down.
TTGTATGCTCATTCCCGTGTTAAGATGAGAGTGCTCTACTACATATGAAACAGGCTGACGAAAGTCTTAATGAGGTCAAAGCCGAAATAGCAGGGTATTGTTATACAGATTACCCTTGGAGACTATCACCTATATGAATGCCACTGGGGTCGCAGTTAACGAGAACATGGGCTTGTTCTCTAATGTGCAACTCATGAGAAGATATAAGGCACATGGCCGTAAAGCGCTTCCCCGAATGATCTCGAAAAGGGAGTTAATCTAACTGTTAGGTTTGTCAAAGCTCTTGCTCTAAGGTTCAAGTTCAAGACTTTGTTCACTTCGAACTTGTGAGAGTGGCGGTTTACCAAACTAGGTGTAGGTTCAAACCCGCATGATACCTATCGCCGAAAACTTAGAGTACTATTGTTCAATGTCTCATTCATGTGTCATTTTTATTCTAGTGTGTAGACTAGTTTAAAATCAAGTCATGGTGGGTGATGTAGATTTTAATATGATACTCGCAAGCGCACGAATCTATAGCAGAATAGTGGCTACGAGGTCGATCCCTCAGAGACTTAGTAAGATATTCAACCTAATTCTAGAGTACGAAACAAGTAGTAATGAAATGTAAAGTTCTAATTTTTATTTTCTTTTTAAGCAATCAATTGTTCAACTAAAAACACAGAAATTAACTAAACAAAAGATAAAATAATAAAGAAAAATCCTGTGTTCTGCTTTCAGTCTGTTTGTAATCCCGTCCTGCTTTCCTCTTTCCTCCACCTTCAGCAACAATCTCTCGATTGCACGCCTCAACCGTTCTGATCTTTCTCTCGAATAGAACAGAATAGTCCCCAATTCCAGCCAAAGTAAAGCAGCCCTTTTTTCCTCTCTGGCAACACTGCTCTTCTTTCTCAAGCAAGAACAGTTCTGTTCTCCTTCTCTCCGGCCGAGCAGAATCTCTCCCGTCGGCACTGCCCAGTATCCAGCCAACTTCAGCACAGAGTAGTCGTCACCTTCTCGCTAGCCTCCCCCTTCTTTCTGGCAATCATGAGTCCAAAATCCACCCACTTTCCTGCCACAGCACGGCCGTCTCCTCTCTCTGCCTCTCGACAAAGCCTCCTTCGACCGAGCCACCCTTCTCTCTCGAGCAGAACGGCCGGCGATCTCTCTCAACACAGCCCCCTTCTCCTGCCACAGCCGACACCTCCACAGACCGAACACTCTCTGCCTCTTCTCTTTTCCGGCCGCCACAGACCCAAAAAACCACCGTCAGCACAGCAGAACAACCGGCCTTTTCCTTCAATCCGCCAGAACCTCCCTTCGCTCAACAACCACCGCCAGAACAGAGCCGCTCCCCTGCCACAGCCGACACCTTCTCCTTTTCACACAGCAGAATCGCCCCCCCCCCTTCAGCACGAAGCCGCCTCCTCCATTTATAGTTCGAAGAATCGAGTCGACGGCTACCCAGCACCTTCCTTTCCGGGTGCGACCTCAAACTTTCAAAACAGGAATTTTTTCCATTTTTCAGACGTCGGCCAAATCAGAGCTTTCCATCTTTCCTCCCTTCCAAGTCGAGCCAAAACTGTCACCGTGCTCCGGATTTCTATCATCGACGATCATCTCCACCGTCTCCGGCGACCCATGGCCCATTCACCGGCTGATTTCGAACCCATCTGTCACCGCCGACCGTCCACCGACTCCTCACCGTTGAGTGCTCCTTTTCGTCGGATCGCCTCGCCGCCGAAGTAGTCTCGCCGTGAACCTATCTCCGCCGGAACCCATGGCCCACGGCCGCCGGAATTCAGCCTCCTTCCTCAGTACAGAGCCTCGCTGGGAGGCTCAGTTCTTCTGTTCTGTTCCAGGCGCCCAGCGCCCGAGCCATCGGGCTCGGGCCGCTTTCGGTTTTCTTTTTTTTATTTTCATTTTCTGAACCAGACCGGAACCGGTTCTTTTCAATTCATTTCCTTTCTTTTTCTTTTTTTTTCTTTTTCTTATTCAAAACCCGCCGTATCGATCTCGCGCGTCCAATCTCCGATCTCGGCACAGAACCCATTTGACGTGCATTCTCTTTGGCGATTTAAGACTTTTACAACCTGCATAAATATAATTAAATATAATTTAGACGCATCATAAATTATAAATCCATTAAACCCAATTAACGCATCTAAATTAATCAATTAATCACATTTGTTTATTAATCTCCTAATTACTCACCTAACACAGATAAATATTAATTATCCTTATTTTAACTAAAAATACGACTAACAAATAGGTAGAAAGGCATATAAAAATGTGTATATTTTCCATATATCAGTGGGGATTGTTGAAATTTGACTTGGTTTTAAACCGAGAACACGATCGATCGAGCAAAACGATCGATCCTAGTTTCGGGTTGCATTTTGTTTTTCAACATGCCAAGATGACAATCGATTGTCGTGACGGTTTCGGGATTTAATCTGCTGTTTTGGCTTCCAAAAGTTGCATTTTTTTCAGTCCTCTTCTTCCCAACAGAGTCCTTCAATATAAAGAGAAAGAAAATTCTCAGAGAAGGGTAGCAGAAGGGATCCAAACTCTTTCTTCTTCTCTCCAAATTCTTGGTCTATCATTGAGCAATAGAATCTCCATTGATCGAGATCCAGTCAGTTTGATTTATGTTCACCTTTAAACTGACGAAGTGGTTCGTTGTATCTCAGGAACGGAACGCTATTGATTACTTGTGCACGGAGGGGGGCGTATCTGTTTCAAAGACAGTGCATAGCCCTCAAACTTGGATTTCCTTTCTCTTCTAATCTCTAGTATTTTAATTGAATTATTTCTCAATTGATTGTGAATAATTGGTCCTCTTTTATGTGACAATCCCAACAAAAACAAGAATAAATATACCATAAGGTTGTAAGAACGTCAGATGCATTGTTGACTCATTGGATTCACAAAGTAAGCAGATTTGAATTTTTTGCTATATGGCCTCGAGCTTTTGCTCTACTTTCACGTACTCACACGGCTAACCTCCGTCTTCTCTACTTATTTTTTTTTCGGTTCGGGGACTCGGTCACTCCAATGCGAATTAACATCAGCAGGTTACTTAACCATTTCTCCAGAAAATAACAAGGTTTCTTCTATATGTATAACTATATGGCCATCGGATTACACCTTCTAGGAAAAAAAAACATTGCTTACACCTGCATACATGATGTCTACATGCCAACTTATCAATATATTGATTTGGGTCCTAATCTTAAGATGCTTTGCTCAAGATCATCTAAGCAGGCAAAGTTCGATTTTTATGATTTTCAAAGGCCAGAAAGGTCAAGTACATAGTTCGCATCGACATTTGATACATATATCCGTGTTCAATAGCAAGGCCCAGACACGATTCTTTTAATCAACATATTTAATCCAACCAGAGTAGGTCGATTGTACATACAATAAGTCCGCCAGTAGTTAATATGTTGTTATTGGATCCATTGGATTGAGATCGGATGGAAAGTATTAATCAAGGGACTGGGCAGGTGATCCAAATCTGCCTGCCACTTATAATAATGCCTCCGGCCAGATTGAAATCCGAAGGCCCAAGGTGAAGCTAGCCCCTGCTCACGCCAATGCGTGTGAGCCGTGGCACACATAAACGGGACTGCAAATAATTAAATAACAGCATTCATCTTTGAAACATGACCATTTCTAGTGAAAGCCTTCGCGAGTGTTAAAATGTATACTAGCTACTCTCTCCATCCCACGTTAATTGTCATAATTGGAAACCAAAACAGTTCATTTTAGATATCTAATCTAGACAATTAATGGTGGACGGAGGGGGTAGTAAAGACCATATTAATTGATATGTGTACTAGTTCAATGTGAAAATATGCCCATTACTTGCATTATTTTCAATCTTTGACACCTTCAACTAAGGCTGCTCACGAGCCGAGTCGAGTCGAGTTTTGACTCAGCTCGACTTGAGCTCGATGTTTAGAAACTCGGGCTGGAGCTCGGCTCGGCTCGAATCAAGCCCAGGATTTGGTAACTCGAGCTCTGCTCGTCACAGGATTTGACAGCTCAAGCTCGGGCTCGCGAGCTCGATCCAGAACTCGAGCTCGGAGGCAAAAATTTTGATTTACTTTTTGAGGATTCAAACCCATACAAATTTAAACATACATAACACCTTTACCACTTGAGCTACAATTTTTTTCATACCTTTTATGTACAAAAAAAATATTTATTACATATTTAAAGTCAGCTTCACCCCGCCACCGCTTACCGCCCATCGCCTCCCACCGCCCACCTCTGCCCCCTGCCTCCCCCCACCACCCCTCGGGCCCGCCACACTGCAACACCCACGCTGCCATCGCTCTCCGCCACTACCGCCCATCGCCTCCTACCATCGGCCATCGCCTCCCACCGCCCACCTCTGCCCCCTGCCTCCCCCCCCACCCCTCGGGCCCGCCACGCTGCAACACCTCCACTGCGTCGCTCCCCGCCATTATCGCCGCCCACTACCTCCGTCGCTATCGCCCACCACCTTCCACGGTCCCATCACAGTGGGGGGCGATGGGTGGTGGGCGGTGTCAGCGGGGGGCAGTGTCAGCAAGCGGCTGTGTCGACAGGCGGCGATGGGGAGGTAATGGGCGACGGTGGGAGATGACGACGGAGGGGGTGGTAGGCAGCGACATTGGTGGGCGGCGAGGAGCTGTGGCTAGCGATCGGAGGCAGGGGTGGTGGGCGGCAACGATGGCAAGCTGCGAGGGCGGCAACAATGGGCGATAGCCAATAAGGGTCATGAATTAATATGAGAGTCTCACATCGTCTAACAGTATGAATCTAAGGCTATACATACTCTATAAAAATGAAATAAATGGTAGTCTTTCAATCTAATTAAAGGGAAACTAAAATAGGTTAGGCATATGAGCCTTCTTTAGAAAAGAAAGTAGAATCGAGATTGAGTTGATTTTCGAGTCGAGCTTCGAGTTAATTCGAGTCGAGCTGAGTCGAGCTGTAGGTTAGCTCGAGTTCAAGTCGAGTTAGACTCGAGTCGAGCTAAAACTCAAGCCAAGTTGAGCCGAGTTTCTGGCTCGGCTCGTGAGCAGGCTTACCTTCAACTTTTCCTCGAACCTTTGGCATTAAGTTCTCATCTAATATGATTCGTTCTTTTGTGCTGGTAGCTCCAGGAATTGAGGAAGACTAAGCTGGACCATAAGTATCTTCAGCTGAAGCTCACTAAATTTATTAAATTGCAGCCTCTCCATTTGCCATATGGAAGAGGGTGGGGAAAGTAGCAGTGTTATGTACCAAAAAATTTAAGTAGAGGAGTGTTGGAAACGGGCTTTTTGTGAAGATGTGTTGGCCATTGGTGTTGTAAATCCCTGAGCCAGACCAAAAGCCCCCGTCCGTTAGTCCGGTCAAGTTTATGTTCAAGGCCAGGACTGACCATTCTGCCAACACCCTTCTACCCTTTTGCAATCGACACGTCTAACCTGACTGGGTTCCATGACCAGAGAGTTGGTACATAGGGTACCTAGGTACATAGAGAGGTAGCATGGTACATAGCTACATAGTATATATGTTAGGCCTCTATAAACCATCCTAGGACCCTTTGTACCATGGTCATGGACACGGTCGATCTTTGAGTGTTGTCTTTCAAAATATTTTTATCACCTCTGACCTCTGCCAGTTTATTTATTGTCAACAAATATGCCACAACGTGCTAGAACGTACACTTCACTTTATATAATTTCTTCGATGTATAGGGTAAATCTTAGGGTTTGTACATCGACCAAGAGACGGCCAACACGACCTGATTGACAACACCTCTACGTACTACGTTCCAATCAACCATGTGCTGTTGTGCAATTATCTGGTGCCAAATACGATCGCATGCAAGACTTAGATATTAGCAAAAAACAACTACAATATGAACGATATGCATTTCCCCGAAGATGGAGAGTCAAAACAACTTGTTGCTAACGCTTGCCAGTCAAAGACGACATGGTTCAAACCAAACTCTATTTAACTTGCCACCCTCTCTTCCCATGATCACATAACTTGGTTACCAAGAAGGAAGGCAGACACATTGGGTTCCAGCTTGTAAAATCAGAAAATTAATGGATTCCCCCAATGGCAATCTCCTCTCCATAACATGGTTCATGCTCATGATCTTTGTTTTGTGCCATCCAGCTACAGCGGCCGCACGGATTCTAGGCCATGAACATGAGAGTTTTGCCAAGGGATCCATGCCAGCTCCCCCACAATGCACAAATGTAAGAAATAAAGGAAATGGTGGAAGCTGCCCGGACCCGCCACTTGATATGGAGATGCATTCCGCTGCTAATAACTCTCTTCCCCGTCACAAATTAGAATCTCTTGTGGTCGTTCCTGCACCAGTTCGTTCCCAGTGCACAAAGCAAGACAAGCGCAAAAACGTTGCAGCCTGCATGCCAATGAAGACACCAGGCCCCGGCCATCACTGATGCCTTGCGACGCCTATTCATTTATTGCCAAGAGTAGGAGCATATCTTGGTCATGTCTAACAATTCAATAACAGAGTGTATGTTTATCATTCTGGCTCGTGAAGTAAAATACTCAAATGTCATTGTCATTAGGACTGTTGTAATCATAATTCATGCCTATTTGGTTAATGGTTGACGACTCACTGAATGTTAAGCATTGTCTTGATGATTTTTTTTGGGTGAACCGCAGTCTTAATTTGATACCAACATGAAATAGTTATCGATGCAAATAAATTAATCTGTGCTAATTTATGTGCAAAGGAGTGATCATAATTTTTTTTGCTAAAAATATTGACCATAACTTGGTTTTCTTGTCATTATTCAGTTTCTTATTATCAATGTTCTATGTTTTAGACACTCGTTGTAATTAAAAGCTAGAGCTTTAGGGGACAACTTGTCATTATGCCCCAAGCTTTGCACGAGAACGCACATAGGAGTCACACTCATCTAACGGGCATAGGACCTCCTGGAACTTCATTCCTTGACCATTGTAGGTAACAGTTTTTTCCATCAGAAATAAGAACAAATTTTACCCCTCCCTCCGATATCAATAGCTCCATTTCAAAAAGACAAAAGTTCATATGAGCCCAGCTTCACGTGCGTGGGCGTGAGCTCAGAGGATATGAGTCATCGGATTGAGAGCTGGCTTTTTTGAAATGAAATGAATTTTTAGTTCATTTGAAAAAAATGGTATCTATTAAAAGTGACTGGAGTATTATTGTAAATCTTATACATCTATTGAATCCACACTCGTAAACTGAGTAGAATGCACTTCATTATTTATAAATAAACTTACTTCCCGTGAAACCCAAATTCTAGCAATGAAAAAAAATGTGGTGTGACTTTTTTCTCTTTGTTCCCGAGTAACACACTGGTTTCATATAATTGTTCCCCAGTAAAGCCTGGTTTCCTTTGGTTTTCAAGGTATAAAAACCTAATTTCTTCCGTTTGGAAAACCCTCAACCCTTGAGAAGTGGAGGGTAGGGTTTGGAGATCCAAGGAGAGAGATTGGTTATTGGAGGAAGATTCATCGCAGATTCGAGGTAGAAAAGCTACAAACCTTATATTATTGGTAAATCCATATTATTGGCTTGGATTGCCATGTTTTCAGATTGGTTAATGCATAATTTAAGATTAATATTTCTCTTTATTTAAGATTTCAGCATGTTCTATGATTTTGATGAATGTTGAAGGAGAGAAATTTCCATTTCCAAAAGGTAAGTTTTCATGGTAGATATGATGCTTTAAAGTATGGTTGTGGATGATGAAAGCTACTGGTTTGATGGGATTGAAGGCCTGATTTTATTGTGATTGATAATTTGAGTGTTTGGGAAGACGGAAAACCCTCTCATGATATAAATCAACGGTTCATGTTTAGATGCAACTTATTATTATCCAAACCTAATAATGGATTGGCAGGTTGAAATGGGGTATGATATTCGAGTTCGGGAGTGGAAGGAAGGGTTCTAATTTTTAGGCTTTTCTGTACATTGCGGATTCATACCGTCATCGACAGCCGTGGGTTATCAGTGAACCGCTGTTGATGGACCAGAGAGATGCCCGTTTCCATTCTCTAGTTGCTTAGAAATGGTGATTGCCCCACGTTAAATCACAATGAAACGACAACCTGGTTTTTCGGGCACGAGTTACTACGGGTACAAATGATCTTTTTACTTTGTGGGAAGCCTATAATTCATTACGTTTTCGAGAAGAAAAAAACATTTTGTTCATAGAAAATGGCAATGTTCTTTGGAGGTGGATAATCATTTCTTGAATAATCGAGCAATGCACTTCTTGCATATTCTACCAATATTATTTGCTTGAAGGGATATTCATGTTACATGAAGGACGATGTGCAGGTGTTCGAATGATTTTCTTTTTCTAGTAACTCAGAACAGAAGTATGACGAACTAATAATATTCACTTCAGATGCCGATTTTTATGTTGGCTAATCTCTTCAGATGCCGATGTTTACAGTCACTTCAAATGCCTGGTCCCTCATTACCACCATGGACTATCTCATGGGACCAGGCAGGTGGTCTCTATGCTCCCCAAGAATCACACATCTTCTCCAAGATGTTCATAATAAAAAACTGTTAACCTAACCTTCACGACCAACCACCCTATAGTTTGGAGTCTTTCCGGCTTAATTGAGGGTAATAAAGACTCGCGAGATTCAAATATTAGACCATCAAGGAAGAAGACCTAAACAACGAATTTTTTCATGTTTACCCATTCAAAAGTGATGGATATTGCCGGTCACAGTCAAAGCATAATACCAACCGCGTAGGCGTTACAGAGGCCATGACAATCTACTCCGTCCAAATCAAACCCTCACCTACACAACATATTTATAAGCAGCAGCCCCTTTACTTCTCCAACATCACAACGCAAACCAAGCGTTAGTCGCTTGAATCTTGATTGCAAACTAATTCACGGCAAACTCGATACATCATCTTGTTTGATCAGCTTCTTGCGAACTCGATAGCTATCTTGAGACGTTAAAGATGGCCCTCCTACGAAGTAAGAACAATGTGGTGCTAGTGGTGTTTCTTTTGTTCCTTTTGATCATGGCAGTGGCACCGGCAGTGGTTGTGGCAGCAAGGCCACTCGGCTGCCAGTTTCAGTCACTGCAGAGGGGCCAAACGCCAGCTCGCCCACAGTGCACCAACTCACCCAACGGTGGTGGAGGGAGTTGCCCGCTCGTTGCGTCGCAGAACTTTGCGAGCCACCACCGGCTCCCCGCCACCTCACCGCCAGCAACTGCCCTCCAGGTCCAGGCGGCTTGAGCTACTTCCGCGGCGAGTACAACAGCAGATGTAAATGACATTTAGTTAGTTTAGTGCTTGTGCATATAACATATCGTGATTTTTTCTGCATGGTGATAATCAGCTCCAAGGAGCTGGATGCTGAATTCCATGCTATTGATCATGTAAAAACAACAGTCAGTATATATGGTTATACGAATGTCAGATGTATTGTCAATTTATTGGATTTACTCAGTAGGCATATTTGAGGATTCCGTCAAGCTTTTATTCTAGTTTCACTCGACTAACCTCCATCTTCCCTACTTTTTTGTTTTCACTGGAGGATTACCATCACCAAGTTTTTGACCATCTGATTACACCTGCACATATGAGGTCCACATGATGCCAACTTATCCATATGCCCCAAACATTTGATTTGGGTACAACTATACTTAAAAATTTGCTCAGGATCATCTAAGCCCAGACACGATTCTTCTAATGAAAATTTTGTATCCCAACAGATTAGGTCGTTTTGTTCATACAATAAGTCGTGGGCCTGTTGTAAATAAACTGTTAGTGGATCCATTGGCTCGAGATCAGACGGCGGGAATTAATCAAGGGAGGACGTACGATCCAAACCTTAAGCACTGCCATAGGATCGGAAATCCAAAACGAACTAAAAACACTTAATTTTGGGTATCTAATCCAGACAGTTAATATGGAAGGAGGGAGTAGTTATTAGTTAAGACCATACTAAAATCTATACTGGTTAATTTAAGTCAGAATATAAGAACATACATCATCATTTTGATCTACTCCGTCTATCCAAAAATATTTGTCCCCATTAGAAAACCAAAATCAACTGATTTTAGGTCATTTTGGTTTTTTAATGGGGAGTTAATTTTGGTCCGAGGGAGTATAAATTGAGGAGACTCGACCTCATCTTAAAATGTACACTTAGTACTTGGCATAAGTTATCATCTAATATGATTCTTTCTTTTGTGCTTGTAGCTCCATGAGTTAGGAAAACTAAGCTGGAGCATCAGTAAACCACACGTATCTTCTGCTAAAAGCTCGCTAACTTCATCAAATTGCAGCTATAAGTCGGAGTGTTTGGAAATGAATTTTTAGGAAATGAATTTTTCTTAAGCTGAGTTTGCTTAATGTGAAGGATGTGCTGGCCACTGTTGATAAAGCCCTGACCCAGACCAAAAACCCCCGTCAGTTAAGCCGGTCAAGTTCATGTTCAAGGCCTCTGTGACTAGAAACGCGTTTTAAACGGGTTTAAAATGCATTTTGCGCGTTTTGAGTAGGCAGCCGTAAAAAACGGCGTTCAAAACGCGTACTTGTGAAAAAAAATGCATTTTTGTGCAAAAAAATGTGTTTTTGTGTAAAAAAACGCGTTTCAATGTTAATCCTTAATTTTGCCCAGACAGGTCCTCCCTCCGCTTCGCCGCCTGCGAGTGCGGGTCCTTGGCATGCAACAGCATTTGATCGGCCAATGGCGACGAGGAAGGCCGCCTGCGCCGCGGCCCTCGCCACCTCCAGTGGTGCCCTCGTGGGGCTGAACCTCCAGGAGCCATTCGTCTCCCACTTGGAGAGCCACTCTCCTGCTGGGCTAGGGTTAGGGTCAGGTTGCGAAATCGAGTTCCTTTCTTGCAGGCCTTGACTTGCGATTTGATAATTTCATCCCGAATTGGACAATGATGCAACCGGGTGCAGGCGTGGTTCCCCCTCCCATGGGCCAGCAGCCCCAGCCGCCGCCGCCGCAGTGGATGATGATGCAGCCCCAGCAGATGCAGCAGTACCAGCAGCTTGCTCCCCAACCGAAGCCTCAGTATTCGAAGCAACAGCCAGCCAGCGCCGACGAGATCCGAACTCTCTGGATTGGGGACCTTCAGTACTGGATGGAGGAGTCCTTCATCCAGAATTGCTTTGCTCACACCGGCGAGGTACCCTTTTCTTCTCTTCTTTTTATTCTATTAGAATCGAAAGTCAAGCACTTTTCATGTAATAACTTTGTCTTTAATTTGTCAATGCTTTTAATTGATTGGAAACGTTGTGAGCGTGACCGTCCAGTTACTCTGTTGCAATTTTTCTGATATCATGGATTTGATTTGTCACAAACACTCTCACTTGGACTATCTGATAGTCTTCCTGAGCATGACTTGCAATATAGCTTGCGATATTGCTTTTTTTAGTCTGTACCATATTTCATCGGTGATTTTTTTCCTGCAAAGAATTTTTCTGATTGTCCTACTTTTGAGTTTTGATTGATCCATTTGGAAAAGGATGTCTTTTTATTTTAGGGTTCAATCTGTAATAAATAGACAGGACGTAGAACTATTTGTTAATGCTGTAGAAAATTGATTATCTTTGCCAAGAGTTGACTGGTATATTTGAGCATCTAGAAGATTGCTAACCTCTTGACTTCCATTATATCCGGTTTTCAATGTGATGTGCTTGAAGTCCTCCTGTTCCACCAAGCTGATCCACGGAGGTAATTAAGTTCAATATTGAAAAACCAAATGTATCTATTAAATTCGGACGGAATATTTATGATGTTTTTTTCTTTTATTTGATTATTGGTACATTGGTATTATACATAAAAGATTGCAAATTGGTGCTTTCGTTGATAATCATTGTCTGTTGCATTGAAAGTACGAAAATTTGAAGCTAGTTTGCTTTTTAATGCTATGATGCATGCTTTCCAAGGAGATGAAGTCGAAAGTTTGTGGCTATTCTTCTTTTTATCTTCTGTTCTGTTTAAATTGATGATGCATAGCTGAAATGGAATATATTTATGTAATATTATTCTTATCGTTTTGAGTTTATCTTGAGTGCACTAGGCAAAGAGTTTGATGCATAGACAAAAGTAGTTGAGTTTATCTTAAGTGCACCAGGCAAAGAGTTTCCCTTTAAGCTAAATGGAGAAATAGCCTAGAACCAACAAAACTAAGTGGATTTTCAATTTTATTACTTCCCCGTACTTTTCGCGTGTTTTTTCCGTATATTCCGTTTTCTGCCGTATCTTACCGTACGCTAACCTGAGCCGTATAATTGTCGTACCCGTACTTGGTCACTTAGTTCAAGGCCTGGAGTACTTAACCGTTCTGCCAACACCTATGCCCTTTTTTCACTGGACGCGTCTAGCCTGACCGGGTTTTATGACCAGAAAGTTTATGACCATGGTACATAGGGATCCTAGGTACGTAGAGAGCAAGCATGGTACATAGCTATGTAGAATGATAGGCCTCTATGAACCACGCTAGGACCCTATGTACCATGGTCATGGGATTGCATGGGTAGATCATTGAGTATTTCGTTCCAAAACTTTTGATTGATTAAGCCTTCAAAAAGTCACCTCTGCCATTATATCTCCACTTAACTAATAAGCCACCATGTCCAAAAAGTACCATTCGACTTTTCTTGAATTTATTCTATGTATATGGAGTTGTAATAACTTCAGCTGAAGCTCACTAACTATGTCAAATTGCAGCCAGAACTATCTTGGCCATTTTGCCATATGGAAGAGGGTGGGATAAGCAGAAGTGTTAGGAAATTGGTTTTTCTTAAGCTGAGATGGTCTAATATTGTGAAAGATGTGTTGGCCACGGGTGATAATTCCCCGTCAGTCAATCCGGCCTGGTTCATGTTCAAGGCCAGGACTTGACCGAGTTCCTCCAACACCCTTCTACACTTTTAATGGACGCGTCTAGCCTGACAGGGTTCCATTGCCAAGAGCTGATGACCATGGCACATAAGGATCCTTGGTACATAGAGAGGTAGCGTGCATGGTACCTAGCTATAAATAGTAACTTTGGTCTCTGTAAACCATGTTAGGACCTTATGTACCAATTGCCATGGTCATGGACTTGGTCGATCTTTCAGTAGACTTTCAAAAGTTTTCTATGAAGAAGAATTAAGTCAGCTGTGCCATTTTATTTTTACTCAACTAATAAGCCACAATGTGTCAGAATGTACATTTCACTTATTTCAATTTCTTCTATGTATATGGAATTGTAATAAATACTCGGATTTGAACATCGACCAAGATAGGACCAACACGACCTGATTGACAACGCCTCTACTACGTTCCAATCAAGCTTGTGCTGTTGTGCAATTACGTAGTGTCCGAATACAATAGCATGCAAGACATGCTATCAGCCAAAAACAACTGCAACATGAACGATATGCATTTCCCTGAAAATGCAGAGTCAAAACAACTTGTTGCTAACGCTTGCCAGTCCAAGACGGCATAATTCAAACCAAAGTCTATTTAACTCGCCATCCTCTCTTCCATAATCACTAACTAGTTACCAAGAAGGAAGGAGAAGGTACGAATCAGACACATTGGTTGCAGCTAGAAAAATTAGAAAATTAATGGCTTTCCCCATTGGCAATCTCGTCTCCATAACATGGTTCTTGCTCATAATCTTTGCTTTGTGCCATGGAGCTATAGAGGCTGCACGGGTTCTAGGCCATGAACATGAGAGTCTGGCCAAGGGCTCTATGCCAGCTCCTCCACAGTGCTCAAATGAAAGAAATAAAGGCAATGGTGGAAGCTGCCCTGCACCACCTCTTGATAAGGAGATGCTTTCTGCAGCTAACGACTCTCTCTCCCTTCACAAATTAGGATCTCTTGTCGTCGTTCCTGCACCAGTTCGTTCCCGGTGCACAAAGGAATACAAGCGCAAGGGCGTTGTGGCCTGCGTGCTGCCATGAAGGCAGCGGGCCTCGGCCATCACTGATGTCTTGTGACACATACATTTGTTGCCAAGAGTAGGCGCATATCTTGGTCATGTCTAACAATTGAATAACAGAAAGTGTATGCTTATTATTTTTCTGCTTGTAAAGGAAAGTAATAAAATGTCATTAGTACTACTGGCGTAATCTCAATTCATGCCTTTTGGGTTAATGGTTGACGATTCAGTTAATGTGGACCATCATCTTAATAAATTTTTTAAAGCGAACCTCAGTCTTTATTTGATATCAATATGAGAGAGTTACAGAAGCAAATAGATTAAGTTGAGCTAATTTACGTGCAAAAGATTGATCATAACTTCTTTTTTTGCTAAAAAGATTGAAAATAACTTGTTCGGCATCAGTATTTATGAAGATTCATATTGTTTATTAACTTCGAGAAGTATAAAAACCCGTTGGGTCAGACTGGTCGAACCGGGTCCAACCTCTTGTGATCGACCTTTCAAGCCCGAGTTTCCTGGTCTCGGGTCGGGTCAGTTAGGGGAAGCTTCGTCAATAGTTTTTGTGAATTTGATTACACAAGTGAACAACTTCAATACATAAAGAGGGCGGTGTTTTAAGCATACTCAATGTGTCTAGTGGAGTTGAATGTGAAAATAGCCTTTTCCTAGAGCCTTGGTTATTTACCACAACGTGCCCCGTCGAGGTTACCTCGTACCAAAATTTCCCTTGCCACCACCAAAAAGTTGCCCGCACGGCACTTCAGTCAAATTTCCATTGCCGCCATTGGAAAATATACATCATTAGTGAAGGAGGGCTGAACCCACTTATTTCTCTTTTCTTTTTTAGATGATATGGCCGCACTTTTTTTTACATACAAATTACAATTTTCTAGGGTGTTTAGTTATCTTTTTAGATAAGAAAAATAAAGGGTATAAAAGTAAATATACTCCACATTAACTTGGTGAGGGCGAGGCCAAACAAGAAGTACTTGACGCCAGTGGAGAGAAATCCTTTGTGCGCCGAACATAAGAAAAGTTTCACGCCTCACCACCACGCCTATGCATCGTAGTAAAAAACAATCTCATCCTTCCGATCTACTATTGGGAGAAATTAATAATAATAAGGCAAGAGTACCACTAACCCCTTGACGAAAACTCCACAAAATTATTACAAATAACTAAAGAAATGATTGGATTCGAGGCGTATTAAATGTTGTCTTTGAAACAGATACGACACCCTCCGTACACATGTTTTTACTGGCGATCCGCTCTCGAGATATAACGAACCACTCCGTTGGTTTAAAGATATACTTCAAATCAGACCAACTTGAACTCAGTCAGAGGAGATGCTATTGCTCAATGATTGGAAAAAAAAAATTTCTATCTGTTTATTCTCTATTTCGATCTCTATTTATAAGGGTTATCAAATAATTTAGTTCTAGAATAAAAGGGCGCAACTTTTAAATCAAAAACTACAATTTTCGGACTATAACTGCCGGTGCGATCGATCGCTACAATTTTTCATGTGTTATTCCAGTACTTTCGATCGATCTTTCCAAAGGCGATCGATCACGACTCACTTTTGCGAAATCACAATACTTATAATCGATCATTCTCAAAGGCTACGCGATCGATCATGACTATCTAAGTGATCGATCGCCGCACCCATAACTCTTTAATTCAAGTCAACAATATTTTCCAACATCTACACCTACCTCGGAGATCACTCCGCATTTCTGACACTGTCCCTCGAGATCATAGCGTCCGAGCCTAAGCTTGATAGAAACAGACATCAGTTCCTGGGGCCCGCATTACGCATTAATCAACTGATTATATCACTAAGAGTGGATTAGTACTTGCTAATGGCGCTGATAAACATTTACATTTTTTGCCAAGTTATAAACATTTGCATGAACCCGACACTTCTACATGCAAAAAGTTCACGAGACAAGGCTCATGCCCATGAGCCGAGTCACCGAGAGCCATCTGATGGCGATCTGATGGCGATATGGGCAGGTGGGTGATTTAAACCCGCGTGCAATCTAATTTGACGTTTACAGTTGGATCTCATGAAGGCGCCTCGGCTCATGTACACACGCATGAGGCGTGGCTCATACAATAGGATTCTTTTTACAATTGTGTGATTTATGGTTCATCAATACTCTATGAAACTAGGCAATCTATAACTATGGTTTTGCAAGGTAAATCACGCACATTGATGCTTTGACATACTTTTGAAGCAGGCTTCTGGTTCATAACTTTTAACGAGGTATGAAGTCAGAGAAGAAGAGCAGCCAGCAGCCTTCCTTTCCGCCATATATGTAACAAAAGGAGAGCCGGCCGGAATAGGGGGAGAACATTGTGGACACCAGCGCCAGATGAAATGCAGTGAGAGATTCTGTTGTACTTTTCTTCCACAGGGCCCCCACTCTAACATCGCAACATTTTGAGTTATCTTATGTTAATGTAACCAGCTTTGTAATTGGTGTTCTTGACAACAATATTTGTATAATACCGTTGGCATGATTTGCATGGTCTTAATCTGAGAGGTACAAGCGTCTAATGAGGATTAATTTTTTGAGGCTTGGCAAGTCAAAAAGGTCAGGCTACCAAATAAAAGGTCACATGGATGATGGACCTCGAGTTATCTGGTCTGTTTCCAAATTCTACCCACCCTTTTTGAACTAATGTTAGTGTAATTGACTTATACACTCTCTACTTGATTTGCCCCTTACGCTGACTATGAGAAAGCAGGCAACAAGTTTCCACTTGAAACGACAATTTTCGGAATGTTATCTAAGACAAAGATGCACGATGTTCTGTGTTTCTGTATCTCATGTTAGTTCTTCTCCCTATCAGCAGTTGCACGTGAAGCTAAGCTAGATATCAAAGTTGCATCTCTTTATAACCTTCACCTTAAACATCTTGTAATTTTCACTTCAAATACAAAAACAAACGCTTGAACTTGTTTTTTGTCTGAACTTGTTCGCTTTTTAATTTACTTATGGTATATGATAGGTCGTTGATTAGAGTCATTCATTGTTTCGAACTTCGCCGGCAGTGCACGCATTGGTTAGTTTCCCTTCTACTCGCACAATCCAAGGGAAGCCCTAATGGATTTACATCGGCCCAGTTCAATATGACGAAGAAATAGCGAGCCCAGTCAATGTGTCTATAAATGATCGTATATACCCTGGTGTCATGAATAGGGGTGTTCCTGGACAGACACGGACGCGGACAGAGGTTGTCCGCGTCCGTGTCCGTATAAAACTGTCCGCGAATTTTATGTCCGCGTCCGTGTCTGGGAGTCCGGCAGACACGGACGCGGACACGGACATTTTTTTTTTATAAATACCCCCCCCCCCCCCCCCCCCCCGGCTCCCTCCACCCCCCACCCCGCCGCGGCGCCGCCCTCCTCTCCACCCCTCGCTCCCTCCTCCAGTCCTCCTCCACCCCCGCCCTCGCTCCCTCCTCCTCCGCGACCGCCCCCTTGACCCCGCCGCGACTGCCCCCCTCAACAGCCCCCCTCGAGCCCGCCGCGACCGCCCCCTCGACCCCGTTGCGACCGCCTCCCTCAACAGCCCGCCGCGACCACAGCGCGCCGGAAGACTGCCGGAAGCCACAACGCGCCGGAAGAAAGGTAAAAAACGAATTTTTTTTTTACCCGTCGCCGGCGGTGGCCGCGTCGATGACCCGGGGACGGCCCCTCCGTCCTCCCCTCCACCCCGCCGCGGCGCCCCCCCTCCGTGACCGCCCCCCCTCCTCCCCCCACCCCCGCCGCCCTCCTCCTCCGCCCCGCCGGCCGCCGCCCCTCCTCCACTCCTCCTCCTCGGACCTCGGACAGACGACTGTCCGAGGTCCCCTTGGCCGTGTCCGTGGCCGAAATACACGGACAAATCTTTTCGGCGCGGACACGGCCACGGACACCTCGGACGCGGCCGGCCGCGAACACCCCTAGTCATGAACGGGGGCCAACCTATAGGCATAGGGCCCTTTAACTCCCCCTGTCCCATATTACGTATCCTACCTTTAGTTCTAATGTAAAGGCCACTGCTAACCTGGGGTTGCTTTTGTAATCCTACTAACAAAACTGGGCTATATGTAAAATCTAGTTTTGTGCACGTAGACTTTTGATAATGGACCCATTATGTTCTTCATCTAACCTAGGTTTTCATCCCGTGGAGTGGATTGGAGCTTCCATTGCGTAAATCATATCGGCTGAACTTCACAAACTTCCCTTGGGCCAATCCCATGACTAATGTCAACAATTGGCCATATTCCTCAGTGCTAATTAAAATTCTAACAGTCAATCGTAACTTCATAGAGCGCCTGGCTGTGACAATGGAAATTCGCTCATACTTCCTACACAACACATTGATGTGTTGATTGAAGTATCAACATGAACATAGGGCAAAGACCACTGTACTTAGGGACAACATGTGTCGACTCACCGACGAAAACCAATCTCAATGGCATTCCGTTGATGCTGATCTAATATGAAGAGGTGCCTCGTGGACAAGAGCTCCACATAATCTTCATCTCACTTCGAGTTATGTGTCGCATTAGGATTTATGGGTCCCTCCTTTTTCGAGTCTTTATATCTCAGCCGTCGAAACTCCAAATTGTGACCATTTATTTTCAATGGCTCAAAAGTGTATCTCGAAATGGCATGAAACTGTGGGTCGAGTTCAGAATGGCCTCATGGTGTTGTTAGATTAGTCTTTTTTTATTAAGGTGTTTAGATTAAATTTGAAAAATGTTTTGGTGACCGAGCACAATGACCATATTACATAGGGTGATACATAGAGAATCCACTACATTACATTAGAGCCCATGTGACAAATATACGGACACCAGTCAGGCTAGACGTGTTCGTGAGATTTTGAGCTTCAGTTAAGGTCATCTTATAGCCATGTGTGGCTGGCTAGCCAGCTCCATTGGGGCAGGAGTCAGGACCACTGGTGAGACCAAAGTTCAACCAGTCTGGCGACCTAAGTTGTCTACACCCGGTTCAGTTTCAAACATTGCCATGGAGAACTGATGTACTAGGCTTTTTACAAGTCTCATATATCAAAAAATAGATAATGGGTCCAGTCGTCTAGAGAGATGTCTGGAGGTTGGTCAGATTGGTTGGCCGACCACATAATGTTTTATCGCTGGTGCGCTGGCTTACAAGTTAAATGAAGGGGTCAGAGAACATGGACCTGTAATTTTCGTGACAGCAGCGGGCGGGTTAATACAGTCAGGCATTGGCCATTACCTAGTGTTTTTGTATCAGCCGCATCAATTGGCTGCCACTGCCCCACTACTTGGAAAACTACTGCTTGAGCTGAATTTCTATTCGAGGCTGAAGTCAGTCCTCTCTATCTATTGTAACCCAAATTGAAAACAGGTAGAAAAACAGACGAGATTCACCAAAAATGCATTTCATGTTGCTACTTCTACACTCCCAATTACAAACTAGATGCTAATTGAACTCCATATATAGCTTTTCATGTAAAATGCATGTCATGTCGAACATCGGGCATATATGAACCGTGCAATTTCGATAGTGCAGCGCGTACTAAATGGGGGTGGGTTTTCAAATTTCAATCTAAGTATCTAAGGGTGCGGATTGAGCTCAGGCTCGTGTTAACTTTTTTCAGCTTGAGTTTATACAAATGAAGCCAAAACTGATAGTAACTATGGGCTTAGCATTAAAAAATTATGGGTTTGGGTCACCAATAAGTCTTCAAGCAAGTTGGAAAAATCAAAGCCGGGATATTGATAAGATAGCTCGAATTGCAGATACGACGGAGCTACAATCGATCTGCATAGAGTGTCCTACTGTGTGTAACTGACATTTGCTCCGTCCAAAGAAAAGGACAAGGATTCAGTTCTGCAGTGCTGACCACTTTTGAGACGCTGACCAGCCATGAGTCATGACAGCTCCCTCTCCCTCAATACTTAAATCCCTGGGTTCTTGTGCAGTCTACTCACACCACAGCCTACAGGGTACAATGACCACCTTTCAGGCATCATATCTTGCTCGCGGGAACATATTTTTTGAAACACTTCCATGAAAAAACCAAGAATGTCCGTTACATATATCATCATGACTCCTAGCAATCTGTATGGCAATATGTTTACAGTTATTTGTGTTTTCTTAGGTTCCTTGCTTAAAAAATTTTCTGTCTTTTGTATCGAAATCCAGTGTTTTGTTTTGGAGAAAGGCATATCAGGCACATGGGTGACTGTTGGAACAAATGTAAACTCTACTCAACTAGCTCATACAAGAAATTTTCTATTAATTTTTAAATGTTTTCTCATTGGAAAAAGAATTCAGAATTCTTTTTTAAATCAAGAAATTCGAGTTTAATACTTAATTTCGTAATCCTGGATATACTTCAATGTTATTTCAGAAGTTCTTCATAATTGTGTATAGAGTACATTATTATGTAGCACTAACAAGTTAGGAATGCTTTATAGAAAAACACTCTCAAGAACTAGATTATACTGCAATTTTACGTTCAAGCAACATTTTCTTGAGGTTTACTGTTATCCGTTGCAGAAGGTCTTATAATATAAGTTCTTGAGAAAACCCTGTTTATTCCACGCCTTCTATAAGAATAGCATACCAGTATACTCACTGTGTCCCATATAAATGTGAAACTCCCTCTGCCATATTAACTGTCTGGATTGGAGATTAGAAATGAACTCCAATCCAGAAGATTAGTGTGGGACAGGGGAATATTCAAGAAAGCCAATCCACTCCATCCTCTAATTCTTTTTACTCCAAACTACTAATCACTATGACAAGGAAAGCATGCAAATAAGACAATTAATGTGGGAAAATTAATTCTGAAAATAGCATTTTCTGTTTTTGGTTACTGAGGTATCGCGGCTTTAATCGAAGCTGAACGAGATGAGACTCTGGCGGCTAGTGACGTACGTATACAAGGGGCAGACTGCAGACAATGAAAAGTGAACACCCCACCTACCCAGACCAACCTGACAGTGGGAGAGGGAACATTTATCCCTCTAATGGATCATAAAGACTGCATGAACGTAAAAATGTAAATGCTTCAACTTAGGTTCTACGACCCCTACTGGTTGAATCATAAATAAGAAACCAGCTCAACTATGTTTTATTTTATGGGCCTTTTGGAGCTCCAAGGTTCTTGTTTATGCTGAAATGGAGCTGAGTACTGTCAATCTGCTTAAGGGAATATTAGGAAAGTTAAAAAAACACTTAATTCCCTACCTTGAGTACGATTGGCATCAGATGATCCTACTTCTAGTTTTTAATTATGCAAGTGCCCATCTGCACTGGCACATGAAAGACCTCGTATGTACACCACCATACTTCAGTGTATATACGATGAGACGGATACCATGCCTCACAAACTCGAACAGCCTCATCCAATTCTATCCATACATGGGAAGGGGGGAGATTTGTAGTGTTGATAAGGGCCAGAGAGACACGTTTGGTCTTTGGACCACCTGTGTTCCATGATTTCGCATCTTGAGAGATGCTCATTTGAAGGGTCACATCCTTGGTGAGGCCTGCTACCCCTTCAAACGCTTCCACGCTTGTGACCCCGGTCCGTAGCATGGTTTGGATGGGTCCGTAAAGGGTTATTGGCAAGAGGCCAGAAGGACAAAGCCCTCATTGATGGAGATATGGCCTACTGGTCGGACAATCCAGATTGGCAATGCCTACAAATCTGTACAGAGCCAGAGGGAGGCTTTACACTAGCCCCGGGTGCATAACCTATGCCATAAGATGGGTCTTTTTGTTTGTCGTTTAATCTTGAACGAGACAAACAACCATTGGTGAATTACTTACAAGTTACAATAAGGTCACCATTCAGTCAAGGAGAGATCCTTCTGACCCGCTGCTGTCAAAACTAGTTTATTGTAGCATCTATGATCTACCCCATTTGTCAATACTTCGTTCGTCATAAATCTTACTCCCAACTCCAAGACTAGGAATGACAATGGGGAACCAACGTTAACAGCTGCATATTTTATTTGAGTTTCATGGAGAGGAAATTTAAAAATGGTTGAGATCCTTCTCTATCACCAGGTGGATGAGTCCTCTCAAGCTTATTTTAAGTAATAGGAACTTAATGGGCCTGTTGATTGGCATCGACCCCACAAATTAGTTCCCTTGTATGCTAGCGAATTCAATTTTGATAACCCACTTTGAGGATCCCACAATTGCGTGCCTAATTTGGCATTTTAATCATCTCATTGCCTAACAATAAGATGAGGAGACAGGAATGCACTGAAGACACTTATGGTTAGGCAATCTTACTAGTTCTTCATTATGTTAATTATTTCTTCTAGTAAAATTCAGAATTCATTTACAATTGTTTAACATGAGGAGTAGTCAAAATTTGGCCCACAAAAGGTGCTGGTGATGATTTACTTATAAGTTAAAACTGGAAACAACTGTATGGAGCATTAAAATACGAGGAAGAAGACAAGAGAAGAACAATTCCAACACCCCATCCCCTTTTTAGGGAAACTGAAACTTCCAAGGGGTCCCCACATCCTCATACCAAAAACTATGAGAGATTCTCTTCCCATCAAGAGTTTCTATGTTGTCTTCCCAAGATGTCTTCTGACCTTGAGCTTTTCTTTAATCACAGAAGCAGCAGACCCCAAACTCTAACCAGACAACTCGGTCAAACCATTAGGTGACAGATACCACAGTTAGAAGTAACAAATCTGCTTTATATAATTATCAATAAATACCATTTTTTAAGTTAAACCAATTCCTTTTTTTCTCAACAAAAAAAGATTTTTTTTCACAAAAAAAACAACAATAGCAAACGTCTCTCCTTCTGTCTAGCCATAACTCTCTGTCGCCTTCCATGTTTGAGCATTGAATTGCCCTTCATTTTCTCATCTTTCAGTATCTACATTGCTTTTTTTAGTACAGGGACCCTGATAAATTACCAGCTCTGGACTAATTACCAACTCATGTTAAAAGCATGGAGCTGTCGACTCCTCAGCTTTATAATTCAATAGATTATAGATTTTCCAATCTTTCTTGTTTTATCTTCCACACCAAAACTCCCATTCAACCACCCTATCTGTAACTAAGGTCATGACAATTTATTTAGTTTCCTCCTCTTGGGAGAAGGTGTTGTGTGAGAACTTGCACATGACCCAACTGCTATCTCATCACTTCTATAGCTCAAGCATGCAACATCTAACACCCCAATTGGACTCCGTGGCACCGAAACCATGGACCCACTAGCACATTTCACAAGCTGCTGGTTCTGAGCCAAGTCTTGAATTAGCTCAGAACACCTTGAAACTCTGTCCTGCAGTTCAGAGATAGTACAATATTGAATGATTGAGCAAATGTTACTCATTAATAGAAAATACTGTTTCAATGAACATTATATAGTTGACTAAAAATGGAACTCTCCACATTTTACCTCATCAACATGGACTAAACGAGAAATGGCATTGTTGAATTTTACAGAGTGAGTTTCCCCTACTACAAAGATGGCCACGGCTGCAGCAATCTCTGATGGCCTAAATTCTAGAAACTCGAAACCTGCAACAATCAATACGTATGAGATACTAAAACCTATCTTTTATACATTTCATAGCAGACTAGTTACTTTGCTTAGTAGAAGAACTTCCGTCAAAATTCAGGAAAATTAATAAGAGATCATTTGACAGACCTTTAATTGTGCTCAAAATTACTTCAAATGATCGAGCCATCATTCTTCTCGATGGTGGCCTTCCATCGTTAATCTTTTGCATGAAATAGTCTATGAAAGAGAATGGAGTAATGGCTCGCATCCTCCAATTCAAAGTGCTCAGCACAAGAAGCTCCATTCTCTGTATAGTCCTCGATTCAAATACATATTTTGCTTCCCCAACCTATTAGCCAAATCGATAACAGTCTTAAACACTGATTACATGGTTGCACATTTAATAATAGTGTAGTCGATTTCGTTTACCTGCAAATCTAGACAGAGAGGAACTTCAGTTTCCTCCATCTTAGCTGCCAAGGATAAGCAGGCTACAGATAATAACTGCATCATCCATGATTTACCTTGCTAAATACAGAAAAGTAGAAAGAAACATCAGAAGCTGATCATTCACTAAATGTGGAACAGGGTACCAAACAAACCAAATTTCGTGTTTCAGTCTTCATACTCACAGGAAGTTCATAAGCAGAAAGAAATCTATCCAGATAATTTATTGACAAATAAGCGCAAAGGGGTCCAAAACTGTAATAGGCATGAACCTGTCAAAGACAATGGAGCAGACCCGATCAGCCTATAGCAAAATGAAGAAACAAATCAATCAAATAAGAATTTTTACATAGATGTCACAGAAGAAACATTGAAACAGATCCATAAGAACAACAATGGACCACTGAAAAACGTAGAAAAAAAAGTATACGTCCTAAGAACATATGAAGCCTTATGACAATCAGAACAAATGGAAACCAAAACCAATGAAAAATGGAATAATAAAAAAAACCACCTTGACAATCCAATCTATAGCATCTCTCCTTGCCGAGAAATCCAGAAGCCCAGACCTCAATCTCTTGGTATAGTCATCTCTGGGCAAATGCCCAGTTTCTCTCTCAACCAACAGAAGCAGGCACTCATCGCTCTGCAATGGCGCCCGGGCCAAGACCTCTTCCAAAAACAACATATCAGCATTTTCACCCTCATTGACAACACCAGCATCATCACCAAAACCCATGATGCTGTTGTTGTCTTCTGGGCACAAAAGGCTCGTCATTGCACAGTCAAGGCCAGGAACTATTGGAGCTTTGCTCATTCAACAACAACAAAACAAAATAAAAACTAATAAAATCTTAAACAAACTTCAAGCAGAAGTCTTTCCACCACAGCTGTTATCCTTCCATGTCCTTGTTTCCAAATGAATCCATTCATTCACATGAGCACCAGAGATGGAGATGGAGATGGACATGGACATGGAAAGACCCGAGAGATGGAAGGTAGGCGAGTGTGTGGGAAAGGGGAAGGAAGGGGGGTTATGTAGAGGGCATATGGGGGTTTATGGAGATTTTAGCCTTGCCTTTAGGGTAGCAAGAGAGAGAGAGAGAGAGAGAGAGAGAGAAGCATGGGCTTGGGCTTGTAAAAACATGATGGAGATAGAGCTTTTGGGATGGAGACAAAAAGAATTAGGATTTGTGAAAAAAAACACACTTTTTTTTTGTTGTCTTTCTTTCTTTCTTTCTTTTTTTGAGGAAAAATGGAGCTGATGATTTTGGTGGGTCTATTCCGTACTTTGGTTTGGATGGGATGATGATGCATATGTGATTTTTGGAGTTAGGTTGGGTGTAAGATTTGCAATCTTACTTTACTGCTTCATACATATGCTTAACGATGATGCAATTATAGTTTGGACAACGTATTACTTATGTTTGATGCTATTTTTCTACAAAATATGTAAATTTTCGGAGGAGTGCTGTTTACATCTATGTCCTCAATGATCCGTAAAATGGCATGCCGACTAATCTTATTAATTAAATTCGAATACGAGCGCAACGATGAAAGATACCGTATAATGTTAAACGCTACAAACGATGATAGAATTCCATGGGAATAATAATCAATTAATGCACAGAATGATTAAAGTAGAATTCAATGGAGCACATTTTTCTTACAAGCACCTACATTAAGAGCTCATTTTGGTCATATTATGAGAAGGAAATGGAGCCTACAAATTTTATAAAAAGAAAAGACAAACAAGAAAAGGAATTTTTTTTCTAACTTGGAAATTGCAATTACAGTTCTTCGTATGGAGATTAAGGTCATAAATGAGAAGGCAAGAAGAATGAACAAATTTGAGCCGGCATTTAGCTGAAAGAGCAGGGGCTGTTCAGTGTTTTCCAGTGGAAACAGTGACCAATAAGCGTGCAGCCTTGTTTTTTTCCAGAGATCCCGTGGACGCGTGCGGGTTTGTTCCTTTGGCAGATGACCACCAAAAATTAGCCGTTTTCCTTCTCCCTCTTCTTCACAATTATTACTCTCTCCCTTTCTATTCTCATGTCGACCTTCTCCATGCAATTTGTGCATTCCCTTTCTGCCCTCCACTCTCTTTCATTCTGACCTCTCTATCCTCTTCCTGGCCCCACACAGTGTCATTATGGCCCACCAGCACCAATGACAATATCTGACCATCATCCAGATGGGGCCCAGGTTCTAGTACGTCTACAATCATCCCCATTTACTTGAGAAGCAGGGCAAGGGCGAGGCACCATTTGGAGTGCAGGTCAGGATCACAATTGAGCATATATCTTTGCCATCAAGTGGGCCCAAGAGCTCCCATTCAGCACGTGTATCACCTTTGCTTTTTGTCAGTTTCTTTTTGCCCTGGGCTTAAGGGGAGAAAATCCGGATTTTCCTAAGTTAAACTCTGCATTTAGGAGGTTGCTCCTCAAAAGTGAGATTATCATAGGCCTTCATTGATGATGCGGTATTTAATTAAGAAAATAATGCTTTATGGCAAGGTTCACCGTGCCGGATTTTGTGGGCACTGGCCGGATTAGGGGCGCCTCTCTAGCCAAATATTTTGGCTCTAGATTTGCATCTCATCAGGATGAAATGTTGACATCTGTTGAAAGTGAGTTGAAATCTAATGGTATCTCAGGGGGTAGAGCAGACTGGAAACTACTATAGCTTCCTTCTTTCTGAGGAGGAATGTGCAATTACTTATCAATCATTTGATTTGTGTAGTGCCAATTGATTTTTATTTTTTATTTTTGAAGTGTCTATTGTGAAATTAAGAAAAAAAAATGGACATTTAGGAATGGGGCTGTCTTGACGGCCTTTTCTTTGGTATACAGCCAGTGTCGATGGGTTACTTTTCCATAGGAGGGCCAAGGAAGCACGGCTACATTTTGATAACGGAAAAATTTAAATGAGACTTGTCTCATGCAGCTTGCATGAGCCCGAATAATCTTGAGCTATTTGATCTTGATCTGATGGTTAAAGGGGGGGTGATGATTCACATTCACCTACTCACTAATTTGGCACCCACTCTCGGATCAAAATTTAACGGCTCCATATGACTTTGCTCATGTAAGTTGCAGGAAACACGGTTGATAATGTACTCGTAGTAAGGATTAAGGAGAAAATAATATGTGCCTTAGCTCATGCCATTAGCATGCGTAGGCATGATGGAAGCTGTAGGATTGAGATCGGATGGGCATTTTAAACCGAAAAATGTTTTCCTAACCAATATTATCTGATCAGGAAGCATGACCAAGGGACAAGTGGTGGGGGACCTATGAATCTTAGTAAAGTTGTAATTTCTTCTTCTATTCAGTCCTTTCTTCCCCTCCTCTCGGTTGACGTGGCAAAATCTATTTGGTGGTAACGTAATTTTGGTGACCAAGTTGATGAGCTCTTTTAAACCAGGGATTGGACAGGTGATTCAAACCCACCTGCCCATAATATTAACGTGCACTCCATCTTGGCACATTACCGAAAATTTTATATGTAGCTCACGACTCATTCAGTCAGCCACGACTTCATTTCTTTCTTCTTCTTTTAACAGTTTCTTTCTTCCTTTTTTAACACAAAAATGAAAATGTTACGACACCTAGCTTCAAAAAAGCTCTCCGAACACACACCACATGACCACAATGGTCGATCGAGGCATAGGGTCCACATTTGGGCGTAAGATTGTTCATGGAACCCGTTCATTGTGGCACGCATGTGGCGAGCATTTGTAGGTGCGAGAGGCTCTAAAATTAATCTAGAGAAACCATGGGATTTATTTTCACACAAAAAATGCAATTACTTGTGAGGGTCAGGGCATCCAAAAATAAAAATGAGGTACATGGTGGTTTCAAACTTCTAAAATTTAAACAAGAAAAATCAGATAAGCAGATGGGTGTCCACTTTCCAGTGGCAGGATACAACTTTGGGTAGTGGCACATCTATGTTTGGCCCACAAAAGACGTGTGGCTTTTCCTTTTTCTCCTTTTAACCCCCCGAGAAAGAGAAACAGCACCCCCAAAAATTCTCAAAAACATGTACAAAGTTCTAACTTTCTAGTGAATGGACAAAAGTGTTTTGCCTTAGGAAAGTAGAATAAATTGTGGGGCAAGATAACAGCTTAGGATGCTCACTCTTGTTAAGATCACAGCCTTTAAGTTAGATGCCCTTCTTCCTTTTCTACCTAATGTGGAGGTGCAACTCCCTTACCTTATCCTCTTTGAAAACGCTCCTTTCTTTTGCTCTTTCTCAAAATTTGAAATGCTCTTTTTCCACTGGCCTTTCTTTACTACTCCTTCCGTCCAAAAATATTGTGTCCTCATTAGAAAACTAAAACGAACTAAACTCAGTTCATATTAGTTTTCTAATGAGGACACATATATTTGGACGGAGGGCAATTTTTCTTTCTTGTCTGGCAGCCTAATGCACATGCGAATTGAGCTTAGTGAGGCTCCCTTTCATGGTCTCAGAGTTGGCGGCCACGAGTCTTTTATTAAGTCCAAGGCAGAGAGTCTTCGACTCAGTAGTCACTTTGATATTCGAGCTTTGAAGTTTGAACACACCTTAACACGAAGTCTCTTCACCTTAGATGACCAATGATGCCGTCTATCCTTCTATATGAATGCCCATGTTGGATTGATTAAGGGGTCGTTTGAGGCGTGATTATTGCAAAACATCTAGACAGGATTTGGGATATCCACTGTAGCATCCATATTTTTTTTTTACATTCAGCTGAAACACGTCCTCTGGATATATAAAATATATGGATGCTACAGTATAGCAAAACATTCCTGGATGTTTTGGGCCCCTAAACCTCAAAAAAAGAAATTAGGGGCTTGGACAGGGCTCAGCTCATCCAACTTAAAAATTGTTTGATAGCGAGGCAACTTTTTGTATCATATGCATAATATTTGTTTTGGGTACATATATGCCTATTACTTGTTATATGAACAAAATGTTGAAAGAAATACGTACAATTAAGTTGAAAACGTAATTCATGAAGATCTGACCGATCACATTTAGCAATACAAATTGAATTATTATCAAGCATAAACTTTAGATGAAGAAAACAATGAAGTGTTTATGGGAGGGCTAAAACCATGCCTCAAAAAGTGAAGGTCCACCACTCAGTTGGCCACTCAGATCCCTACTAACCCTTTGCAGATAATGTGTGGCAATTGTACATGCAGGGGATTGGTTGTAGGAAACAGTGCCCTAAGAGGCTGGTTTCCCTACCTCTTAAGGCTCAAACACCCTTCAGTAGCACAAAAAGGAAAAGTTGCAAACTGAAACAAACGTCTTTTGACAGAAACAGAAAAACAAGCATGGTAGGAATTATGAAGTTGATGATTTTTTTCCCAGCGCTGCTCATATGTGACTTGGACGATGCATGCATGACCTAAATTCACTAACTAAATATGATTAGACTACCTCTAAATAGTAGTGACTGATCAGCCTCCGATAATTTTCTTGTGTGATTTGCTTCAAATGTGCCTACTACAATCCTTTCGACTTAGTTCAAGACCATCTAGTACTTAGAATTCCTTCTCTCATGGAGTTTACAACCTTTCTAATTGTCTACATGAGTTGTATGTGGGGTATAATTATTAGATTGATCTTGTAATTAATCTTAAAAATTTGGTTAGTTAAATTGATTTGGTAATTAATCCTAATATGAATCTAGTTAATTGACCAGATTTTGTGTTTAAATATAGAAATATATAGTAGAGAAGAATACCAACGATTAAAATTATTCATAGAAACCATTGTTTGACACGGTACCATAGCATGTTCAAATCTAAGGAAGTTAGTATACCTCTTTTTTCTTTTCTTCGAAGTTCGTATACATTTTTTTCTTTGAAGTTCCTATTCCGAATATCACCACCATAAATCTGTTGTGAGTCTAATGGCCATCACTACATGCATATCAACCGAACTAGCCCCAACACTAGCACTGTAGATTATTGTCCACCAAGATAATTTTGTGTTTCCTACCAGTATCACACTAGATGAGACCAATTACTCATTATGGTCTCAACTCATGGAGATGGGTATTGGCACTCATAACAAAGCTAGATATCTCACCGGAGAAGTGAAAAAACCTGCACCCGGATATCCCAATCTTGGAACATGGATTATTGAAAATCACAAGATGAAAAGTTGGCTTACTGACTCAATGAGTTCATCACTGATGCAACGATTTATTCGTTTCCTCACAACCAAAGAAGATATTGGAGGTTGTATCAAGAACTTTTTATGATGGATCAGACAAAACCTGTATTTTTGAATTGAACCAGTGATCTTTTTCTATCACGCAAAATGGTTGGCAATGTCAACATACTATAATGAACTTGTTGCTATTTTTCAAGAAATCGATCACAGAACTATCTCTCAGGAAGGAACAGTTGAAGGGGCAGTCCAGTTGCATTCCATGATGGCTAGGCCTCGAGTTCTTTTAGGAAAATATGAACTCATAGCAGAATTTGATCAGATCTGTAGAGAAATCTTACAAAAGGATCCAAAACTGGATTTGGAGAGCACGTAAATGCCATGAGAGAATATCAACAGAAACAAAAAATGGGAGGTTCTCATCCAATCTTTGAGAGCTCGGCTATGTTGGCCAACCAAACTCGACAAGGATTGTTGTCTGGCTTGTCGAAAAATTGAAATAATCAATCAACTGGAAAGTTTGACAACTTGGTATGAACTCATTGTGGTGAAACAAGTCATTTGAAACAGCAATGTTATGAAATCATTGGTTATCCTGAGTGGTGGGACTTCACAAAGAAACCCCAAAAGAAGATTGCATGGAAAGCTATGGTGACATCTACAGTAGAAGACCAATAGCAACCTACAACAAGTGTTGCCTACTTAGGTATTGTTAGTAAGACATATGTATTCTCTATAACTTCTAAGAATAGTACTTGGATTATTGATACATGTGCATCTGATCATATGACCAGGGACTCTAGTCAATTACAATTTGTTCTCCCTTCTCCTCAATCTCTTATCTTCGCAGCTAATGGTAGTACCTCTCCTATTACTGAATAGGGATCTGTCATCTTATCTAATATACTCACATTAGATACTCTCTTCTATGTCTAAATCTCATTACTTTGTTACATTTATTGATTAATACACTAGAATAACTTGGGTGTCTTTGCTTAACAAAAAGAGTGATGTATGTACAACATTTCAAGAATTTCATAATACAGTGGGTACTCAGTACCAAAAGTAGATTTGTGTTATGCAATCCAACAATGGAACTGAGTTTTTAGATGCGTCTTTCAGCAAATTTTTGAGCCACCATGGGATTCGTCGTTAGACCTCTTGCACCTATACTCCGCAACAAAATGGATTGGCGAAGAGGAAGAATAGACAGTTATTAAAGGTGGTTTGTGCCTCTCTCTTTGGCATGAACATGCCTTGGTTCTATTGGGGAGAGGCTATGAAATCTGTTGCTTACCTTATTAATTGAGCACCTTCTCTAGTGATAAGACTTTCAAACCCTCAACAAAAGATGCAATCCTTACTTTCAGCTCCTCACCTCCCAAATCTTGATCCCAAGTCTTTGATTGTACTGTACATGTTCACATCCCCAAAAGTATGCAAAATAAGTTTGATCCATGTGCAAAATGGTGTGTCTTTTTGGCTATTCTTAGTTTCAAAAAGGATATAGGTGATATGACCCTTAAACCCGAAAATTACATGTGACTTTGGATGCTTATTTTCGTGAATTAGAGCCTTATTACTCAAGGGGAACTACAACAAAAATGGGCTTTAGAGACGGTTTAATTTCTGTCGCTAATAAATCCGTTGAGAAAGATTGGATGTTTCCACGTAAAACAGTTCATGGAGAAAAAGTTAACAATACTAACAATTTATAGGGACAGATAAAAAATTCTCTAAAAGTATACAAATTCCACTGTGTTGTTCCGTCGTTAGAAGATCTGTCATTGATATTGTACAGTCTTCACGATTTTTCCGCGGTTAAAAGATCTATTGAGAAAAATACTGAATTTTGCTCCTCAATTGACCCTATGATTTCTCTTTTTTTGCTGAAGTCCTTAAGGTCTTCCTTCTCCTAGATCGACCATGTTCCTCTCTTTTTTGTACAAGACCTTCCTCTCAATTTGAAGAAATCATATTCCTTTTCTCAATCCCCCACTTCTCCCATCCTTTCCCTTCCCAATTGACTCCCCCTTCTCATATGCCATGATTCCATAAATCTCACTCAATCTCCCTTTGATCTTTCCTGATGGATCCCCCTCCATTCTCATGTGCCCCTTCCTAGGTTTCCATTTTTCTGGTATAAATGAAGCAAGAAGGGGAGTGAATGTAGCTGGAGAAGAGAGTCTATTAGAGGTAGAGAAACAGGGGAAAATCTAAAGTAGAAAACTTTGGGTGAAGGGTAGCTGGCAGAGCATTGTCTACACCATCCAATGTAGAAAGCTTGGAATTTCAACCAAAGCACAGGTTTGTTCTGATTTTACCCTTCTTTTTTGTTGGTTGCATGAATCAGTTAAACCATATATGGGGTGTTCTGATTTATGAGATGCTTGAGAATGATATTTGTAGGAGGGTTGGCAGATACTTTCTGTATTATTTTAGGCAAATGATAATGGTGCAATAAATTTGTCCAACAAATGTGGCTGTTTTTGTTAGGATAAGAAAAAGTGGATTCAACTTCCAAGTTTTTATGCCTATTAGATAGTTCTGGATTCAAAATCTTTCTCTCTTTTCCTTTTTTTTGTGATAAATATTCTCTTTTTTTCTTTCTTGTGATTATGATTATGTTAGATAGGTTGTAGCATTTGCATTTAAAAGATGACTATGCTTCTGCAATAGTGAACTTTTTTTTGGTAATTTCCAGTAGTGAACTCATGATGTGAATCTCTTGAAAGACTGGGTCATCATTTCATTAGTGTTGTTTGAAGGCTTTTTGAAAAGATATATATTATATTTCTACAATTGCATTCTTTTTTTATGGAAGGTGCATTTCAAAAGTGTTGTCTTATTTTTTTAATAGAAGCATATGAATAGAGTATTCAACATAATCAACAAATAGGATTAAAGTTGGCTCAGCTGAAGATGCCTTGTTGCTGATTGTTTGTGAGAGACCACCAAATGGAAGCTAAGCATGTGTAACCTTCTTCTTAATTGTATTTTGTTTTTAGGTTTTTCAATGTATGTATGTTGGTTGTATATTGCTAATTGGATCACTTACCACATACTTGTTCATTTCCTTATCCTGTCTCGAGTCATTACTATTAAATCAAGAAAGGTGTTAATCTAGTACTAATGTTGCAATCAAAGTTGCTTTTTATATATATTAAGTTACGCCGACCATTATTATACTAATTTGATTGTCTTAATCTATATTAATAGTTTTCTTGTCAAAAGTTATATAAATTTTTCATTTTAAGTTAATGCTAAAAAAAGTAATAAGAAGTCTTCTTTCTAGTCATTAATATGTAGGAGAAATATTACAACTATTTGGCAGGCCTTCATTCTTTCTAATAATTAAACAATGCAGCGGCTCACCAACCCAAAAATTAACCGTCCATATAATCTGATTGATTTCTACTATAAGATCCACTTTTCAAAGAAGCAAAATCGATGGATTAGTGAGGATGCCAAAAAACTTACATGTAAGACATGACTTATTTGTTGTTTCCAGTTTGCGTATACAATTAAAGAATGTTAGTTAGCTAGTTACCTATAATATGTAAAACTCATATACTTTGATTTAATTGTAGGACAAAATGTTTAAACAACGAGAAAAGGAACAAATGTCAGGTGCAGATGCATCTACACAAAATGACATTGACAACAAGATAGCCTTTAAAACTTTAAATTGTGACTCTTGTGAGAAGGAGTATGTTCGAGGTCTTGGATATGGTGAGGTCGCTCCATCTTTATCAAAAGGAAAGTTGTCTGCACAACTCTGTGAGGCTAATCCCAGAGTTGAGATTGCATAATAGGCTTGAAGATTATGAAAGACGCTTGGAGGGACGAGAAAATGAACATAGGGAGCTGATGGCTTTCATGAGGGACTTGCAGGAGCAGCGACATAGTCCTTGGTAATAAATGTCAAAGAATTTTTTTTCAAACATGAAATTTTCTTAACCTATTCCTAATTTTAATTCCTCTACTTTGCATATTGCATTGAGATATATGATAGTCATTTACAAAAACCTATCAGAAGGTAATAAATTGAAATTCTCTTTACAATCTCTAAGTAAATTGTGGACTTTATTACCCCTTCACCATGTAATTTCTTAGGCTGATTATAAATTTGTGGTCTTTTTTGTCATTAGGTGGGCTTAAATTGCTTGGCCTTTAACATTTTGGAGACAACTGTGTGCTTCTTGCATTTTGTGAATACATGAAAGACAACAACCAAGCAAGGAACTACCTTTTGTTGTGTTAATTGTCAAAGTCTACTACCCTGCGAGATGAAACTTCAAATTGTGTTGATTGCCAACATTATGTGATTTTTTTGTGTAAATGTATTTTGAAGAATAGAGGATTGCACAGATAAATTAACTCAATGTAAATGACTTAAATATTTTGTACATGATGATTTTCTTAAACAGAGTATGAACTATGTTTTCTTTGAGTATGTTTGTTAATAAATTTATTGTTGTGTTTTGTTGGTAATCAGGTGGCAAAAATATTTTTTTATTTTCTCATTTTATTATATTACGTTCTTGGGAGTTGGGACAGACAACATCCATCGATATTGATTTGTAATGACAGAAATTTTTTGTCTACGTAATTTTTTGAGCATTTGGTTGGGAGGCTTGAAAACTGTCGTTGAAAATTATGTTGGACAGTAAGAACCTGTCGATAATGTTCTTATAGTACATATTGTTAACTGTAGCAATATACCAGTTTCCTCAGTTTAAAACTATCGTTTTTAGACACTAGAGACAAGTAGCTTATGTAGCTAAAATGGTTTTGAAACGAATGTGGCAATAACTTTTGTTCAACGGTTTAAAATAAGTCGTTATTACTAATCCATCGATAATACTCACTATCGATTGTTGGTTCATGTCTTGCATTTTTTAGTAGTTGTGACGCAACCTTTTTTGACGGATTGAGCGACGATAAATTTGTCTCTAATTATCTTTTAATGATGGATTATGTGGATTTAGCGACAGATTGTTCCGTCTCTAAAGCCCATTTTTGTTGTAATGGAAATCTCTGGACCTTCTCTTTAGGGAGTGAGTTATAGTGAAGAGAATGTGTTATAAGAAGGTGGCGAGAAGATGAGTTTATAGAGTTAGAACAAGTGAATGAACATTTTGGAAAAAGTGTTTAGCAAAGTTGTGATAGTAACCAGAAATTGAGGGTGAGTTGTTAGTTCTTCCCGAAAATAAATCAGGTGCTCCTGACATGTCAAATCACTAATGTCCTCAGAGTTGCCCATGTCTACACCATTAATTGAAGAATCAACCTAGATTGTTCTTCCTCAGTAATCTAAAAACCCATATTTTGTGAATCTAATGAAACAGATGTTCTTACAAAAAAATATAGCTCATAAATATCCACAATGATCGAATAACGAAGTCCCAAAGAAATAAATATGAACATGATCCTAAAGCCAAGACCAAATACCCAATTAGCAACCATATGTCCTCCCATAGATTGTCTAAAACGTATCCATTCACTGTTAATCAACTATCCACTGTATCTATTCCTAGTAGTGTGCAGGATGCATTGACATATTCAAAATGGACAAAGGCAATTAACGAAGAGATAGAGGCTCTACAGAAGAATATCACTTGGGAACTTGTTCTATTACCTAAAGGAAAGAAGACTATTGGATGTAGATGGGTGTTCATGGTGAAACTCAAAGCATATGACAATATTGATAGATATAAAGCAAGGTTAGTTGCAAAGGGGTATCCACAAAGATATGGGGTGGATTATCAAGAGACTTTTGCACCAGTAGTCAAAATCAATATAATTCACATTCTTATATCCATAATAGCAAATCGGGATTGACCTCTACAACAATTTGCTATTAAAAATATTTTTCTCAATGGAGATTTAGAGGAAGATGTCTACATGGAGTTGCCACCCGAAGTTAAATGTAATTCTTTATGTAGAAGTGAAGTTTGTAAACTAAAGAAGCCATTGTACAGGCTAAAACAGTCACCTAGAGCTTGGTTTATGAGGTCCTCTTCTACAATGAAGGCATTTAGTTATAAGAAAAGTAATTCAGATCATACTTTGTTTATAAAACACAAAAAAAGGAAGGCAACGGCTTTAATCGTGTATGTCGATGATATGGCCTTGGCATTAGATGACCAATGCAAAATGAAAGCGTTACAAGAGTATTTGGTTGATAAATTTGAAATGAAGGATCTTAGACAACTTAAATATTACTTTGGGATTGAGGTAGCAAGATCGAAGCATTGGATTTTCCTTTCACAACGGAAATATGCGCTAGATCTTTTAACCGAAACTGGAATGCTTGCTAGCAAACCAATAGAAAGGCCCATAGAAATAAATCATAAGCTCAGAGTTTTTTTCAGATCAAGCTACTACATACAAGGGTCGTTATTAGTGATTGGTTGGGAGATTAATTTATTTGTCATACACAAGGCCGGATATAGCTTATGCA
This sequence comes from Houttuynia cordata, assembly GCA_039654745.1. Lineage (NCBI taxonomy): Eukaryota > Viridiplantae > Streptophyta > Magnoliopsida > Piperales > Saururaceae > Houttuynia > Houttuynia cordata. The sequence goes on along the minus strand of CM077504.1, from coordinate 41,994,773 downwards.
GTCAGCATCGTAAATCAATTCATGCGATATATCGATTCTTAAAATACTTGAAGAGTGCTCTGGGTAAAGGTTTGTTGTTCTAAAAAAAATGGTGCCTTTGACATTGAAACATATACAGATTCTTACTATGCAGGTGATCAAACCAATAGAAGGTTCATGTCTGGTTATTTTACTTTCATGGAAGGCAATCTTGTCTCTTGGAGAAGCAAGAAGCAGAAGATCGTGGCAAGATCAAGTGCATAAGCCAAATTCTGAGGTATGGCTCATGGTATATGTGAATTGTTGTGGATTAGGAATGTACTAAAAGATTTGGGGATTGAATATGCAAAACCTACTCTTCATTGTAATAATAAGGCAGTCAATGAGATTGCACAGAATCCTATACAACATGACCGCATCAAACATGTTAAGAGTTGATCTACATTTCATCAAGGAGAACCTCAATCAAAAGATTATATAATTTTCATTTGTCCAGTCTAAAAGCCAGTTAGCTGATATGCTCACAAAAGAAGTTTCAATAAAGGTGTAGAAATTTATATAATAGGGTATAAAAAAAAATTTAAAAATGACACACTGTAAAAATTATTTGCAAAAGAGGGTATCTGACAAGCCACGCAGGCGCCAGCGGCCGCTGGCGCCTGCGTGGCATTTTTTTTAAACTGACCCAAAAGGCATCTGTCGAACCGACGCCTTTCGCAGAAATGTTAAAGGCATCGGTTGAACCGACGCCTTTCGCAGAAATGTTAAAAGCGTCGGTCCAACCGACGCCTTTCTTGCCCTTTCATTTTTTTCATAGGCCTGAAAAGCATCGGTTGAACCGACGCCATTTGTTATAACTGAAAGACGTCGGTTGAACCGACGCCTTTCGTTATAACTGAAAGGCGTCGGTTCAACCGACACCTTCGATTATCCTTTTAGGGCCGCACCGAGCCCGAAAGACTGGTTTTTTTTTACTCCGGCGACGCCTCGGCTTTTCCTCCGCCTCCCCGCGCTCACATCCGGCCAGCGTCCTTCCTCGGCCCGGCCACCGTCGCCCCTCACCTCCGGCCAGCTCCTAGGCGGTGACTGTCGCCTCGGCCAGCGTCCTTCGTCTCTCCGCGCTCGCCTCGGCTTTTCCTCCACCTCCCCGCGCTTGCCTCCGGCCAGCGTCCTTCGCCTCTCCGCGCTCGCCTCGGCTTTTCCTCCGCCTCCCCGCGCTCGCCTCCAGCCAGCGTCCTTATACGGCCCGGCCACCGTCGCCCCTCGCCTCCGGCCAGCTCCTAGGCGGCCACTGTCGCCCCTCGCCGGCGGCCACCGTCGCCCCTCGACTCCACCACCTTCGTCGCCTCCGGCCAGCTCCGCCTCACCGCCACCGTCTCGGGCACCGTCACGTCATTGGCACCGTCTCAGCCAGCTCCGCCTTCCCGTCCTCGCCCCGGCCATTACTCGGCTCGCCTCCTCGCCCCGGCCACCTCATTGCCCCGTCGCGCGCATCTTTATAGGTAATATATATTTTCAATATATGTTTGAAATATGTATAAATGTAGATGCATGGTATGAAATTAACTATGTTATATTTATGTAGTATTTGATAGTGTTTCTTTCTTAAAAGTTTTGTGACAAGAGATGGCGGGAGAAATGGTTCCGTTTGTCTTAATGTATGGTGGTAGAATTGATAGAGGTGAATACGAAGGCGGTGAAAGTGTATGATTATTTATTAATAAGCCAAGTACTTACGAGGAACTAGAGATGCAAGTGGTAAACAAACTGGGATGGGACCAAAGATTGTGGAAAATTCGTATGAAGTACAAGATGCCTGTTTATGGAGGAAGGACCACCGTAATACCAATTGATGATGACAATTCTATGAGACAAATGTTCTATTTTGCGCCTCATGTGCTTAGCTTCGAGCTATGCGTAGAAAAAGAGGCACGCATGCGTAGGTTTGGAAATGATGGTGAAAGTGAAAGTAGGAGTGCTCGCAGAGATAGGTCGAGTGGACACTGTAGAGGAAGGCGTGTGGAAGATAATGAAGAAGATTTGTCTATATCACTAGCGTGCAACGAACCCCAACTTTCGCATAGTTTGAGGTAAGTTTATTTAAAACCTTTATTGAATACCATTAAACTTACGGTATCATGAATTGTTTATAATGTATAATGTAGGCACACATCTCATGGTCATGAAGCGATGAATATTGGCATGGCACGTGGTTGTGAATGGTTTGGCACACAAACATCATTTGATAACCCTTATTTTCACACTGGTTCAAGTGGTATGCAAGAGGGAAATATGAATGATGATGAAGACGAACACTGGGTGTGTATGTGTTAAACAGCTATGGTCGTGAGAGAGATTGCATATTGGCCATCCAAACATTCAAAGCACTCCACTAGATGGTTTATCTCTGTTAGGAGTTCGGTATGTGTTTTCTATTTAAGTTATTTTATGATCTTCTATTAGGATTTTAACTAATGTATTTTTCATCTTCTTTATGTTAGGTGGAATGCTAAAAAGAAAAAAACAGTAAATCCTCACAGTGTCCTCTTGATGTATAGATCTGAACTGGACTATCAGCGATCCGGCCAGGTATTAGTCATTCGTAATGTACATGTTATGAATATAACGAATGTAAATAGAAGTGACACGAATACTATTTTCATATGTTGTGTAGGTAACATGGCAGCCATTTTATGATCACGTGTTAGAGCAGTTACCTGGAGTATGTACGGATGGAGCGCATGTATGGCTATCTAGGACGCCACTTATATGTGTAGACATCGTGGAGATGCATGTTCCAGATCGGGTTATGTTGCAGTTCGGATTTGAGCAGATTTTCCCCCCTCTTGGTGTAGAGTTCATTGAACGATCATCGCGTCGAGGCTGAGGGAGTTTTGATTGGAGGTCGCATCATGCGGCCTATATTACTAGATGGGATGACCGGATGACCACTCTCGTTCAAGGGGAGCCTGCAATGACGGAGCGAGATGCAGATAATGCATACATGATATGGTACTTGAGGATCACTAGGAGACTTATCATGCCACCTGTACATGAGGCGGAGATGTTATATCAACCGAGGGGCGACACTGAGCTGGCGTTGGTGAGTATCTCCGACTTCATATTTGATTTAATTCACCATTGTATGAGTAGATAACATATATTCTTGTTCCTTTGTAGCTTACTTGTGTGAGACAAGTGCACGCTCAGTCTCATAGTGCTTTGGTAGACCGATCCTATGATAGCTATGTAGCGGCATGTCAGACGATACACGATATCTCTGGTCATGTTCTTGCGAGTTTGTCATTGCTTCGGCCCGTTATGACTAAGATTCCAGGAATGGAGGTTGTTCCAGATCCTTTATCAGCTTCACCAGATGTTGCGACATCATCAGCTGACATGAAGGGTTTTACCCCATCACTAGTTGTTCCAGACTCCTCCGTCGACCAAGTTGAGAGGCCCCTTTCTTCAAAAGTATATACCCGGCCATAGCGTGCACTCCGTGCTCTACGTCAGGCACCTTCTTCTTTAGATGCTATGCCTGACGTTGATCCTGAGGAAATTCCAGTTCGAGCACGAGGACGGGGTAGGAATAGGTTGAGGAGAATTGATTAAACACTTGTAATTTTATAAGTACATTTGTAATACTTTGTATAACTTTGTAATAGTTTAATATTGTGTAATATGTTTGTGTATATTTTTATATATGTTTTGTGTATGTTTGTGGATGTGTTTTTGTGTATGTTTGTGGATGTATTATCAGGTGAAAAATTGTAGATTTCATCTGGAGGATCAGTCCCGAAAGGAGGAGGTGAGAACCGACGCCTCCATTGTGTGAAAAAAAAAGCATAAGGGTCTAAAAGACGTCGGTTGAACCGACGTCTTTAGTAGAAATGCCAAAGGCATCGGTTCAATGGACGCCTTTAGCTTTAAACCAGGAAGGCGTCGGTTCAACCGACGGCTTTAGCATTTCTACTAAAGGCGTCGGTTTAACTGACGCCTTTAGTCTAAGTTATAACGAAAGGCGTCGTTTGGACCGACGCCTTCGGCAGTTCTACAAAAGGCGTCGTTTAGACCGACGCCTTTAACATTTCTGCGAAAGGCGTCGACCGACGCCTTTCGGGTCAGTTTAAAAAAAAATGCCACGCAGGCGCCAGCGGCCGTGCTGGCGCCTGCGTGGCTTGTCAGATACCCTCTTTTGCAATTAATTTCTACAGTGTGTCATTGTTAAATTTTTTTTATATACCCTATTATATAAATTTCCCTTTATTGTATAATCGACAAGTTGGACATGATAGATATCTATGCTTCAACTTGAGGGGGAATATCTCCATGAAGCTGTATGGAGGGTGTAATTATTAGATTAATTTTGTATTTAATCATAGGAATCTTGTTAGTTAGATTGATTTGGTAATTGATCTTAGGAATCAGGTTAATTGACTAGATTTTGTGTTTAAATATAAAAATATTTAATTTCCCTTATAATATGATTGTTTCTTTTTTATAAGATATAATTGTATTTATATATGGGAAAAGTTTAAATGAGATCGCTCTCATATTGCTTATATGAGGCCACTTTGAATCGTAGCCGTTAGATCTTGATCTGATGGCTACAAATATCCATAATGATCTCACCCACTCCTTGATGTGACACACTCACTTACCCACTGATTTGATATCCACCCTCCGATCGGAATCTAACGGCAATAAAGATTGGCCTCATGCTCCTTATATGAGAACGATCTCATGTAAACTCATCTCTTTATATATTGTCTCCAATTTGGAGAAGAATACCAATGATTAAAATTATTCACAGAAACTACTGTTTGACACTAATTAATATATGCTATAGTCCCTGCCTGACCATGGTCTGCCATCGAAGGTAAAAGACCACCTGCCCCCGGCTTCTCTATCACCACAAGCAAGTGCAGTTGACTCAAAAAACTAGTCCAAGGGGTCCAGCAGTTGTAGACTAATGCTGCTATATGTTAATAAAAAAACCAAAACCCTAAAAGGTTCCTAATTAGATTTGTTATATGTCTCCACCAGAAGGCCAAGTGCCTGCTTTGTCGCTTGTCCTGCCTTGTAGCCACATCGACCAAACACGCCCCAGGTGACTTTGCATGGGATTCTGGAATTATATGAACTGAAGAGGCCTTATGGCCTATATAACACTCTGGTGCAGATACTGCAGGTGGATTGAAGCTATGATAACGGTCGGTTGCTCACATTGAGCATGGGAATCATCATCTATGCGTTGTATACGTTTACATAGAACATGTGAGAATTGGGATACGTTCTATATCTTACCCCAAAAATCAGAAGTAAATGAGGCAGTGATAACCTTACATCAGATTCCTACACATTTCCATACACAGCACATCAGTTCACCCACTCATTTTCATACACATCAACTGTGTATGGAAATATGTAGAAAATCCGATGTACAAATATCGTTTCCCTAAATGAAATGCTATACATTCTTGGGGTGTGGTTTGTCCAAAAGACAAACAGTCCTTGCAGTCCAGATTCCGCTTAAATGCACGTTGCCCAAATTTCAGCTGCCTCCTTCTCTGATAACCATTTCAGCTGCTGGACCGCCATCTCTAGACCACCGACTTCTCGATCTAGCTCTTACATGTTGTATCAACCCTCCAACCTTTATCGCCGTTCAACCGCCGCCTGACCGTTGTTGTTCAGCTAGCCCGACCAGACCATATATGGCATTGTCCTAGCTGTTACCGGCATGGGTGTTGCCGTGGATGGGTGCTGGGAGGTGCAGCTCTCCGGGTGGGTGATGGCAGCATCATACGGTGGCATTCCGAGGGTGGAGTTCCGGTAAACAAGAACTAGTATTCATGTGTACCTGTGTAACTACACATGAATAGCAATAAACAAAATTTTGAACGAATGTGATAGCTGGAGGTGGCCTTTTGATGAATTACACATGAATACTAGCTCTTGTTTAATCGATGTCTACGTTTCATGGAAAAGATAGCATATTGGCAATCAGGCGCTTTAATGTTACTGTAATTTTCCTCTTATCCTCCATTGCTACTAGGATATGGCCAGTGCCTGTTGTTGGATTGGGTATGCTGAGAGAATTTAATACAAAGACTTAGGCATACCTGTAGCCATTAGAATCGAACGTTCAATGAGTCTATGCAAATCGTCTTCAGAACCACGTGTTTCTGGTTTAGAACTTGGCTGAGAGCAATCTCACTTAAGACACCGTATTAGGATGGCTAATGGTGTATTTATAACTAAACCAGGACACCACTGTAAGAACCCTAGAATCCTGACCGTCCATCCATAGGTCATCCAATGGTTCAGATTTACTACTCAAAACCACAACTTAATGGGTATTCTGACTTAGGCCCATTACCCAGACAGTTTTAAAAACCCAAAACACTGTCAATTGAGATAGTTGGGCCACTTTATGTTTTATTACAAAAACAAGCCCAACATTCTCCCACTTGGCACAACTTCTCAATTGAGCCATATAAAGAAGAAAATCTCCCACTTTGCTCAATTAAACTAACCAAGTGGGTAATGGGAAACTTTAATAATGACTTTCGTATGCGCATACAAAAGTCATAACCATACAAAATACCCTTTGAACTGTATGTGGTAACTTTATACTCAATCAAAATGTCATAATCGCATGAATCAAGGCGGTTATGTCCTCAAAGGAGAACATTCCCTTCAATGTATCACAATGCAACTAATTCATTCTGGTTGAGTGCTATATGTGGCAAAATATTTTATGAGTGAATGCATGCTTCCACTCATTTTGCAAATATTGTCTCATACTTTAAGTGCACTGAAAAAATGAGACACACCGCGAGAAAAGAAACTGGAACTGCTATGATAAATGAGTAAAGTCCAGAAGTACATAAGCAAAATCAAATGCACGATGAGCTAATAAGACCCATATGATCCACATGACTCTTAAACAGAGAAGGGGCAAGCCCTTAGTCATTGGATCAGCAACCATAAGCTCAGTGCCTATATGCTCAATAACAACTGTCCCTGCTTTAACACGATCCCGAACAATAAGATACTTGATGTCGATGTGCTTACTTCGACTTCCACTCTTGTTGTTCTTCGTGAAGAACACAGCAGCACTATTATCACAGAACATCTTTAACGGCCTACATATGGAATCCATAATAGTAAGTCCTGTGATAAGATTCATCAGCCAAGTAGCATGTGACGTGCCCTCATAACAAGCAACAAACTCTGCCTCCATAGTCGATGACGCTGTAAGGGTTTGCTTAATACTTTTCCAAGAGACAGCACCGCCTGCCAAAAGGAAAATATAACCCGATGTCGACTTTTTCGAGTCAACACAACCAGCAAAGTCTGCATCTGTATATCCGATCGGTTCCAAATGATCAGAATGTCTGTATGTAAGCATGTAATCCTTCATTCCTTGTAAATACCTCATAACCTTCTTTGCAGCTCTCCTTTCTTGGCAAGCCACTTCTGATACTTAGGGCAATCTTTCTTCATGTGTCCTGTCTTCTTGCAGAAAAAGCATTTGGTTTCCTTAGTGATACCAGTAGACTTTATTGGCACACCTTTACCAGCTTTCTTCTTAGGACTTAGGAGCACTATGATTTGCCTTCTTTTGTCCTTTACGAGAAACTAGATGGGCACTCTCTAGCTTCTCTTGCTTAAGTCTCCCCTCTTCCTGTACACACATACTCAGAAGGTCATTAACTGACCACTGAGTGTTATGTGTGTTATAAGAGATCTTGAATGGCCCATATTGTGCAGGCAGGGAGTTCAGAATGAAGTGGACCAAAAAAATGTCATCAATCTTTATTTTCATGTTGTTCAACTGATTAGCAATATCACGCATCTGCATGAGATGCTCTCTCACCCCTTTGTCATCTGTTAGCCTCATGGATGACAACTTGGACATTAAGGTGCTGGCCAAGGCTTTATCAGAACTTTTGAATTGAGCTTCAATAGCTTTCAAAAGTTCTTGGGCTGTAGCGCATTCTGGGATGGATCCCCGAATGCTATGATTTATGTGAGACCTCATGAGCATCATACTTAAGCGGTTAGACCGCTCCCACTTTTCAAAAGATGCTACCTTACTTGGCGTACTTTTTTCCGTAGGAGTGGTAGGTACATCCATACGAAACGCCAAATCCAAGTCCATGCACCCTAATAGTAAAAGAATCTTTTCCTTCCAATCCTTAAAATTGTCCCCAGACAATAACGGAAGGTGTTGATTAGGGTCAGAAATAAAAGACGGATAAGCTGCAATAAAGGAATAAATACATGCAAACATTAAAAGAGGGCAAGACACAATAACATAAATATGAAAATAGCCAATGCTAAAATCATGTAGTAAAATTGAAAACCTCCCTCTGGGCAAAGGTTGCAATCTGCATCAAATTTACTAAGCTATATAGAAACAAATATTCATTTGTCTCATGATAAGGCTAGTGGGTTATACAGAAAACATTATAGCAAAATCCCACACTTTTGGGCATAGGGATTCACCCATGTTAAAATATATAACCCTCCACCTTATCCTAATTATGTAACGCTAACTACCACCTCCCTTTGGGGCCGGATGACAGTCTTTGTCACATAATCAAAATTTGATGATAGCACAATATTTTAATGTATGTGAATCTATGCACCCCATGGTAGCATTCTATATGATTCACACGTTGACAAATGACTTAGGATGCTTTGGCCACTCCTAAATCATCCCAACGAACGTGGAAACTGAATTTGTGCTATTCACCATATGTAAAATAACAAAATGAATGCAATTAATTATCAGACAATCATGCAATATCCATATACAAAATTGACTAGGGCATTAATGTCAATTTTGTCATCAGGCTTTTGGGACTCGGCCAGGGGATGCATCACCACACACCACAATTTAAAAATATAGTCCATAGTCCTTATACAGTCCCTTTAAAAAAAAATGTACAAGGTGGAAGCTATAAGCCCCAGTAATAGAAAAATATACATTAATTCTTCATGACTGCATCCGCCTCCAGGCGTGGTCCTTGAAGTCTGGTGTCGCTTACAATAGATATAATGTACACTTTCTCTCAAAATTACATAAGTGGTGCGCTCAACAATTTAAAGAAAAATTGATAAAACATACGATTGCAATATAATCCCCTGGCCGGCCCATATCATTGATAAAACCTTAATCATGATAATTAAAACGCACCCATAACATACATGCAATCATAACTGTAAAAAAAAAAAAAAAAAAAAATTTTTAAACAGTGAACCGGATATTAAATGGGTCGGTCCGGTTCGGTTTTGAATATGGGCGGGTTCGGTTTATAAACCGAACCGGGTCATCCTCTTCATGAGGATGCCCTAATCGTTACGGCAGCGAATGCCGCCGCCGCCGCCGCTACCTCCGTCAGCGGCAGCACCGGTCGCCTTCACGGCCTCCACCGCCACGGGCATCGATGCCTCCAACGCCGGAAGAAAGAAGAAGCGGGCGATGACGACGGACTTGCGACGGCGATCGCTTGTGCGCAGCGGAGGCGCCCGGCAAGATCGGAGACAGAGGCGACGGTCGGAAGCCTGAGCGCGCCGGAAAAATCCGAAACCGGCGCGCGCAGAGAGGTAAAAAAGGAATTTTTTTTTTATCTGATCCGTCGCCGGCGGCCATTGACGCGGTCGCCATGGCGGCCGAAAGGGCCGCCCGCGATGCCGGCGGCGGCCAAAAGCGGCATCTTTCCTTCTTCTCCTACGGCGATGCCGGCGGCGGCGGAAATCCGCCCTTTTTTTAAAAAAAAAAAAAATCTGTCGCCACAGTCGCCGGCGGCGGCCCTTTTGGGCCGCCCTTTCTTTTACGGCGAGGCCGGCGGCGGCGGAAAGCCGTCACCTTTTTTTTTTTTTTTTATAGTCCGCCGGACAAAACAACCGAATCCGGCGCCGCCGCTGCGCCGGCCAGAGCCCAACGCCTGGCGACGGCGGCTCTGGCCGGTGCGTCTGCTCGCAGCGGCTGCGCCGGCCAGAACCCAACGCCTTGCGGCGGCGGCTCTGGCCGGTGCATCTGCGCAGCGCCGGCACCGGCCAGAGCCCAACGCCCGGCGGCGGCGGCTCTGGCCGGTGCGTCTGCTCCGGCCAGCTATTCCACAACGTGTGGCTCTAGTACGGCGGCCGAAAAGAGCCGCTGCCGGGACGACCTGTAACCCGTACGGCCGTCAGCTGGTGCTGCGCAGCAAAATTATAGCGGAAGCGTACCAGAATCTACCGAGTGCTCCTGATACCAATTGAGAGAATTTAATACAAAGACTTAGGCATACCTGTAGCCATTAGAATCGAACGTTCAATGAGTCTATGCAAATCGTCTTCAGAACCACGTGTTTCTTTCTGGTTTAGAACTTGGCTGAGAGCAATCTCACTTAAGACACCGTATTAGGATGGCTAATGGTGTATTTATAACTAAACCAGGACACCACTGTAAGAACCCTAGAATCCTGACCGTCCATCCATAGGTCATCCAATGGTTCAGATTTACTACTCAAAACCACAACTTAATGGGTATTCTGACTTAGGCCCATTACCCAGACAGTTTTAAAAACCCAAAACACTGTCAATTGAGATAGTTGGGCCACTTTATGTTTTATTACAAAAACAAGCCCAACATATGCTAGATATTCGGTGAGGGTCGTGAAACTTATGCTTCTGCCTTTATGCTGATATTTGGTTTTTAATGCTAGAAAGATGAAAGATTAGACAGATAGTGCAATTACAATCGGCGACCTTCTTTGTGTTGAAGTTAAGGAGCTATTTTGACGAAATTTTCATTTAAAGCTGATATGGCCATTGATTAGGATAAGCCCTAGCTCTGATGTTTCTGGCATAAACTTTTTCATGTTCTCCTAGGTGATGGCTAGGTCCTTCAATGCTAATGGGTCTGGGATTAGGCATCTCGACTTGAGTTTATGCGTTGGAGCTCCGATCTATTCTGTCTTGTATGTTAGCCATTTTGCATGATTATTTCTTTATGATTGTCCTTGATCCTTGCATATGCTAAAGTTTGAGAGAAATAGCTGTTCAGGCTTCCTGACTCCGGTTCATTTTGTTATTTGCCGGTTAGATGCCATCCATTTGAGAGTGTAGTTTGTATTTATTGTGTGATTGTTTTAAATGCCTGATCCTTACTTGAAATTGCTTTAATTATTCCTATGTTCAAGCATTCTTGTACAAGTGTAAGTCTGATAGTTGCCATAGTGAATTAATTGCTACAAGATAATGCAGCATTTTTATTCTCAAGCCTAATTTCTTACTGAATACGTAGAGTAGTAGTAAAGTACTCTCTTTACTTATTGACTATTTGTAGATATTATGATATTTCTAGATGGATATGCATTTGATAATGCTATTCCTCCCGCTTTTTTATCACGGCCAACTTCACGTGCTATTGTGGTGAAAGGAAATGAAATATGGGATCCATAGCATTTCCATAAGTGGCACGCGAGGTGGCCAGGAAAATAAAGCCGGAGAAGAAACATTTTTTATGCATTTAGATCACTAGTTCCTTTTATGATATCCTTACCAAAAAAAAATCTACTCGATGCCCTCATAAATATTTTGCATATTTTCCCACATATCTATATCTATATCCATTATACTATTAAAAGCAAATAGGGTGGAACGGAATTCATTGTTTTCACAATATGGATTTCATCAATGACTATAATTAGTTACTCACTTCTCTCTCCAAGTTCCATAATTACAAGGATTGCAATAGTTACCGTCAGATTTCATCAATGGCTACAATTAGTTACTATAATTAGTACTCACTTTTCTCTCCAAATTTCATAGTTGACAGGATTACAATAGTTAGTTTTTTATAAATTGCTATTCGGAAAACTTTCATGCTTAAAATAGGGTGGAATGGAATTCATTGTTTCGACACCATCGGATTTCATCAACGGCTATAATTAGTTACTCGCTTCTCTCTCCAAATACTATAATTACAGGGATTAGAATAGTTACCATGGGATTTCATCAATGCCTATAATTAGTTACTCACTTTTCGCTCCAAATTCCATAATTGCAGGGATTACAATAGTTATTTTTTTATAAATTACTATTCTGATTGTTGTCGGACAAAATACTAGACTTTCATAATTAGATTTCCATATGGAATGGAAAAAAAAGTAGGACTCCTACATTGAAAGCAAATAGGGTGGAACGGAATTCATTGTTTTGACACCATCGGATTTCATCAACGGCTATAATTAGTTAGTATAACCAGTTACTCACTTTTCTCTCCAAATTCCATAGTTGCAGGGATTACAATAGTTAATTTTTTTATAAATTACAATTCCGATTGTTGCCAGACAAAATACTAGACTTTCATGCTTAATTATATTTCTATTGTAAGGAGAAAAAATAGGAATCCTGCAATATTGAATGGTAAAAAACTAGGAGTCATATGCATATCCCTCCCACTAACTACCATATAACCGGATCTGAGATTTAGGGGCCATTTGGGGTGTGATTAAAAGCAAAACATCCACAATAGATGTTTTGCTACACTGTAGCATATCCAGTGTGAAAGAAAAAAACATGAATGCTACAATGGACATCCAAAATCCACTTTGGATATTTTAGCTTTTTCACGCCCCAAACGGCCCCTTAATTACATGGAAAATATTTTCTGCCTCTAGAATTGGATGATTAGATTAGGTTAGTCTCTCCTACTGCCGTATTAGACGAGGTGTGAGATTTAAATATGTGTAGAAACATGTGTTGCTCTAGACTTAGATACTCCATCCGTTCCAAAACATTGTGTATATTTGAGAAAACTCTCATTTTTATTGGACCATGAAGCCCACAGGGAAGTCACGTGATTAATTCTTCCTGATATCCCATCCAACTCGTATGCTCATTCACAACCAAGTTCAAGTCAATCCTTCCAAGTCTCCCCCAATTTTGGAAAGAAGAAGTCGCGTGATTTAGTAAAATGTACACAATATTTTGGAATAATGAATATTTTCAAATGTACACAGTATTTTGGAATGGAGGGAGTAATAGTTATAGGCCGCCTATCCTGCCACCAGCCTATTTTGTATGGGCCCCCAAATTCTCGCCTATCTTTAGTAATCATTAAAAAAATCAGTGTTATTTTCTTTTTCTAGGGGCACCATGTTCTGAAACGGTGTTTTGCAAGAGGGACGGGGGGGGGGGGGGGGGGGTGGCAATATATAATACTTTACTTCTGCGATTTTGGCGGGCACCCATGAATAGAAAAGGAAAGGAAAATAAGCAGGCGCCACATGCTTATGGGCTCATGAGAACCTAATAAGTTCTCTAGAATATGACGCGGTTCCACACAATAATGAAACTTTTTTTTACTTCAGATAAGAATTTTCTTTTGATGATAATTCATTATGGAAAATCAATTTTGCACGTGCATATGCACATGCAGTTTGACTAGTTTTTTTTTGATAGATTGCAGTTTGACTAGTTTCTTTAAACGTTTAAAATTCTATTTGATTGAAAAGCATAATCACTGGCTTGAATCCGGCTATTGAACAAGCCTTCCTGTGAAGACTGTAATATGGTACACTTTTGTAGGGTGTATGTCTGTGTCTTTAGATACTGCAGTCTTATATTTGCAAAGAGCACCAATTGCTTTTGAATGGCATGATTAACTAATTATGTTACTGGTTTATGCTTTTGTTCTTTATTGAATGCCTCCCATGCTAATCCATGAATTGATCAGGTCAAAATTTATTGGTCAATCATCCGCAAAGAATCTCCAAACCGTTGCAATGGAGGGACATTCCAGCAGCACTGTACCCAGCATTGTCGTGGATGTTACAGTGCCAAACTGAGAAGCAGGTTGGTTTTGTTCCCCTACATTAGAAGAAGATTAGTGTGCAATATCCTGTGTTCGTAATTATCCAAAAAAAAAAATATCCTGTGTTCGTCTCTTTTTTGCGTACAACTCAAAGAGTCCTTTCCCCGTCCCTCTTCCGCTACCCCTGCAAAGGTTCCACGGGCTGGACTCGAACCTGGAACATTTCCCTCGACAGGCAGAGGCCCTTTCCAGTTTGCCATTACACGAAAGATATCAAATGTCGTTGTTGGATTCAAAAGCATCCATTGTCTTATAAGAAAATGCCATTGTTCACAACATTTACCAAGAAAGGTTGATGTATAACATTCTTTTTGCACATCGTTCTTAACTTTGTGATATGACATGTAGCCTTCCATACTTGCGGAATTTTTGTTGTATCTTTTTGACTTATAGTTGATATTCATAGTGTATTTTGCTACAGGGAATAGGAAATAATAGTAATTGATGATTATATTGTTTTTATAGAGTGATATTTTTTTGTTATATTGGAAAGATAATTGTTAGAGGGTGACTGACTGTTTCTAGTGTGAAGAAGATCCTCGACAGTATAAGTGAGATTGTTGTGATGGCTCTTTGTCTGCAGGAAAGAAGCTGGCTGAAAGCATCGTAAAAGAAAAACTTGCTGCATGTGTCAATATTGTTCCAGGTATGCGTTTTAAAACGGTTTAGAAAACCTTCCTACTGCAGATTGATTCGTCGAAGGCACAGCTTTATATTCTTCAATAGACGAAAGCACACCAAGCATTAAAAGTTTGCCCAGTCCTTTGACAGCATAAATGTAGAGAAGTTATTACCTGCGCGCCGCGCATGGGAACAGTGTGCCCATCACCAATTGGTGATGGGCACACTGTTCCCATGCGAGGCGCGTATCTAATATTTTCTCCATAAATGTATGTTCTCATCCAGGCTGTCATTGGCAAACAGCTACCATGGCTGACCCACATCAAAAGTGGGGCCCATGGCGTCAGATAAAAGTAGGAATAAGTAGGATTGGTGGCAAAACTCCATCAATCAATAATTAAATATAGGATGATTTGTTAAATGTAGGCCTGATCATTTGACAAAAAAATTTGTAGATAATGATGAAAGTGCATAACAAGCAGGAGATTTAATCTTTTGTTTTGGGCTTTGTCAATCCAGAAATTTGCGCATAGTATATGTTCCAGTTTTGCATTTAAATTTATATTGAACTTGGCTTTGCTACCTATTTTTCTCCAAAAATATTAGCATAGAAAAGGACGTTTGGTTTATATCAAAAGTTTGTTTAATTTTGAGATGAAGGGAATTCTCTGCTTTGTTTTGACTTTTTTTAGCTTGTTACTTGTTTGAACTCAACCTGGGGCACGTCCGCACGTGGCCATGCCATGATCCTCGTGATTATCTTGTGCTTCCTGGTAGAGAAAAATTAATTAAGTTGCTGGCATATATTTTGTCTTTCACAATGGCTTTTCTGCAGCACAGGCTCTTCTAGATGTCAAGAATTGCTGATGTGGTGATCTCATTCTGCAAATGCAGGCATAGAATCAATTTATTTTTGGGATGGAAAGGTATGTAGAAGTGGATTGGTTGTCAACAAGTGAATGGCTAATGTAAAATCCATCTTAAATTTGTTTGTGCTAAGTTTAAATTGATGAAAAGCGAAGTTAACTTTATTCTGCTTCCCTAGAAGAACCAGCAGTTAGTCAGTTAGCTTACATGTTTATGTGTTGTGGCGAATATTATAGCCTTTTTGTTGCCATATCGTACTCAGGTGAAGAAGAATTCTGAGGCAGTTGCTAATAATAAAGACAAGAGAGTCTTTCTTGGAGGCCTTAACAGAGCATGTTAAAGCCAACCAAGAATATGAGTGAGAGCTCTAAACTCTGTAAAGGATATCTGGCAATATGTGAAATTTGCTCTTCTTAGCAGCCTAACTATTTTATGCGTGAGTAAATTTCAGTTGTCATATTTGCAACATTGAGTAACTTCCTTTTTGCAGGGTGCCGGAAGTCATCTCTTTGCCAATCACCGGTGGCCACCTTAAGCATCTCGAATGGATAAAAAACAGCACTAGGGACTGATAAGAAAATGATGCGGTTATGTTGGTCGTGTGCATATTAATAACGTTTTTATTTCCAAAACTAAGATTGAATACAAGAACAATTCCTTGTTAAAACTCTGTTCATCTTTTTTGTGAATAAATCCTACATGGAAACTGAGTGCTGCATCTCTTTTAAAGAAGTAATCCCGCTTTGTATGCTATTCTATTGATGATTGTGCCTTGCCTTCTCCTGCATGAAAGCCAAACATAGGGCAATTAGGCAACATAAATGGCCAAAATTTTGATGGGAGAGGCTAGTAGGTATGTGCGACATCTTGGTTTTTTCTTGCTAATGAAATGTTGAACTTACCTGTGCTTCAGAAGCCCATAAAGTGACATTCTCTCTCAGCGTCTGCAAGATAGGCATGCTTTCTTTGAACAAGTCTTCGGATAATGTATCCAACTTTGCGACGGCCTCCTGGATTGCCTGGGTATATGGAAATGCTTTTAGTTGGTGGACAAGGATAATATTGTAACCAAGAAATTATAAAAATATCGACTAACACTCCGCTATTTGCCCACCAAGGAATATTATGTTAATACTTAGTATTATGAGCAATATGTTAAAAGTTAGACCCGTCATATTGACGACAGATTAATAGGATTTGGTTGGAATTGTTTCTACTTCGCATCATTCGGATGCTATTCGATGACTTCTACCCAAGTTTATGCTTTGATTTCAGTTAATTTTCTTTATCACCTATACTATCGAAAGTGTTGATTAGTTACTTGCGATTTCAAAGCCCTCCACTATCAATTCTTTCTCTTGTTTTATGTCAGCTTGTAAGCATTAATCGGTTTCTCAAATGTTCATCTTTCAATACGGTAAAGGGCCCGCCGATATTTACAGCACACAAAGAGATTTGAAATGGTTATATTTTTTAATAGTTATTCGTCATCAACCATTGCAAGAATCACATAGAAGATTACAAAATGTCCAAGGACTCAGGACATCCCTCGTCATGCAAAAAAGAAAAGAAATTACAATATGTCTACTCTTGTTTCTATCATTAACCATGCACTAGTCAGATAGACAATTGCAATGTGACAATTCTTCTTTTATTGATCGGTTCAATGTGCCTAATTTCAGATCAATATATACAATTAATCACTCATGAATCATATAATATTACAATATTAGAAAGAGAAAAGATAGTATCGAGAGAGAGTCTTATTTTAATTTGTTTTTTTTTTCAAAAAGGGCTAAAATAAGTTTTCTTCGGAAAACTGAATAGGACTACTAATATGTATTGGACGGAGTATGTTTTTGCTAACAAGAAAATAGATGGCATACCTGGCTGGCCATTGTACATGCTGCCTCCATCGAATCCAAGATGTCAGAGTAAAACACAGAAAAATTGAGAGCCAGCCCCAGCGTGTATGGATGCGCTGCCGGCAATTCCGCCGCAGCAATATTCTTCACAAATTAAACTACACAAGTCAGTAAACCCGCCATGGAAAAAGTAGATGAAGAAAAAATTAATAACATGTATAAAATGTACTCCCTCCGTCCAACATATTATTAACCTAAGTTTTTTTCAAGATGAACTATCATTAGTTCATATTAAAAAACCATGTCAATCATAATCCCGGACGGAGGGAGTAATTAAATAAATAAGCACATTATATCTATTCTACTAAATACACAAACACATTATGTAAAACAGTTAAATTTAAACCCGAGCTTATCATAAAAAATAAAATAAATAAAACCTGAGCATCACTATAAGCGCGCATGGAATTTGCTATGGCATCCCTCCTCGCGGGTTCCTGCTTGAACTCGGCCAAGTACCGGTAGTAATCGCCCTTCATCTTCAAGAAAAAGACCCTGGCCATGGGGGAGGCCGCGGAGGGGAGGAGGCGCATCTCGACAAGCCTGAGTACTCGGTTGCAGACAGCGGAGAGCTCCTTCTCCACTCGGGCCCGGTAGTCCTGAGCGAGGCCGAATAGCTCGTCTTCCGGGCACCCTTCCCTTTCCTTTTCGATCCCAAAGACTATCCTCCATGAAGTGCGCTTCTCGCCCACGACGTTCTTGAACGCCATGGAGAGGAGGCGACACTCCTCCGTCGTAGGTTCGGCCGGAGTCACGACCAGGAGGCTCTCCATCATGGAGATCGTGTCTTGGTAGCGCTCAGCCCTTGCCGCAAGCTTGGCGAGGCGCAAGTAGCGTTCACGAGGAGAGGTCTGGGGGGTTGATGGAATTGGTAAAGCCATAGTGCAAGCTCGAGAGAAGACAAAAGAAGAAGAAGGTGACCTATGATGAAGCAAACATGGAAGCCAGAGAGTCCTCTCATATATAGATAGGAAGTGCTTTCATTGGTACTACACAATTCCACTTTGAAACGGATTAGGCAACCCCACTTAGGTCCTGATTAGGCAACCCCGGCATCAGTCAGATTTTCTACCTGACGGAGGATTAGGAGCGTCTCAGTTAGAATACAAAAGTCCGAGTTAAGAAGAGATTCTTAATAGCTTCATTTGGGTAAAAATTTGACCCATATCGATGGCTCCTATTTATACGGGCAGAGGGGAACACTTCTAATTGCATGCTAGGAGATGTTTCTATTGTGACTAAATATAGAGGATTGACATATGTTCAGGTCAATGATGAGAATATATGTATCCTCAATTTTTTTTCCCCGTATTACATTATCATGTCAATCTTGTATTTTGTTCTGTGTCCTACTTGGTTTTTCGTTATGAAGAGCCCAATATATTTCATAGCCCGGTCCTGTTAGTCTGCACCCTGGCTCACACGTTGCATGCAATGTGGGCTGTTAGATCCCAAAGTGTTGATAAAGAAGCAGGTTTGAATGCCTCCCTTCGTTGTTTGATATGTGCGATCAATTGGAGGTTCAATTGGAGGTTAAGTTGTACACCATTGCACACAGGTGTGTGAGCCGTAGTGCACGTTGATTTTTCCTTCGTAATATCATAAAACTAGTTATATAGAGAGATCTCTCTCTCTCCCGACTCTCTCTCTCTTCTCTCTCTCTTCTTTTTACTGGTCAACCAACAGTATCAACCAAAAAAGGAGTGTGGAACAGCTGGATTAAATCTGAAGCAAAAAGTTTTCGGTGAACAACCAGGTAGGACACTTTTAAGCAATTTTGTATACAGTTTGTGTTTTTCAAGTTCTTAGCTATTCTGTAACGACCTTCACAATCTGAAGCAACACCTTTTAAAAAGGGAAAGGGCATCTGTCCTTTGTAGCAACACCTGCCTGAGCAGGTGTCATTTTGTGGTGACTCAACAGCCTACTGTTTTGGATTTATAAGAGAGACAAAGTGATCCTTCTCCCATGCCTGTTTTACTTGGTGCTCCTCCACTCGCCTGCAGCTGTTGGTGGTCTTTTAGATGTGCAGCACCAACTTCGCCTAGCACCGGCGCCGAAAACTCATGCGCAAAGCGCCAAGCCGAGGACGAGAAGCATTGCCGACTCTATCATCCTCCTCAGCTAGTAATCAAGATGAATGGACCCTGTAAGGGAGAAGATGAACAATAAAGAAAAAGGGGGGTCAGTGGCGGCAGAGCCACCGTCGGTGACCATGAGGCCACGATGACGGCGATGGGCTATGTCGCCGTTCCGCCCGGACCATGCGGTGGAGATGCATCGGCGGAAGGGAAAGTCCGGTGACATTCCGGCAACCTTCAGGCGAGCGGCAGATCGTCCCCAAATGCATGTAAAGATCGGATCTCGTACCGTTTCATCTTTATTTTGGTGTTTTTGTGTGCTTTAATTGTACTTTCCGCCGATGGAGGCGACGACGGCACCGGCGGAAGCACCCACCTTTCTTCCCAGTTTTGCCCAAATCTTGGGCAGACGGCAAGATGGCGAGGAATAGGCCAGAAATGGCTCACAAGGCTCCAGGTCGACGGCGGAGCTATCGCCGGCCTGGAAAGCCACCAACTTGGCAGCGAGCTGCCATGACATAAGTCACCGGCGCTCGAGCCGCCAAATGGCTCAGAGGGAGAGAGGCGAGGCCAACCGACGACGGGGCCCAACTGTGATCGCCGTGGCAGCGACGCATTGCTGGAGAAGCCAGTCCGGCGGCAGGCTGAGCCTGCTGCAGCTTCGATTTGTGGGAGTAGATGGGTGAGGAAGACGGGTTCAGGGGTGAACCAGTTTGGCTATAAACCAAACCTGGTTCAGTTTTGAACAGTCGGTGGATATCCACCTACAGTTAG
Source organism: Houttuynia cordata (assembly GCA_039654745.1). NCBI lineage: Eukaryota > Viridiplantae > Streptophyta > Magnoliopsida > Piperales > Saururaceae > Houttuynia > Houttuynia cordata. Next base: position 41,974,644 of record CM077504.1, on the reverse strand, counting down.
ATCTGTTATAACTTACGGTAGCGTTTGACCATCAGTGTATTATGATGCAGTTGGGTACATACAGAGCCATCATGGTACATAGGCTCAGTTTTAGTATTTTTGGCTTTATGACAAATAATTTCAAACCTATGTTGGTATATTAGCTTTATGTGCTTTATGTTATCATAATATGGGTGTTTATCCTTGATGTTATGCCGACTGACAATTGAAGACCTTAGTGATAAAAAAACGGACTAATAAACTTAGATGGTTTAGAGACTTAATCATTTTATAAAGATAATAAAATGATAATTGAGGACTAAACTTAAGGGTTGAGAATAACCTAATCAAGATAATGACTAAAACATCATTGGTATTGTGAGTCAGATTTTGAGTGGCAGTAACTCAGAATTATGGCCATGGGTTCCATAGTCGGAACATGTTGGGTCTGAAGGCAAATAAGGATAAGTTACAATTCTTCGGCGTGAGGGTGAGAGTGGATTGCCACATGAGCATATTCCCACGGCCATAGAGGGCCTTTTTCCACGCGGCTAGAAGGGGTAGTGGTTATCCTTAGTGCAGTTGGGACCACTTAGCTCCGGCATTGGAAACCATGTGACATGGCTATGATGTATGTGGATTAGCTATTCTAGTGCAGTGATATTGATGAGATTTAGTTGGAACTATCTGTCATTGGTTGTGCTTAGGCTGTTTTGCATCTTCCCTATAGTGGAAGCTCTGCCTGTTTGATTGGTACTGTCTATATGGAACAAAGATGTAATTATTGAACATGAACTTGGGAGGTAATAAAAGACTTTGCTTGAAAGATTGATAAAAGAATCAAGTGGAACTCTATAATATGTTGCATAAAATGTTAATGCAAATCCTGGTTGATTTTATTGCTGATGATTGTATTACGATATCCCACTGAGTATGTTTATACTCAGCATCCGCTCATGATGCAGGTTCTTTTGTAGAAGACTGTCTTCACGTAGCATGTCACGCCCCGGCACTGCCCGACCCGAGCCGAACCCAGTCCATGGGCCGGTCGAGCACACAGGGGTGATGGTATTAAAGAAATAGCAGAAGACTTATGCCCCACCAACGGGCTGTTTAACTAACAGAGTTACGCACAGCTTTGAGCAAGAGTAGATAAGTAGGACAGAAGTGGAGTTTAACTCTAAATTAGTCCACAAGTTTTAAACCCACATACTAAAATCCTGAGCCACACACATGGCTCGAATATAAAAAGTCTAAAATAGGTCTAAACACAAGTACCAACATACATAATGTTCCAGACTCAAACAAAGAGAAATATAAAAGAAATAAAATAAGTCCAGAGGCTTCTACGCCTAATCTCATGCTCTCCCCGATTGTTCCTCATACAGGGGTTGTCCATCTGCGTGTCACGCCCCCCCCCCCCAAAATAAAACAAGAAAAGATGGGTGAGTATAAAAACTCAATAATGGTTTTGATATAATCGGCATTAATCAGAAAACATCATAGCATGACGATATAGCAATTGAGATCCATAATTGACAAGATACACTATTTTCTAATCATGCACTCATATCACATAAACCTGCATAATAGTATCTCAATCACATACTTTCTGATCATGCATTCATATCACATCAACCTGCATAATAGTATCTCAATCACATACTTTCTGATCATACATTCATATCACATCAACCTGCATAATAGTATCGCAATCACATACTTTCTGATCATGCATTCATGTCACATAGATCTGCATAACATTGTCTCAATCACTTATTTTTTATCATGCATTCATATTACATCTCATTCACCCTGCACGACAATGCATCAAACACATGATACAAATCATGCATAGCATTCGTAATACACATGCATCAACACAAATGGTGAATGCCTCCATCAAAGAGTAAACACAAGTGTTGTCACAAAGGTGGGACACAGTCAAGGCCACGAAGGTGTATCATAGTCTGATTTCCACATAGGAAATGTAAGAAGGTTGGGGTTGTCGACCCCTAAAGTTGCTCTCCCTAGACGATCCTGGCCAAGGATGTCCGATTCTCACACAAAGAACCTAGAGCAAGTGTGTTCGCCCAGGGGCATCTCTTGCGGTGGGGAAGAGCCCGAATTCCCACACAGAGAACCCTAGAACACGTGGTAGCTGGTGCACTAAGCGTACCACTCTGGATGCTCAAGTCCAGATGACAATCTCAGTAATCTCATCCACAAGGCAAGTACACAACTTGCCTCCCATATATCTCAATGTAACTAGACTCAACCTGTAACACCCGAAAAATCGGTATGTCTTTGGAAACTGCTATTTTAGGAAACTGGTCTAAAATAGGAGAGTTTTCGTATCTGTCGTAATTTTTGGTCTGGTATCTCATTTTGGCTATGTGGAACCCTATCTTGATGTTTATTGGTCAATGAGTTTGTTTAACCAGATTGGGCAGGTTCTCCCGAGCACGAGGACTAGGCCTGGTGCTGTAACCCGTTTGACTCCAGGGGTTGGGTGCACCTGACGCCAGGACCACTTGAGTGTCAGGGCTAGGGCTAGTCACGCGTGCAAGTACGCATGTGGCGGAGCCAGAGAACGTGCTACCAGGCGTGGGACTCGTGCATGGTGGGGCTACACTTTACGCGTGTAAGTTATCTTAACCGTACAGCTTAAACTGTATACCAAGACACGTGAGATCCTAAAGAGTGCCGTGTACCCTGTATTGATGTGTCACCACGTGATGATGTGGACACCCTTGGGCCCACGATTTGGAGGACCAAATCGTGGGAAGCATTTGGGATTGAAATCCCTTTTGAATTTAAATATCTTACCTTATCTAGTAAATCACTTATCCTAATTGGCAATCAATTCAAATTGAAATTCAAATTCACCTAATGGTAATAATTAGGGGAGATTGATTGGCAATTATGGTGGGAGTAAGGAAGATGCTAGAGTATATTCTAAATTCAATTTGGGTGCCTTATCCAAATTGAATTCAAATCATGTTGATTGGTGAGGTGTAATTCCGGATTTGGAAAAATTGAAGAGACTAAGCTAATCAAGAAATTCGAAATTGGTTAATGGAGGATGCTAGGGCATATTCCATCCAATCAATTCAAGTTAATTAAATCAATTAATTCAAAAACTTACCCCCTTGAACCGTAATTGGAATTTGATTAAGTGGATTGTATTGGGCTTGATTGGACCAATCAAGGACCCTTCCATATGAATGAAGGGCGCCCTTGTGGCTTGGGCTAGGTTTGGAAAGATGGTGATTAATGAGGGAATTGATTGGGAGTTACCCAATTAACTCAAGGCAATTAACCCAGTCAATTTGGAAACCTACTTAATAGAAACCGAAATTGAATTAGGCAATTGGGATCGGTTTTGAGCTTGGAGAATATGCTTTTTGGAGGTTCAATCTAGGCCCTTGATTGGAGAATAGATCTACGGTGGTGATTAACCGAAAATATCTATTTAAGGGCTACATTAGTGGACCGGCCAATTCTTTTTACCATTCTTCCTTTAAACCGACCTTGGTGACCCCTCCCTTCGACCCCACCTTCTTCTCCCTTCGACCAGCAGTAGCCAACCTTGAAGAAGATCGTGGTGACACCCTTGGAAGTGGTGGTCGCGCGTGGAGGATCAACGAGTCGTTGGTGTGGTGCAACCGGTGATATATCACTCGTCAGAAGTCGGTTCTTCGTAAGCAAGTAGGATATTTTTTATCACGACTCTTCTTTCTGATTTTTCATGATTGATCATGAGTTACTCTAGTGTAAATCTTGAAGCTTGCATCGTATTCTCATTAGATGTTCAAGTGGTTATTGCATGAAATGAAATTATGCATGTGCTCATGTTGTATGTGACATTGTATACAATCAATGGTATGCTCTAATATTATTATGCCAAGCCCTAGGTGACGTCCCCATTTATTGCATCTTTACATGCTGTTCGTGTCCCTCTTGAATGCTTGATTCTTCTGTTGTCCAACAAAAGTTGGCTCATTTAAGAACTCTTTAGTTGTTTCAAGTTATAACATAGCATATGTGATAAATCGGTTTATAATCGGTTTGTATCTTGTCTAAGACACTTGATATTGTTTGTCTTTGGAGAATATTGCTCACCGATGTACAAAGGTGAAGTCTTTATCTCATGTCAAAGCTTTTGGGACGTTATTTGTCCTATATTAGTTGTTCTAAATGGTTAATTATATATATATATACTATATTACAACCAATACCCTATTTACTAATCGGGTAATTGATTGTGTATACTATTTGCTAATCCAAAAGACTAATCCTTATACACAAATGTAATACATTCTCTGTAATATCTAATGGAGTCTGACATTATGTCAGCACACCTTAGATCTTAATGGTGTCCGAGATACATGTCTTGTTTAATACCACTTTTGTAAAAGGGAATAAGATAAAAGGATTGACATTTAGGTTGTAAAATGTAACCAATTAATAGGATTTAATTAATAATTCTAGAACCCTTTTAGTTCTGGGAAATGCTTTATGGAAGAGGCAATGATGTCAGAGATAATTTAATTATGAGTTAATAAAGTTTATACAACTATGTAACAAGTATAATTGAAGTTAATTAACCTCGGCCAGGAGTAATCCTGCGCAGACGACCCCTACTCAAAAAATTATAACTAATTGTACAATAATCCAAAAATTAATACGTTTATCAATATGTAAAATAGACACCTGAGGCTATTTGAGATAAAAATTTCGTTGGTTAGTTCGGTGTGTACAGAGCGTGGTGACCATTTGAAGTGGGCTGTTCTGTTTTGGACAGAACCCTATTTCTGGTTTTAAAAGACTTGAAAACCCTAATAATACTATGAAACATGAGTTAAGATAATACTTAAGACTTTAATTAAGTATAATAAGACCTATAAGGTACTGAGAACAGTAACCCTACAAGAATATTAAGGGTCTTAGAGTCGAACGTAGTGTCCCATGATAATTGTCCTTTTTGTTTCATCTCTTGGGTTATTCATGACTCAAGAGTATTCAAAGCTTGAACCTTATTCGAAATCTCTGACGTGGTCTATCTGAGACACGTCATTCAAATTATTTCTGTGTCGGGGATTGTCAACTCTAGGGTTAGGTATGACGATGAAGACGGCGGAACATGGACTTTTGGCGAACCTCGTGGTGTATCTCATTGATGAGTCATTTTAGTCGGGTCTCAGTCGAGTTCCCAGACTTATTCATTCTGAGTTAGCAACACTCCTTAGTGAATCAATTCGAGTTATGGTTGAACCTTACTTTCTACTCCTATGAAGAGTCGAAATCAGAAAGCCTTGACTTAAGCCTCTTAATGATAAGGCCCAGATGTTTCCAAGAACTGTTTTTCCGCTTTGAGTCGTTTATGAGAACTCTTAGTCGGAATCATAGTATGCTCACGAGCCATCGCTAGATCTTGCGAGATCTCCGATATTGATGAGCCTCTGTAGTTCAGCCGATGACGGCAAACGCGTGCGCATTAGATTGTACGACATTACGGAAGGTCTACAATCTCCGCCCATTGTGCCCGTAAGCACCGATGGGGCCAGCATCCCTAGACGCATGGCCGGGTTCCTCTGTAGAACCTCTAGGATGATCTGGTAATTGATGTCCATAGAGGAAATGGACAAACCTGAGAGCAGAAATTGATACCTCCGACACTTTGGATGTCCGGAGTAGATGTTATTACCTTACCTCCTTTACTCTACGTAAGTTTGGAGTCTCTGATATTGATCTTAACCTTCCTTGACTATGGTGTCTCGGATGGCGGTTGTTTCCAGATAAGTGAACACGGTATTTGCTGAACCTGAGCTTTTGGACTTGTATCTATCTTTGAGTCTTTGACCTTATTCTATTTTTCCGTTGTGGGTTTTCTGTATCCTACTGGGTATTTCCTATGGAATACTCATGCATCCTTTGATGCAGGAATTAAGAAGGAATAGAAGTGTCACCGAGAAGCAAAGTGGTTGGATGCTGGAGTCTGAAGACTTATCTCTTTAATTATGTTATTATTATGTTCTGTTGTTTGAACTCGCGGCCTACGTGCCGTTTTATTTTAAGTTCTGTTGAGACAATTCCGTTAATGTAATAATTAATTAGATTCCTTTTCAATTATCTATATTTTTGTAAGTGAATATTGTTTAAGTCATATTGATCCAGTAAGTCCCATTATATTTAATGAGACAATTAGAAGTCTTGAGTATTCGGTCAGTCCCAGGTTTCCCACCCTATGACCGTCATTGGTTGGTCGCTTCCGCGTAAATCGGGTCTTGGAAATTTGGGGCGTGACACAACCCGGAGAGTATACATGTTCCACATAGGACCGAAACCGAAAACGTGTCCTTTCGGACCAATTAAGTTCTGATAAATTCACCGACCGATAAATCTGGCACGCAATCTCAATCATTGCATACAATCGATCAATTCCAGGTTAAACAACAGAAACCTTCATTCATGACGTACTATACATGATGTATGATATCATGATACATCCGTGAGCAAGACCTATGTGGGTTCCAACACATGGAACGTGCTCCCAATCCATCCCCTCATGCATGGTATAAATCAAGTACAATTTTATAATAGACTCCCCATATGTGTGTGTATTCATGCATACTCTAATCACATGGCCAATGCTTTGACATAAACTCATATAACAATATATGTCACAACCCAAATTTCCACAACCCCAATATGCGCGGAAGCGATAATCCAATTAAGGTTATAAGGGTAGGAATCTGGGACAGACCGAATACTCGAATCATCACATACCCATTTACATGCTTGGGTCATACTGGATTGATAAGACTTAAACCATATCCACGTACATGAGATAGAATAACAAAATGCAGTCTAATTTAATTATTACATTAATCGATAAGTCTCCACAATTAAAAAGAAATAAAGTGGCACACAGGCCGCAAGTTCCACAATCATCAACATAAACATTAAATTAAAAGCAACTTGTCTTCTGACTTCAGCGCCCAACATCACCAAAAGTAATAGCCGATCACTTCCGTTCCATCTTAATCCCTGCATCAGAGGATGCATGAGTATTCCATAGGAAATACCCAGTAGGATACAAGAAAACCCACAATGGAATAATAATTCAAATGCCAAAAGATTCCAAGATTGAAGACAAGTACAAATAGACTCAAGATCAGCAATTATGCAGTTTGCTTACCAGAAAACCAATCATCATCCGAGACTCTCAAAGGAAGGATAAAATTAATATTTAAGATTCCAAACTTACAGAGAGTAAGGAGATGTCACAAGAGTATCTGCTCCAAACATCCAAAGAGTTGGAGATAACAATTTCTGCTCTCAGCTCTGTTCACTTCCCCTATGGACATCAATACCAGAACATCCTAGAGGTTCTACAAAGGAACCCGGCCATGCGTCTAGGGATGCTGGCCCCATCGGTGCTTACGGGCACAATGGGTAGAGATTGCAGACCTTCCGTAATGTCATATAATCTAAAGCGCACGCGATTGCCGTCATCGGCTGAACTACAGAGGTTTAATAAATCTGAGACCACCATGGGTCTAGCTATGGCTCGTGAGCATACTATGATTCCATCTAAGAGTTCTCATAAATGACTCTTAGCGGAGAAACAAATATTTCAACTGATTGACACTGAATACATCTGAGCCATCTTATTAAGAGGCTTGAAACATGACTTTCTAAATTCGACTCTTCGCAGGAGTGCAAGACCACGTTCGGACATAACTCGAATTGACTCAAAAAGGAGTGTTCAATATCTTAAAACGATTGAATTTAGGAACTCAACTGTGACCTGACAAAATGACTCATCAACGAGACACGCCACAAGATTCGCCAAAGATCATGCTCTGCCACGTTCACCGTACCTAGCCCTAGAGTTGACAATCCCCGACACTAAAATGATTGAATGGCATGCCCATAATAGATCATATCATATGCATTGAATACAGGTCAATCAATTAGGCCTCTTGAACCAAGGATCGTACAAGATAAGAGATACAAGGGACGATTAATTGCAGATAGATGTTCTCAGCTCTAAGACCTAAAAGTAAACTTTTATGATTACTGTTTCAAAGGCCCTAGAGGTCTTATCACATTTAATTAATATTTTAAATAATGTCTTTATCCATAATTTATAGTAATATTATGGTTTAGGGTTTTTAGAACCAAAAATAGTGTTCTATCCCAAATCGAACAGTCCACTTCAAACATTTACCACTTCTTGTACAGAGCGAATCAACCTCTGAAGTTTTTATTATAAGTAGCCCTGGGATTCTAGTTTACAACCTGACAGACGCATAATTTTTAGATTTTTGTACAATTAGTTATCATTTTCTGATTAGGGTTCGTCGGTGCAGGACTAGTCCTGGCTGAGACTAATTAACTTAAGTTATATTAATTAATTAATTATATATACTTGATTAATTCATTAATACCCCTTTCTGACATTATCATGACATTCTTAACAATTTTTACAGAACCCAAATGGTTCTGAAATTTGTTGATTTAATTCATTTTCTGCTACAAATTCATAACCCGATTAGTGATTCTCTCCACTTAATCCATTGATCACATCATACCAAATGTGCCATGTCATTGCTGTGAACAGGGACATACTGACATGATGTCAAACCTCATTCGGTATGACAGAGAGAGAATCTTGTAGATTTTGTGCTAATTAATTTATTATTTAGCATGGTATGTACTTAGATACATTACTTGATTTGCTAACATGCATTCTAGTATGATAGTCTCATGTAATCATAATTAGGACACCTAAACTCATACATACAAACATTCTATCATGCTGGACCCTGACTTCAAGATTACGACTTTCAAAATCAGAGCTTTAATTATAGCTTTATCTATATTTTAAAGGAGGAACACAAGGAATCATCCCGATAAACGTTTACCTTAGGTTAACGGTTACATTTAATCCAACGTAGTGCACAATCATCATTAAAAGGGGACAATAAATTCTGGACAGACATTCAACATCATCTTCATGCATTAAAGATTATATCTTTATACAATAGAAAAGGTGGGGATGTCTAACTAGAAGCTAGGACGAGAAGAACTAGGCATGCAACATACCGAATATGATATCTCCCTTAAACAAAGTATTTAACGATATAGCATATAACAATACATTACAATAGGAACGTGCCATAAGCTAAATATCAGCAACCATTCACTCATGATTATAAAAAAAAAATCAGAGAAAATAAATTGTGGAAAAAGATTATCCTACCTTGTGGAAACCGATACCTAATGCTCGTAAATCGGTTTCTACTCGATCTTGAGACCCTTCTTCTTTGCGAATGCACCACGAAAACCATCAACGGACACACCACCACCTTGGACGAATAGAGGAGGAGGCTGGCTGCTCTGCCCTCTTGCTGGCACGTCTCCCAAGGCTCATTAAATAGAAAAAGCTTTAATCTCTAGGGCAAACCTCCACCGTTGATCAAACTCTCATCCAAGGGCCATGATCCACAAGAATAAGGGTGAATCTCTCGGTTAGGGACGTGATCAATCCATCCCAATCAGTTGCACACCTAAGTTGGTAAGTATCTTTGACCAAATCACTTAGTTACCAAACCGATTTCAAGTAATTATCTTAATTGAAGGCAATTATCCCAATTTATTTCCTTGACATATGGCATCCTTCATTCATATGGAAAGGGCCATGATCTCATCCCAATCACGTTCACAATCTCCCAAAAAAATTTAATTCTTTGCCATAACTAATTCTCCATTTAAATAGATTGTCAATTAGCTATTAATTAGGGTTTTCAAATTTGAAATACTTACCAAGATTTGATCCGTTGATTAGGACTAATTAGGTTAAACACGTCCTCCAAAGATCCCCCAAAATCAGCCCAAGAGGTTTCCCAAAGGATTTGCCTCGAAAATCGTAAAATTAACGGCGATCGATCGGTCCGTATACGCGATCGATCGTCCGGCGATCGATACGCTACAACCGTGATCGATCGTCTTTCAATCGATCTATCATAAACGCGATCAATCGGTCTGACGAAAAAATTTAAATTTTTAAATTAAATTTTTATGAGTTTTTTAGAACTCAAAATTACTCCCTTTGAGCAATAAAATTTCACTTTATTAATATAAAATTTACGGTCGCTACAATATACGTATGCTTAGACACATTCAAAACCATGTTTCCCAACTGAAATCAAAGCAAATCCCACCATAAAACTTAAACCCAACCATGTGAAATCGAAGACTCACTCATACAAGAATGATTCTCTTCTATACATTAAGTCATAGCATGATCACATCAATTCCTAATAATCCATACTCAATGTAAGAGAATACAACTCATCGTCTACCATATAATATCATTGCTGGAAACATGTTTTAATCACAAGAATTCCATCATGAGGTAATTCAATATCAACATGCATCATTATCAATATGTAATACAAGGTCACACACCACACTTAACATAATCCATAAACTTTCATCATCAATTTCATACTTCCAGTAGTCTAATTTCAATAAGCACATCTCCCATAACCATTTTAATCATTAAATAGAGTAAAACATTGAAATTTACATCAGTTTTAAAATTTTCCAAATAGCCGATCAATCGGCCATTCAAGCGCGATCAATCGCCATCCATCTTCTTCTTTTCGAAAAACTCAAAACCGAGACACCATGAACACAACTTGAAAGCTTCATACATGGTCTCAAACACTATCAAAAATCCATCAAACCTTCCAGAACACTAATTTATACCATTCTAAGATAAAACCCTAAGAAATCAAGGCAAGAGATTAGCATTTATTAAACCAAAACCAACCATTAGAGAATTAAACAAGCAAAACCCGTTCCAATAAGGTCATGAAAACAACCCTTTTATAATCCAAAGCTGATATTGAAGAACTCATTACCTTTCCTTGTTGAGAATGAACCTTCAACCTCCTCCAACACCTTCCAAAAATATGATCTTATGTTAATACACAACTAATCTCAATTTAGCTTTAAACATCAAAAGTAAACCCTAGATCTAAAGCTTTGGAAGCATAAAAATAAGATTTTGAAGATTAGGGCTTGGAAAAGAGAGATAAAACAGTGATTTTATGCTTTCAAAATGGATTGAAATAATGAAGAAAGTCAAGATTAAGAAGTGTTTTAAGAAAAACTAAAGAGGAAGCAAAGATTAAGCTAACTTACCTCTAATTCTTTCCCTTTTTGGCCTAATGGGGAATAAGCTCCAAATATCCTGGCCAAGCCTATTCCCAATTTGGTAAATAGCAGAGCTCTTTCCATTTATAGAAAAGGGGTTGGGGTAAACCTAAGTTAAATGTGGGGTAGAAATAGAGTTTTTGACTAAAATTGGAAATTTGGCAATTTAACCCAAAATTAGGTCTAGAAAAATTCTGAAAATTTTTATAGTATTTTCCTTTGATGTCTGGGACATTTTGGTCACAAAAACCTAATTTTGTCGGTGGGGCCCACAGGGGTCCTGCCAAACCCTAATTTTTGAAAAATTGGTGAAAAATCAAAAAAACCCAAAAATTCAGATTTAATCCAAAATCACTTAAAACTCATAATTGTGAAGTTGGTTTTTTATTAAAACTTTTATAAACCCCATTTATTTTTAAAAACCACTAAATTTAATCAGAAACGCTTAAACCACACGATAACCGATGAATAACATTAATATAAACCGGTTCGGGTCCTTACATAGCACCTGGTGTTAGACGATCGAGAGTGAGGATGACTTGACAGCTTCAAAGTAGGCATCAGTCTCCTTTATTTTTTAGTGTATTTTGATATGGATGACAGACTTGCACATGGAGGAATTACATGGATTAATCGACTTTGCATCTGTAATAATTATTTTCAAGATATTTGTGAACCCCAGTTATCACGGCCTAGATGCTTAGTTGACAAATTTTTTACTAATGATTTATTGCATAGAGGTATAATCCTCTGATTTTTCGATGTTACTCTGATTTAACAAAGGTTTTTAAAATATGGGTCGTGACATATTCTGTGTTTGAAATCAAATACTAACGTTGTATCTACTGATATTGAATTATTTCATATTCATGTATATGCGATTGAAAGCTTACTTAAGATACATACATTGTTGTTATTGATGAAACTGCATTGATCGCTATGATCACCTATTTGATTTGCGTGTTTGTTGCATGCATTATATTATGTTAAAAACCTAGATTTTTGCAATGTCTTTCCTTGTTGCAATCATCAATAGATGTGACCTTGCTAGCTGGTTTTATATGTCATAATCCTTGAAGTTATTATATATTGTTTATCTACAAAAGTTATAACATTTGTTGTCCGTCTAGGATTTTGACCAAACTTAGTTGATCAGCAGTGTGTTGTTCCAACCAGCAATTATGGAATCATTACATAAATTCTATTATAGAAATTTTGTCGTAATTGAATCACATGTTTACAGTCGGGTTCCAAAACCTTGAATGACCCTTGTATAACATAAGTTTAGCATTATATGCATGTATGCATGCCCACCTGAGTGATTAATCCATCTTGTATTACTACAGTCGTGAGTATTCAAACCACGACCAAATCTTTAGGTCTAGAAACTCATTATCTCTCTGACCTTTCTGTCTTTTCTACTTACACGTTGAATACCCAATCTGAATTTGTGTCATGCGACACTTTTAAAACTTTGATGAATAATATTACTTTGATGAATAATATTACTTTGAATCTTTCTCTGAGATTCTTATTTAATTCAATTGCATGTAATTCTTCATTGACTGCATTTAATTCCTGTTCTTTGTATAATTATTTGCTTGTTTGAGTTTCCTCAAGGATTGGCATAACATTCTTGTTTTTCATATAATTATTTTGCTCATTTGAATTTCCCTGGGAATTGGCATAACATTTCTATTCTTCGCATAATTACTCATTTATTTGATTTGTTGGTTTGCCTCCCTTTACACGGGAGTTGATTCCAATTCCTTGTTATATTATTCAATTTGGAATTATCTGTAATATTTGGTCCGCACACAAACAAGATTCAAGGTGAGATTTTGTTAAAGAGTTTCTATAGCATTGATGTCTTTTTCTTCACACGTATTAGTGAATCATAATATGCTTACTCAACCATGATCGTACTAAAGACCTATCTTGTCTTCACATTTAAGGATCTATTTGGCCCTACCTTTTGTGGCACCTCGCATGCTTAATTAGATTGTTAGGCATCATAGAATGTCTATACAGTCTCCAACCATTGTGTCAATAAACACCAATGGAGCCCATGTCGCTAGACTCATGGCAGGGTTCCACAAGAGAACCCTAAAGGTGTATGGGTATGATGTCCGTCTGGCAGTCTCATTAATCTGATAGTATAAATTTATTTACTCATAGTATTATTTTTACGTATGGAGTTTAATCATTTCGTCTGGATGTTAACAATTCCCAATGTTCGTGTTGAACTGTTTCTTTCAATTTATTTGTAAAATATTGTAGCTCATGTCACAATTTTTTCCTCTTTTAATGTTTGCATTATTATTTATTATCGTTATATTTCATTATGATTTTTCGTTCTACTAGGTATTTTTAAGAATATTCACGCATCCTGCGATGCAGGTTTAGCTGTTAATAGCATATAAAAGGGAACATATTAAAGTGGATTAAAGAGAAGAAGTTTGTTGCTTTGATATTAAACGTTCAGTTTATTTTTTAGAACAATTGTAAATAGTTTTGGATCATTAAAATATATCATGTTATTATTTTATTTTTTATTTTAAAATTTATTTATAGATAATCTATCTTGTGAGTTTGTTATATAACATTTTTTACTATATTGGTATGAATGACAGCACATCTGTGACTCCTCAAGTATTTAATAATTTAAAAGATATTTACTCTGATCAGAAGGTGAAAATTTGGGACATGACATAGATCCTTACATAAAATATAAGTAATATCTTAAACTGAAGGATTAGTAATTAGATTAGAAATTTACATTTTCATTTCGAAAATGCTATGTTCGCTCGTAACCAAATACGTTCGCAGAATGCATGCAAGAACATGCTTCACAGCTTCAGTCGAATGAGAAGGCCCGTACAGCCCGGCGTATTCTTGCCAACAAAAATGTATCCTCTCCCGCTTTATATTCACGGCCACGCATTTCGTCTCCTTCCACAACACTAGCACTAGCACGTGAGGTTGGCCGTGATAAAAAAGCGGGAGGAGTAACATTAGTCATTGTTGCCCGCGTGCAGCGAGTGTTCACTTTCGCCACGCGACCCTCGTTCAGGTGAATGTCCTTTTCAACACCTCCACTCCCTCGAACGCGCACCAGGGTCGTCCACACGAGGAGGAGCTGCTGCTTCTTTTCCAGTTTAGGAACACAAAAAAGTTGCGATCTTTCTTCCAATATCAAATTCCTGATCGAGCATTGGAGTCAAGGAAGGTCAAAAAATGGAGCTTTGCATGCCTCGCCTTGTCTCCAGCGTGCCTCCTCATCGCAGCTTTTCATGCCCCAAAACTCATCTTGGTTCATCTACACACGCTTTCTCTGTCAACAGAGGAGGAACCGCTCTCACGTTTCTCACGAAATCAGGTCATTTCTGTATTGAGTCTCTCTTTTGTTTTCTTTCTTTTTGCGCTTGTTTTCGATTGGTACTATCTCAGTCCCATTTATGGTTGCTTCTGTATCATCTCTGTTTTCATTTGTTTGGCCTTTAGTCTTATCTGAGTGTTTTATGAGCTGCAATATTGATTATGGCATTGGAAAGTTGCATGCTTGTTTAGTTTCTTCCTCAAGAAGTATGTCTGTGTGTGTATGTGTGCGTGAAATTGCTTGACATTAGGCACATTTGAGGGTTTTGTATTTTAGCTGCATTATTGTGTTGTTGCATTGAGTGGATAAACTGGGATTATAGTGCCATATGAGTGAAATTTCATGAACTACTTGCCGGTGTCTCTCCTTTATGAAGTGTTCCAAAGTTTATCTATCTTCTATTGGACAATCATCACCTTAGAAAGTACTCAATAGTTGTTTTGTATCCATAATGCTATTGATATCGGTAAGCCTTCTAGACGAACAAAGATGATGAGTGAAGTATGGCAATCAACTTGGCAACAATCGTCACTAAGATTTAGACATCTGCAATCTACTGGTCCTCATGCGTGCTCTTTTTTTCTTTTCTAGCTCTCTTTTCTTTGAAAGGAAATATTGTTGGGGTATGAGGGTTACTGGGAGAGTGATTTGTCAAGATTTTCTTTCGTAAACTTGTTGATTTTTTGTAAATTAATTCCTTATGCGAAGCGGTGATTGGATGTTCTAATGACTTTTCCATCATGTGAATGCATCTGATCTAGCTGTTACTCTGTTATGGCCTTCAACAACTAATATTGATTTTGTTGATTGGGTTACTTTAATAATTTCGAGGATAGTCTTGAGTCTTGACTTCTATCATCCTTCATGCATCCCAAGTCCTTTTAGGCGAAATAGGAATCCAGAGCCATTAATTATGTTACCTTCTCAAAGCCAAATTGTATTCTTCATTTGATGGAAATTTTTTTTATATGTCTGCACAATTCAACAATGAATGGTGCTCAACATGGGATCAATCCGCAATGTGCATTACAGTCGTGGGAAATTTTATTTTTTTATTTTTTGTTTCTTCTTATCCGCAGTGAGATGATATCCTCGATTCAAAATAAATTTTGTGAACTTTGATCGAATACAAAATTATTTTATATTCAATGGTCCGTTTTACCTGTTAGCAGAACAGAAATGAATAGTGCTTGAGGAAAATATTTCTGGACAAGGAATAACTAATAGGCAATCTCTTAACTACTTGGACAAATTGGCCACCACATAAATTCTTGGTTTTACCTGATAGCTGATCAGATCTTACAAGTGTGGCAGCTATGACCTGTAATTTAGGTCCTGCTTAGTTGGATCTGTCATATTTGAAAGGGCGCTGATTAGATTTTTGCTTCTATGTTAACTTAAGCCCCTATCTCAGCCAATCTGTTTGTGCTTCCATTACCATGAAGATATCCAAACATCATTTAATAAGCAATTTCTCTGCGTCTCTTTGGCAAAATAAACTCAAATTATTCTCCTGTTTGCTTTTGTCGTATAGCTCTTTATTCAGCCTTTATTTGGTAAGTGCTTTAAGCAGATGTAATTGATTCCTGTATAACTGTAAAGTAGATAAGCAATTTTTTATGTGTTTCTCATTTTTGGTCAATTTGTACATGCAGTTGATATGCACGGTAATGCAACCTACTTGCCTAGATCTGCAACCTCTGAAGACACTTATATGAATAAATCTAAGCCATTGGAGGAGGAGCCAAGTAACATGATGATTACTGATGAAACTGACAATGGCGAAGTAGAGGATGCATCAGTAAGAAAAATTGAAAATCCTGTTCCTTCTGAAGAAGCATTTTCTCCTTCTGGACATGAACCCATGGAATTGCAATTTCAAGCCTTCAAGTTTTTAGATGGACTCAACCTTGAGGTATTGATAACTTTGGTCCTCTTCCCAAGGACTAAAGAAGAATTGTGATCTGGTGTTCTTGGCCAAAATTTTGATGTTCATCTTATCTCTTTTTAATTGATATGTTCTTTGTACTTGTTTATTAATAACTGATTATGTGACATCACTTGTCAAAAGTTTATTTTGTATATTGCAACTTTTTTGTGGAGTTTTTATGCATACATGACATGTTTCACCATCATAACCCATCTGCCTTAGATCATCACTGTTTTCCATTGCACAGCTTTTCTTCTTTCCTTTTAAGTCCAAATGACTTGCTTCAGCTTCTTGTGGATGCTTCAAATAGGAGAAAGAAATCGGATGTACCTTTCTCAAAGCTATAGATCGGTTGTCGAAAAATACCTTGCATCCACTAATTTCTGTAATGATTTGGTGGAGGCCTTATATTTTTTTCTTGTTTATGCTCGTAAATAAACGACATGCTAATTAGAATTCAGATTTTTGTAATTGTTTCATACAGGTTTATGTAGTTAATAATCTTCTATATATACGTAAGTCCAAGTTGGCTAAATTCTCCAGGATTTCAACCATGTTAATCTTCTATTTTGTTATCAACATTTTACAAGGTGAAGTTAGTTTTATCTGCCCATTTTAATTTGTTTTGATATCCTACCTGTTATTGTGATTTGAGACAGCTAGGACCTGATTGGTTTTGTAGGAATCTTTTAACTGTTGGTTTCTCTAAAAATAAGGGGAAGGGATGGGTGAAGTGCAGTAGTGGCTCATACATTGTGCTTAAGCATTGAACTTGTTTTGGCCAACACATAGAACTCTTTGGAGCCTCTTTCCTTGTAATGGTTTTAAGCATAACAGCTGTTGTTTTGCTCCATGATTAGGTGAAACCAGATGACATATATCCATATCTTTTGTATGGAGGTGGTTCTTCGTTGACTTTCTGGATTGCATCAGCCATCGTTGGCTCAATTGACTCAATTCCAGTGGTATGCATTATACTTTTTAATGGTTAAGTTGGAATCGACGTGAATTTTTTAAATCATTTGAACACCTCAAGTTTCTTGTTTGAGTATTATGATTTAGATGATCTTAGAAGTTTCATATCATCCATTTTTGCTTTAAAATGTAAAATTGATTCGCTCAACTGATTGGTTATGATGTTTATGACTTTTGTAAACCAGGTTCCTAAGATGTTGGAGATAGTAGGACTTGGTTTCACTGTGTGGTTCAGCTATCGTTACCTAATTTTCAAGGTGGTGCTCCAAACTGTTATTTGATGTTTATTCTTCTTCTCCTTCGAATGTTGATTAATTATGAATCAAATGTCTTTGTCCACAGAAAAATCGGGATGAGTTGGTTGCCAAGATTGAAGAGCTCAAGCAGAAAATTGTTGGTAGGTCAGAAGAGTGATGCACAGGATTGACCAATACTTCCACCGTAACATCAACTGATGCATTCAATGAAAACCATCTTCTGAAGTGTCATTCCAATACTTTGTTGAAGACATGCTGCAAAGACATTCAAAAATCGATTTGTTCATTTTCACAATGAAATAGTATCAAAGAGGTTTAGGTTTGCACAAATCAAACATGAGGTTTAGTCATTTTCGATCTGGTACAAAAGTATTTCTCTTAATGGTGACTAGTCCCTTTTCCAACTAGAGTTTATTGGAAGCACCATAAAATGCTTTTTATCATTATTCAGCGACTTTCTTAACTCTCAAATCTGCAAGCTATGTTTGCCGTTATTACAACTGCATGCGCTCTCTGCCTGTAAACGCCGTTAAGGCAGTCTGTCAGTTTTTATTTGAAGTGTTGTTTCATATTTGATATTAGAACTTCCTATTGCCGCCAGTGTTCCTCTTCAATTGCTTGAGACATGGGGATTGAGGGGTTTATACATTCGAGACAGTCGACTGATTATTTTTCTGGCTTGTTTTTTATTTTAATTATTGACGCTGGAATTGATTGATAATTGATCTCCTTATCAAAAAAGGAGGTTTCTTTCATGTTTATGTTCCTGAATTTTAATTTCCCCTCGTTATTATTGTATAATTGCAAGGAATATAGAGCTTGGAAATTGAACTTGGCGCTCGAGCTATCTTTGAGGCTCAGACCTTTTTTACCAATTCAAAAAAAAAAGGCTCGGTCCTTTCAGCTCGAATTTGGCTCTGTTAGTAAACTCAAGCTTCTACTCGAACTTGAATGACTTGTGTAAGAAACTCAATATACCCTCTTGAATCCTACTCATGTATAGTTTCTTTTTACAATATTCCAAACTAATTGTCATTGTTTGTGTATTATTAGACTTTGTAATAATACTCGATCTCAATCTCAAGCTTTATTAGAGCCAAGTTTTTTTTTATACTCCCTCCATTTCATGTTAATAGATCTATATGTTCTTTCAAAATGAACTAAAATTAGAACCCAAACAGGACTATTAACATGGAAAGAAGGGAGTAAATTTGCTCCCTCCGTCCATTGAAGCCTGTTTCCTCCACTTGAAAATGAGTGCAATTTATTGGACTCTAAGCCCGTTTTTGGTTGCGATGGAGCGGAGTAAAGTCAACCATATAATAATGGACCCGTGTTTTTTTAAATATGATTCATTGGAGGGAAAGAGTACAAGTCAAGTGACTTCATTGCCTTGCCTGGACCAGTTTTTCTATATTGGTTCTTGTACGAGCTCCCTTCAAATCGAGCTCAGCTCACGCCGAGTCAATCTATGGCTATGTGATCTATACATGAAATATGTATTTTATTATCTTCTAAACTTATGTTTCTGCTAGTGTTTGATTAGAATTTTTACTACTTTAATATAGTTTTTGGTTTTTGTAGAAAACAAGAGCAAGACGCAGAAATGGGGTGAAACGCGACTCTAATAATTGAATATTAATTACTTTGATTGCATATCTCTAATAGGACTGATTTAAGCTTCATGTTAAAGTTCACGAAGTCAGCTTTCCAATGCCACTGACTGTTCGCAATTCGGAGTTCTGAGCAAAAAGTTATGATCATTGGAAATATAGCACGCGAAAGAGACACGATTAAAGAGAAGAACTGTCAAGATGAGATTGGATGGATGAGATCGATACAACAAGTTTTTGTTTAATAAAAAAGAAAAAAAGAAAAGAAATATGAACTCAGTTAAAAGAAAAAAAAAAGAAACCCGGCCCGAGCCAAAGCTCGGGCCTTCGTTCCAGAATCCAGACAGAGCTCGAGCTCGAGGGTGGAGCGCCGATGAAGAGCACCGGCGAGGCTGAGCAGTGCCCGGTGAACGGCGACGACGATGGGGATTGCGACGGAGCACGACGGCGGACTGGACCGGCGGCGATGACCATGACAGCGAGGCTCGACGAGCGGGAAAACAGACAGTGTGCTCAATCGGGAAAGAAAAGAAAACAGTCCGTTTTGATTTGTAAAGTGCCGGATTTGGAATAGGATTCGATTTCAGTTTGGAATAGGAATCGACTGTGAGAATTGGGGTTAGAATTGCCTATAAAAACAGAGTTTTGAGAGGCCAGAAAACGGAGCTTAATAGAGATAATTTCCGCCAGAAAACAGAGCTTTCCGGTGTGGTTTTTGGCCGGATTCCGGTGGTGCTTTGCCGGAATACGAGGGGGAAGAAGAAGAAAGTGGCCAGAGGAGAGACTTAGGAAGAAAAGCCAACTGATTTTGGGTTGATTTCGATTGCTACAATGCGCACCCGATTGAGGAAGACGATGAATAGTGCCCCCCCCCCCCCCCCCCCCCCCCCCCCCCCCCGCGTGAACAATGATTTTTTGCTACAGTGGTGCTACAGTGATTTTAAGCAGTGTTTTCTCGGTGAATAGTGTCAAATGACTCCGACAAATCAACAATGTTCTCCTCATCCGATGGCTGGCTAAATTCGCATCCAAGGCGTAGATGAAGCCCTAAATTTATTTTATTACTCTTGATTGTTTCATTTAATATAGTTGATATAATATATACTTAATGCTATTTCATGAGTTTCTTTTGAGTGCTTAACCATAGACTTGATTGATATGCATGAAATTAGATTTTTTTAATTCCAGTGCTTAGCTAAAAGTAGGCTGGTGTTAATTCTATGCCCGACCAAGGATAGGATCATTAGCCTAAATGATAATTCTATGCCCGACCAAGGATAGAATTAGCTACAATAATTTATATTGGATGAACTCTCGTGTCCGACCAAGAACCTAAGTGAATTCATTGTGATTTGTGTGTATGACCATGAACACAAGTTATTGTATCATGTCAATTTGAGCGTAATAATAATTGAGAGTAGTAATTGCATGTCTAGTGGTGGATTCTCTGCCTTTGTACTTTTCCATATTAGTTAAACTCATTTTAAATAGTTAAAGTTTATTGCTTTCTTAGATTAAATCGAATTACAACTTTTCTTTCACTTGAATTTGGTAAAATAACCATTTTATACTCGCTGTAGTACAATTGCCTTGTGTACTTGCAAAGGTTTAATTTTAAACGATCACTATGCGACTCGGTGATTCTGTAAGACATTGATATGGGTTTGTCCCATATTAGTTGTCATATTTTGAAAGGAGTCGGCCCTCCCTTGTGTGTGTGAACTTGTGGAGATGGTTAGGCTTCCGGTGCGGCTCTATTACCCTACGGATTCTTAAGTGTGTTGGGTAAGGAAGAAAGAAAAAGAAAAAATAAAAAAAGAAAAGAAAAGAAAAAATAAGAAAAATCATAGTCTTATTTTTTTGGCGCTATAATAGACAGAAAGCTCCTGACGATGGAATCCTTATTTTTTCTCACTTGGAGTCCCTCCATTCCATGTTAATAAACCTATATGTTCTTTCAAAATGAATTAATATGTTCTTTTAAAATGAATTAAAATTAATACGTTTTAAAAAGCCAAATATGACTATTAATACGTTTAAAATAGTTTTTGTTAGAAGGATCAAAGTGAGCGCGTCTAGCCTGACTAATTTGGTTACTAAAATTAAGTTACCACCTAAACAGATGAAAAAAATTATAATTTTACCTTGGTCCCCTCCTCCACTTGTCCTTTGGTCCTGCATCTGGTCTGGTTAGAAAACATTTTCCCGTTGAGAAAGGGGAAGCTGAAAGACAATAAATTGGATTATTCTGGAAATTTCCCTCCATGGGGAGGGACGAGCTCAAAAGCGAAGAACTCCCCAGCATCCCAAACTAGCTAGCATTGGAGAGCAATTTGGATTTTGTGGAATTTGAAAGCGAGGAGAGTCGCTCTGTGACGGGGGCTGGGAAAGACGCAAAATGGTGTGGGAACGAGAGGAAGAAGAAGCGCAGCACGGCTATGGGGGCACCCCCTTTAACTTCGACTACTTGTCCCTCATGGTCAATCACAAGGTTCGCATGTTCTCTAAGCATTTTTGTGTTATGTTTGTTTCATTATCTTTGTATGTCCTTGAGAAAATTTGATACTTTATGTTACTAAGCAATCCGTTTCATCTGAAGTTCCAAAATGATCTGTGAATATTGAGTGTATTCCGCACGCATCCCCTGTTTGCTTCTGCGGAACATCGGGGAAGGAAATCTGTGATTTTGTGAGCTTTCTGTGGATTGTGGTTCTGGTATCGGCGTCGTGAATGTGAGGTGTTGAGTGTTGATTTTTTGTACTAGCTGCTAGTGATTATTTGCTCAGCTTTCTGCTGGTAATTATGGTGTCCAACTTCTATTTGTTGAATTTTCTTTAGATAAGTAGAGTTGTTCTGTGCACTGTAGACTTACACTATTCTTTAGATAATTATTGCTCAGCTTTGCTGCTGGTAATTATGGTGTTGAGATAAAGAAGTAAGGAAGCTATGACTGTAGACTGTAGTTCACGGTTTTCTTTTTTCTTTTTTTATTTATTCATTTATGTGTCGTATATGGTGCTGTCTGCGGGCAGTTTGAATTACAATCTGTAACGTGAGAGATTGTGTTTGTAGTTGTCCGCTTTATGGAAAACCAGTCGGATCTGTTTTGGTTTTTATCCCATATGTAATTTTTTTTTCTTTTCCTCGCAATGGTAATCTGCATGGCCCTATGGAGAGCCTTTTATTTTTAATGATTAAAAGATTTTATCCTATGCACTTTCACCCATCTTCACCATCCAAGAAACATGGTTTATTGGATTGTAAAAATGTTCTCTATGATCAAGGTGGTGGAGGGGTTCATGACCGATCTTTACATAATTTCATATAATTAATAGCTGGAGAAATAAAGAGAAAGAAGAAGCTTTTGCAGCTGCTTTTCTGACGTGGAAATCATTGGTGGAAATTGTGAAACTAGTCAGAAGTTTTTACCAACTAGTCTACCTAACTGGTGGAGATTGTGATTAATTGATAGTGATGCTCAGCCTTACTTGTGGAGGGAATGGCTTGTGCTTGTATGGATTCTGAAAAGAACAACCAAGAAAGGAAAATAGGAAGATTAGGAACTCGGATGGTCCCTGGATCTGGAAATCTAGTGATACCAGTTTTGTCCATTTGAAAATTTTCGCTAACATGAATAACTGTTTGGCCTTTAATGGTTTCCCTGTTCAACACTGGGAAACGTAATCAGGAATTCCTTATATACGGGGTGGAGTGGAGTTGAAAAATTGCTAGACGTTTTTGGGACATTTATTTTCCTTTTTATTCTAGACGGGATGGCTTTTGGAATTCTGCACATTGTGTCATATACCTTTTTCCTGGGTATAGTTTGTGCAGATACCTAATGACTTATCTTAATTGACAAATATCTGATTTAGTAGCTTAATAATAATCATTCCTAGTTTGCATTTTTTTCGTGCAGTTATGTATGTAATTCATATCATTGTTTATTTGTAGCCTTCTGTTGTAACTCACATAGCCATAAGATGCAATTTTTCCCTAATTTTATTATTGCGAATATAAATTGCACATTTGTTTGATTTATTGGATAATTTATATGTATTTGTCTGCATCTGTCTGTTTGGTGTGTCGCTCCTTAACAGATTCAGCTTTTGCGGCAACTTGGTTCCAACGACCCGCTAGCATGGAATCGAAATGATTCTCTTGTAAAACGTTCTCGTGGATGTTAGCTTCTTTGCTGTTCAATGGCTTCTTATGGGGAACTATTTAGAAGCATATGGTCATATAATGGCATGCTTATAATTAATCTCTTATGTTTTTTATTAACATTTTTAATCGTATTTCAACTCTTTATACAGGATTACTATAAAATATTGGAGGTTGACTCTGATGCCAGTGAAGAAACCATTCGGTCCAACTATATTCGTCTTGCATTGGTTTGTACTGACAGAAAACTGTATTTTTTCAGTTTTAGATGGTGAAAATTTCCCATTGATATATGAGTAATGTATTTGTTTCCAAATTTTATGTATGTGATGTTTTGAATAACATGTTGCAGAAATGGCACCCTGATAAGAGGAAAGACGAGGAGAGTGCTACATCCAGATTTCAAGACATCAGTGAAGCTTACCAGGGTTAGTGCATCATTTGAGTTTTATTGTCTATTGGATTAGAATAATAACATGTGAGCAATATGCATATGCTATTGTTACTTCTAATTAGTGGTTTTGGTTTGCCCCTTAATTTTATTTCCCATTTCGGTAATTACGTGTCAGAGATGCAATCTCTTGAGAAGTTGTTTGAGTCTGAAAATCATTTAGAGACATAGGTGGTAATAGCTTTTGGGAGGAGCATAGCATATGGGGTTCAAAATAGCTTCAACTTTAATTGCTCTGTACGTACACATTTAGAAGTCGTTCAGAGAGCATTCGTTCAAGTATTTTTGCTGGCTAAAACAAAAAAGGGATACTTTTGGACATAAAAAGTTATTGAACTTTTAAGGTTGAAGTGGGGTGGGCAGCGATTCCATAAAAAACTGGTCACTTTACTCCTCAGACCCTAAATGAGATCGCTAAACCAAAGTCTTCCTGCTCATTAAATTTCCATTGCTTAAGCTTGTTGCTGGACAACACTAATACACTATTTTATCTTCTTTTGCTAACAGTTCTAAGCGATCCTGTGAAAAGGAGAGAATATGACAGCAAGGATTTGTTATATGTCCAAGACTACAATCTCAATGTTAGTCTTACAAGCGCATACTTGCACGTGCACGCAAAATATTTAAATTTATGTTTGTTATTCTACGTTAAATTCTTGACTGGTAGTGATCCTTTCTTTATTTTTCATCCTGATTTCAGGAGTATCTCAATCATTTCAAGAGTTTGATTTTGACGTGCAATGGTCTGGGAGTGAGGTATTCAATCTTTTAGACAATTTCGCATAGGAAGTGGGGTGTGTAAAGGGGAAAGGACGGCTGTTTATATAATTTTGTTTATATTACTTAGTTACCGTTGTCGACTAGCAGCAGGAATGTGCTTTTGCAACGAATTCAAGGATTAAGATATTCCTGTAAATCTCGAAAGTAAATGCGACATGCAAGATACTAATTTACTTTTCTTTTTTCCCCTGGTCAAGCCCTGCACAATTTAACTAAATAAAAGCTTTCCTTTCCTTTTGAAGATTAAAATAATCCAGCGCTATAGTTTTGCAGCAAGGCCATCTTAGAATCCACTAGCACAGAGGTCAACCTTTTAATACATGATGGAGGAGACTTTGCAAAACCACATCACGAGGTTTTTTCATATTACTTGGCCAATGAGCCCGGATTATCATATTATCTTATTTTTTTGGGCTCCTGCTATATAACCTGATTTTAGAACTTGATTTACCCATTTTGCCTTTTTGAACCCTAACCCTAAATGTTTTCTATCGTGTTTTTCTCAGGTTTTACACTTCAACATATCATCTCTTTTATGTAGCCTTTTTTTTTCTTCATTTCTAATCTGTTTTTGTCCATTTTTTTTTCTTTATTTTTAGTTAGGGGTGTAAATGGACAGACGTGGACAAGGCATGTATGCAGGCGTTTGTTTAAGTGCGGACACCCATCTACGTCTGTCCACAACCGTCCGTGACCGTCACGGACACAGACACTATGATTTAAAACAAGAGTAAATGATACTATGTTTTATTTTTTAATATATAAGGACATTATGCTTGAAAATAGGAGAAATTTTTCGATGAGATAAAGAATATCTGAGTTCCCGAAGCAAAAACAACAGTTATACTAACTTTTTCTTTTTAAATGATCATACTTTTTATTTAAAAAAGTTATCAACTTAGTCATTTTCTATTAAAAAATAATTAACTTATATATGATGACGGACACGAAAGGCTACGTACACGACTCAATTATGTCCGTAGTCACGTCCATGTCCGTGGCAAACAAGAAACAACTGTCCGTTTTAACATTAAGCGGACAGACACGGACATATGGACACCGTTTACACCCCTATTTTTAGTGTTCTTTCTTATCATGATGATATCATAATAATCTTCAGATAATATTTAAAAATATATAATAAAATTTATGATAAATAGCATGCGGTGTCCCAACATTTTTATGATATCATTATTATAAGAAAGAATATTAAAAATTAAAAAAATTAAAAAATTGGGCAAAAATTGATTAGAAATGAAGGACATACAAGTCTTTAAAGCTTGTCTCAAAAAAATGTTATCGTGTAAACGCGTACACAATAGCAATCCTATCGTGTATTTGATTACATGATAATACACTATAGCATTTTTTGGAACAAACTTGAACGATTCATATATCTTTCATTTTTGATCCATTTTTTTCGTTTTTTCTTATTTTTAGTGTTCTTTTTTATCATGATAATATCTTAATGATCTTGAGATAATATCTAAAAAAATATAGCAAAATTCACGATAAATAACATGCGATGTCTCATCATCCTTATCATATCATCATTATAATCCACTATCGATTCATATCTCTCTAATTTCTGATCCGTTTTTACTTATTTTTTTCATTCTTCATTATTTTAAATTTTTTTTCTTATAATAATGATATCATAATGATGTTGATATATCACATGCTATTTATCATGATTTTTGTTATATTTTTTTAGATATTTTCACAAGATCATTATAATATCATCATAATGATAAGAAGAATACTAAAAATAAGGAATAATAAAAAAATGGGCGAAAACGAATCAGAAATTAAGAAAATATGATTAATTGAAGGTTGTAATAATATCGTGTATGTAAATACACGATAGTCATGCCAGTGCTATCGTGTAACCGATTACTCGATAACAGTGTACATAATTACACTATAACACTTTTATATGTTGTGCAATTGATTACAGGATAGCAATTTTTATGAGACACTTCAACGATTCATATCTATCTTATTTTTTATTCGTTTACACTCATTCTTTGTACGTTCTTCTTTATTTTTTCCCATCTTTCTTGTCATGATGATAACCTAAATATGTTGGGACGCCGCATACTATTTATCGTGGATTTTACTATATTTTTTAAATATTATCTTAACATCTTTATGATATTATTATTATAAAAATTAATACTAAAAATAAAGAAGAACAAAAAAAAGACGAAAATGGACTAGAAATTAATGAGATATAATTCATTAAAGTGTAAAAAAATAGGTAATATGGAAACATTATAGAAAACTTTCAGGGTTAGGGTTTTAGGAGGGCAAAATGAGAAGATCAGGTGTCAAAACCTAGTTATATGGCATGAGCCCGAAAAAAACAGGTAATATGGCAATCCGGGCTCATTGGCCAGGTAATATGAAAAACCGGCCCACATCATGAATATGATCTGCAGCAAAATTAGTTAGTCTATCTGCTGCAAAATTGGCTTCCCTTATGGCACAATTGGAAGAAGTTTGAGCAAGTTGTGGACCTTTGAGTATGGAAAATGATTCCTTGATGAGATGGGGAGCTCTTGGATATTGTCTAGATAAAAAAAATTATTGTTTTCATCTAGCAAAATAGCTGATTATATTGGATGAGTGCAGCCTAAAACAAAAATATGGAGACAAGAAAGCCTGCATTGTCACAGCTAAATGAGTAACTATTCAACATCCATTTATGAATTGAACTGATAACCAAGAAGAAAAAAGGCAATTTGCATACCAACATCTGCCTTTCTAGTTATTCACATGTATCCATCCGCCTATTTTCTTCAATAACATAGGCAAATAAATGTTGTGTAACACTCAATGAACAGAAGCATCAAGAAAGTTTTATGTACGACGGACAGCATATGTGCTCCTTGAAATGTCTCCAAATTCCTGACTGTTGAACATTCTTTGCATTATTTTAGTTCAAAATAGAAGATTGCATACTAAATTTTCAAGAACTGGGGAAAAACACACTATATTCCATGATGATAGAAACAAGCAAATGTGTTCTTTATAAAGGAAACACTACACAACTCAATGAAACCTAAAATTGACTTCAGGCATTAAGGTAATTAGCAAGAACCAGAGCAACAATCTTCAAAGTGTCTGGACAATTTTGAGTTTCTGACACCTACATCTAGTAAGATCCTTAACACGCAAAGGTACTGGTATTACGATAAAATGCTCCAGGATTCCCATATCAGGGCTCAACCGTTGTGACCTGCTGCCATTCTCCATCAACTGCTTCTTTCCATAAAGTCACATTATTATTTCCATCAGCTACGGCCAATATATTTCCAATCAATGACCAGGAAACCCTCCACACAGGTGCCTTAAAATTGTTCAAAACCTTCCCTTCCCATTGTTCTCCTTTTCCAACTGTCCAAATGATTACGGTTCCATCCTGCGAAGCACTAGCA